>CM034539.1:10023781-10031281 GCA_020002185.1 Paraescarpia echinospica | reverse complement strand
TTTGTTCTACAATTTCCAATAGTAGTTTGGGTGGAAACCCATCTGCTCTTGGTGAATTATTATCCTTCATAGCCCTAATTTTCTTAGCTACCATTTCCGGGTTTACAATTACAACTCTCCTAAATAATCCGATTCTGCCCTCTTGAACTTAGCCTCTGGTACGGGCAGTGAACTAATATCTTCCCTGGTAAACACTGAACTAAAATATTCATTCAGGTCTTCTGCCATTAAGAGGACCGACCTTATCCTGAACTTTCTGTTTGCTCCGAACATATGCATAACAACTCTTGCTGTCTTGTTTTATATTACAAGCTAATTTTTGTTCGTAGCTTCTCTTCGAATTTCAGTTGTAGCTTGGTTTAGTGCTTCTTTAGAAATGTTGTAGTCTTCGACATTTCCAGTACGTCTATGTGATTTCCATCGTTTGTTTGTAATTAATTTTTGAATTGCTTCTTTCGATAAGTTTTTCTTTCTGGACCTTTTTTTTCTCAACGGAACACATTTATCGATGATGCACTCTATTTCACTCTTTAAGATATTCCTGCAATTTGGTGCTGACTTTTTCTTCAGTGTGTTGTTCTAGTCTATTTTTGCAACATATTTCCTCATTTCCTTACATCTTCGTTTCTGAAAAATTCTCCTGAACTGCTTTTTATTATTTCTTTCTGATTTTAGTTTGATGGTAAAATGTATCTGGTTGTGATCACTACTTCCCAGTGGCTCACATAATTTGACATTGTCAACTATTTCATTCTGTTAGGACAAAACTATGTCTAACACATTTTCACCCCTGGTTGGCTCTAGCACATGTTGAGAAGGAAAACTGTCTTGTACTAAAAGTAATAACTTGTAGTCATCACTCCACGTACTCTGTAGAAATTTTCATTGTATTTGACCATGGTTAAAATCTCCCATAATAATACAGTCCCGTATGCTAACTTCCCTTATAGCGTTTTGTACTTTTTCATTCTCTTCTACAATTATGTTTGTACTTCGATAAGCTAATCTCACCGTTAACGTTCAGTTTCCTGTAACTATGTTACGCCAAACAGCTTATTTGTAATCTGCTTCTCTTTCTAATTTTATTTCATAAGACCGGATAGATTGTTTAACATATAAAAAATCCACCCCCCTTCATCCTATTTTTTCCTGAACATTACGTATCCTGTTAGTCCCATTTCTCCATCTGATATATCAGTGGTGACCCATGATTCGGTTATACCTATTATGTGAGGGTCAATATCTTCTACCATAATGTTTATTTCACTTCTTTTGTTTACTATACTCCTTGCACTTAAACAAACGCATTTATATCCTGATTCAGAACAGTTTTCCAGGCTGTGAATTGCTGATTTCTGTCTTTTTGTATGCCTCCAGTTTCAGGCTTCTCTGTGAATCCCCCTGCGAATGTTTAAATAAATGTAGCCTGTCCCACTGTCAACAGATTGCAGCAGGTTCTGTTAAAAAAAACTGCTGCACCCTTTCCACTTAGATGGAGGCCATCTGCCATGTACATATCTTCCCTCCGAACAAAGTATCCCCATAAATCTACGAATCCCACCCCCTCTTCTTTACACATCTGCTCAACTAGTGTGTTGAACGCCATCGTCTTGCAGTTTCTATATGTTGGCGCCCTTCCTCCCATTACTGCCAACATTCCTGAGAGAATACTATGTTCGACTATTGTCTTCTTTAACTTCCCCACTAACTGTCTGTACTTCTCTACTATCCCAGTTGTTCCCTCCCTGTCAGCATTATTTGTCCCTACATGTACTTGTATACACCCTCCATTGCCATGCCCCAATACCGTCTCTACCCTATCAGTCGCATGTTCTATCCCAGCCCCCGGCAAACAAACAACGACGTCCCACCTTCGCTTAGTGTCTTGTCCGTCTTTCTCAGAATAGAGTCGCCCATAAACACCCTCTCTTTTCTCATTGCCCCCTCAATCACAGCCTCAGAGTAGCTCCTTCTCTGGTTTGCATCTGTCTGTTTGTAATCTTGTTCCCCTGTCTTCTGCTCTCCTGTCACAATTGCGTTCGTTCCATTCTTTCCTGACGCTATTTTTCTTGTCACCTTTCCTCCTATCATCAACCCTCCCAACTTCTCTTCTGTCACATTTACTCTCACTTTCTTTCTTCCCATCAACTTTCCTCCCATTGCATTTCCTTCTCTCTTCCCCCGTCTCTTTTCTCTCCTACCTCTTTCTCTACGGTCACTTTCTCCCCTGTTACCTTCACGCCTGTCACATTTTCTACCGTCGATCCTCCAATTTCTTCCACTCCGATCACCTTCGCTCCTCTCAGTCTCATTTCCTCGGTCTTCTTGCCATTACTCTCCTCCTTCAGTCTCACTGTATTCCCTACTCTCTCCATGTCGTCTCACTCCATTCCACCTGTCTCCTTGCTGATTCTCATATCCATCCCCTTCACAATATCTACCAACCTAGCTACCTCCTTCTCCAGACATTCCACCTTCCAACACTCCATGCACTGAAAGGTGAATCCCTCTTCCTTGGTCTCTACCCATGACTTCCCATAGCCGGATAGGGCAAAATCCACCCAACTGTGGCAGTTGTCACACACCAAGTGTCTTAGCCTTGACTTGCCGCTTGCAAGGCGCCATATCAGAATTTATTTAATAATAATAATCTAATTAGCTTTTCAACATAGTTTAGTCAAGTGTGTTTACAGTATTCACTATCTATGTAGTCTCTAAGAAGACTGTTTACTGTGCACAAATTTTACACTTTACGTAAGATTGCCTTGTTTATTTCGGTACACAGTTTTTGGTTATAGTCACAGCTGACTATCTATCCTATCAGAAATGCTAACGTTACATGTAGTGACCTAATTTAAATACAATCAATTACTTTACGCTAGACTGCCTTATTTGTTTAGGTTATACCGCGCCCTAGCGAATTCAAATAAGCACTAAGCAAACATGAGCTAAGTAAACTTCAGTAGCATTCGTGAACCCTGCTCCAGGTTTTGAAACTTTGGAAGAAAGCGCAAAAACTTAAAACTCAAACTTACTGTTCCGTTCCACCCAGAGACTCCGACGAACGAAATTCGCTGAAATCTCCCGCGAAATGTTTGGTTTTGTAACAGCCAAGAGTTATTTAATCACAGACGTTCTCACATAAAACCAGTAACGTGTTTTGTAAATTGCCGCCTGCTGTTCCGGACTATGTATGGGAAACAGCTACGGAGAATTGAAATTTATTTATTAATATAGTAAAAACGCAGTAAAACCCATCAGTAGTTTGTTAAATGGTCATAACAATGGTATTTTATTGAACCTGTAGGCAACTCATTTGCTCCTGCATTCCAAATATTTTTAGTAATACATACATACATACATACATACATACATACATACGTACATACAGACACACACACATACACACACATACATACATACACGCATACTCGCATACACGCATGTTCGCATGCACGCATGTACGCACACAAGCACGCACACACGCACACACACACGCACGCACACACACACAGACACACACACACCCAAACACACACATACATACATACATACATACATACATACATACATACATACATACATACATATATATTTGTTGCTGCTGTTATTATCATATTCGTGATTTTTAAGGTATTCGCCGTTTTTGCCTCTTTCTGTTGCAAAAACTATCGAAACCGCGCTAGTTCCTAGTAGGCTTGACTATTGAAGGCTTGATATATTGCCCATAAAGATATTACTAGGTTACAACGTGTACAGAATTGCTTAGCTAAGGTTGTGACTCGGTCTCCGCGGTTTTCTCACTCAGTGCCTCTTCTGAAGTCCTTGCACTGGCTTCCTGTACGATATCGTATTATTTTAAACATCTGTGCCATTACCTATCAAGCACTTTCATGTAAGCAACCAGCATATCTATAAGCATTGCTTACTCCTGTAAGAAAGCCTATCTAGCTTCGATCATCTAGTTTTGACTCCCTCTTAGTGTTAGATCAGTTGAAACTATTATACAATTTCGCCGTCATTTAAAACCTTAACTGTATAACCTTGCATGTCCACCTTAGCTCCCTGGCGTATCGATCCTTCTGTTGACAACTTTAATATGGCTTATCGATTCAGATATTGAATAATCCTTTTGCATTGATGCGCCTCTGAGCTTGGTTTCCGAGGATTTAGGCCCAAAAGAAGTTGCATTATTATTATTAGTAGTAGTATTATCATTACATACATACATGGATGCACACATACGTACATACATACAAACATACATACATACATACGTACATACATGTGTATATGCATACATGCATACACGCACACACGCACACACGCACACACGCACACACGCACACACGCACACACGCACACACGCACACACGCACACACACGCACACACGCACATATGCATGCCCTTTGATGCTTTGTTTCGCAACTTCTTATTGTGTGTCTCATCTGTGGTGGGGGTTTCTCCACATTTCCCTTAATTTGTTTTCTGCGATGTTGACACGCTTTGCTTTAGCAGTTTCCCGTGGGGGTGAGAGCTTACGTCTGACACAAAGGATAATAATAATATTTTTAGAGTGGGAGGCGGTTAGTAAAACTGATTAGTTATGGACAGCTGCATCTGATAGTCGCATTGCTACAATACAACTGTGCGGTGGCACCTTGACGTCGTAGTGGCACTTTTCTCAACTGGAAGAAGAGGTAGTGTGCTAAGTAGTCGGGTTGCTGCAGCTCCGGGATGTAAGCTGTGGAGAAAGGTAAATGCACCAACTTGTCTTCGTTGGTCAGGTGGCTGGATGACATTCATGCTCAAAGAGGCCTCTGGCGTATCTTTGATTTTGATCGACCTCCACAGAATAGCATCACGTTTGCCCAGCGGTGCTTCAGAGGCTGCCTCCAAACAGATGATGCATATTCCATCTTTTATCTCACCAAGGTCTTGTATTTTGGTGAAATAGAAGTTAGTTACATACTTAGGTAGTCCAATTAACGTGGTGACATGACGAGGTGTTTCCAGTGTTTTCTGTCTGACATTGAGAGAGCCAGACAAGTCCCACTGAGACGGGTGTCTCTCAGGGTTGTATTCGGGCGTCCTCTTCTAAGAGGGCCATCGGGTTTCTAAAGGAGAACTCGGTGGGCAATCTCATTGTGGAGCATCTCATGGCCTGCCACACGTAGACGTAGTTACCTCACGGTGGTGAAGATCCGTGGTAGACTGCTTTACAGCTCCTTGTTGGTGACGTGGTGGCGTCAGAACACTGAAGATTTTACGTAGTAATCTTGTGTATTAACCGTCAAGTGTTTTCTCTAGTATGTCTGTCAGTGTCCGTGATGCACAACCATATACGAGGATCGGGTCAACCGTGTTCATCAAGATGATATCTTCTTCTTCTTCTACGTATTACTATTTTAATGGTTTATTATTATTATTATGGCCCGCTGGTTCGGGTTCGGGTAGGATGAACGTGTTTAGGAGACAACACGGCTTCATTTCATCCTTGGTCATCTTGTCTACTGTTCGCGACCAAGTTTATAAATAAATTTGGTTCTGCTTTGTAAGTTAACATGCTACATTTTATCTTTAAGGTAACTACATAAATAGCTATTCATTGAAATACGCATTGCATGACAGTTGTATTTCTAAATAAACAACTTACGGGGGTTGCTGTTGAAAAAGCATGCTTCACTTCTTCACAAAAATCTTTAGTTTTAGACGTAGTCACTTCACGTTGGGTTCTCAACAGTACATTGACATCAGGCGGTAGCTAACGTCAGAGCAGATTAAAAAGCGACATTTATTAACCGTTTGTGACGCATATGTCCATTAATTATATGTTCACCTGGAGTAGTAAAAAGCAAACGGGTGTTTCGGTGTCTCTCACAGTGTGCGCCTCTCTTTTTGTATTTCTCCGCTGCGTGTGCACACGTCATGCTATGTCTGCAGTCAAATACTAAGGCTTCGTCAACGTATGACGCATCTTTGTCGGCCAGTGTTAAATAATACTATAGTCATTTCCGCCGCCCCCGTGTCAATGTCGGGCAACAGTAAATCTATTGTTAGTTCTTTCACTAGCAATCATTGCTATGACACAAAAACTTCTCCCGTCAATAGTGACTGAATTCTTGTTAATAACCTACCGAATAATATACCTGTTTAGACATTCCCCTCTTAACAAGATGACGTCATCAGTATGACTGACGTCACGATCGGATGACGTCATCGTATTCACGCGCAAGCTGTTGTTCCGCTTGTCTCCGTCTACTGCTGCCACTGTTTTTCCTATCCACGCCGTCTCCATTTTTCGTACCATATTGTGTCATTTCTCCTGGTATCCATATTTCCCCTGTTTTGCCATACTGCCTCTATCACGTGTTTTCTTCTTCTGTTGGACTTCCCACCTGCTACTTTCGCCTGCTCCCCATCTACGATATGGTTCTCGGTGGTAAGGGCTCGCTTGTTGACCACGTCATAGTTGTCCACTGGAGCCGTCGCTCTTACTGATAAAACTGTTTTGTTACAGGAAAAAGGGAAGAATATTTTCAGTAGTAACTTTAACTATAGCATTATTGTGTTTTCACATTTCTGCATGTTGTATATATTATTGCTTTAAAACAACGAACCAAATGATGCTATGTGCAATGTGCGTAAAATTCGTCTTCTTACCGACTGTCCATTCACATACTTCTGTTGTATACGCTCGACTTTCAATACTTGTATTGACACGTCAAGTATGTGTTGATCACGACGTTTTAATTTGTATTGAGATAAATGTAAATATATAAAATTGGTATTTATATATACTTATATAGTATCGAATAGGAGAGTATAGTATTCTTATCGAAATGCCACTATCCGGCCAAAACGTCGCTACGCCGTCGTGTGAGCTTCAATTATCCGTTAGAAAACGCAACCTGTTTTCACTTATAATTGATCGGAAGGTTGGTGATTTTTTGTTGGCGAAAACAACTGCGAACACATGTTAAGCTGATCATGTTTTATTGCATGCAAGTGTTACAATATAGCCTGAGAACAGGCCAACTGGGGCCAGGTAAATGGGAAACTATAGCAACTACATTCTAGAAATATTGACATTTACACTAATGGCAACGCTCAGCTCAATGTCGTTTTCACGAATTGCGCCGTGTATCATGGAGTCTTCGTTCAGCCTTCATTACCTTACGGTTACCTACAAAATAAGTTAAGTCGTGTTTAAATATTTTTATTTATAAAAATCACTACCTTCTAGCAAAATGATCACTCTTCGGATGGCCCTACAGACAGGAATTTGGCGTGCTAGCAGAATTTGTATAATGGTTCCAAGCGACTGTGCTCCCGCCCCCGTCGGGGCGGCCGTAGCAGTCGATGATTCCGCCAGCTCCGGTCAGGCATCCTGTTAACGAACATTCTCGTTATATGTCAGTCACAGCACTCTGCTGAACACCTTGTTTTAGACATTACGCTCGAAAAGATGTTTACATGAGAATGTGTGTATACAACAC
>CM034539.1:9982059-10022781 GCA_020002185.1 Paraescarpia echinospica | reverse complement strand
CCAATATAACAAGTGTTGTGTAATAGGGGACTAATATTGGCATTTTGTGCCACAGTGTATTACGAGTTAATTGGCCTGTCAATCATAGCAGTTATTGGCTTTGCCCAATATAACAAGTGTTGTGTAATGGGATACTAGTATTGTCATTTTGTGGTTCTAATCCACAGCCCAATCAACAATGCCTTTCATGTGGTCACAACTTCATACAGTTGTTTTAATGTTATGAAGATGGAACCACACTGATCATCTTTGCTCAGTTGCTGTGTCGTGTTCATGATTTAATGATATTGTAATGCATGGTGTGTATGTGTGTGTGTGTGTGTGTGTGTGTGTGTTTACTTTTTTATGTGTGTATTTATTGTTGCATGTAATTTTGTATTGACCTTCTGTCTAGATGGCAAACGACTCAAGCTGATAAAAAGTAATTTTCTTGTGATTTCTGTACACAATCAGATCCGTCAGAAAACGTTTGGACAAATTCATGAAATGTTGAACTTTGTATTTCCTTAATTTAGCATTTAGCTACATGAAATGAATAGCATTGTACTTCTTACAGTGACCACTATGTGGGAAAATATTTTAGAAACATTTTCCTTCTGATTTGTATGCAAACTCAGATGAAAAAATCATGAAATTTGAAACTTTACAAAACTGCTGTTTCCTTAATATATAATTTATGTACATGAAACAAGCACCGTTGCACTTCTAGTAGTGACTATCATCGGAGGGAAATAATTATTAAAAAGTTCTTATGATTTATATGCAAAATTAGATCTGTCAGAAAACCATAAGAAATTTCATGAAATTCTAAATTCTACCAAGCTGTAGTTTTTTTATATATTTCCCTTAGATACATGAAACAACTACCATTGTACTTCTTATAGTGACTACTATCAGTGAAAAATGTAATAATTTTTTTTTACGAAACAAAATTTTGGAGAATAACAAGTTACAACTGTGTTCAGAGACTGCAAAAACGTTGACATTTTGGCGGCCATCTTTGATTGCTGGTTACCATGACGACGGAATATAAAATGATATGGCTAGTTTTACTAGCTGATTATCATACTTTCCAAAAATGTATAAAATTCCTATTCATAAAATGCCTTTTTGTTGCTCAAATATTGACTTGTGAGGTAGTTCATTGTCTTGCAAATTCACTGGAAAGGCAGTATTCAGTGGTCACAGCTGGTCAGGGCTGTAGTACTGAAATGGTTAATGACATGAAAAACGTATAGTGCCGCCCACTATTATATATATTTTATGGTCAACGCTTCGTTTAATGCCAGTCATTCATAAAAGTAAGCAAAACATATCCAAACCCTGGTGAGATCTTTCAAGTATCGTACGTAACTCTGCAAGACACAAAAACAACTCTAACATCTAACGCAATTGATGTATTTCACACGGGGCTCTCTCTTTGTGCGTTACTTCAATGCTGCCCAGCTATCCGTCAAAAACACCTCCTACGTAATCTGTAAGCGTAAATGTTCTCATAGTGTGTATGGTCGTATTTGTCGTCGGTATTTACCAACGAAGCAGTAATTTTCCCTAGAACAGTTGTCTCGGTCTGCGTCTTTATTTGTGTGTTTCTATTAAAAAGGATTTACATTGTATGTATATAACTGGCTGGCAGCAGCAGATGAACCATTTGTGACCTCTCATCACGAGTTTCAATATCCAGCAATGTCAAGAGCGAAATGTTCGAGCGATAAAATCAAGCTGCTGATTGAGTTAGACTACACGAGGCGCAACCATGCCCGTAAAGCTTGAATTGCATCACGAGTATCGAGTATGTAGTAACGGTAACATCTAGATCGTATTGTCGGCTTTTGTCAAAGCGTGATTAACATTTTGTGTGACACTGGTGTTATACAGAATAACAACATGGCACGGTTTCTCGACTGAATGTGTTTTACTGAACCAAGTTAGCAACAGCTATTAAGCGGAGACAGACTTCAGTTAATGTCAAATACTAAAGTATGCTTCTCACCGATATATGTTTGTGAAGATTTTAGAGAAAACAGTAGACATATATATATCTATGAATTGTTAGTATTAAAATAAATGTCAGAGAGCACACCTCACATGTATTTACTTTAGAGTTTGACTTAGTCATGCCTCTGTATGTCTTCGTGCAACTTTGTCTCGTGTTCCGACCACCTGAAAGAGATAACACGACTAATATCATGGCGGTTAATTAATTATTATAATATTGTGTGCGTGTGTGAGAGGGTGTATGTGTATGTGAGTGTGTTTGTGAATGTGTGTGTGTGTGTGTGTGTGTGTGTGTGTGTGTGTGTGTGTCTGTGAGTGTACGAGTGTGTGTGTGTGTGTGTGAGCGTTTGCCTGTGCGTGTGCCTGAGTGTGTGAGTGTGTGTGTATAGTTCAGCAAAAAAATTAAAAAATTTCGCTTGACGCTCACAAAACACAGTTTACTGAAAGTTGCAGAGGTATGTACACCAACAAGAAAGTGAGAAGTATAATCAGTCGAAATTTCGGACAACACGAAGACATCCTTTATATAGTCAGAAGACGCAAACTGAGATGGTTTGGACATGGCACACGATCGAAGGAAAAACCATCTCCCAGCTATAAATTGGCAAAACAACATCAAAGAATAAACAAGTTTCTACTTCCACGAGTCACAAATGGCAGCTAAAGACAGGCAGAGGTGGAGACAGATTTTGCGAGTATCGTCAGATGTAAACCGTCGATCACACACGGTTACGGGATGCGAGAGGTGAGGCAAACGCAGGTTACCACACGGAACATGTGTTGTTGTCAAAGCTTTGGTAGTATTGTGTTTTGGTCAAAGTTATCGAGAGTTAAATATCTCATTATTAGTGTTACTATGACAACGATGTGGATTTACGTATCGGTGTCAACCCGTATCAATATGTTTGTTGCAGTTTTAAAACAAGTAACAAACGAAACTATTTTCGTGACAAAAGCATTTGTGAGCATTTTTGGCATAATGTTGCTTATTGTTCAAACGGGACTGTTGTTAAGGTGAGAGGGTAAGACGTCACAACAGAACTATGATAACAGTACGTCATATATTACGTATGCTCTCTAATTATCGTAGTAAATGTAGCACAACCGGCGTGTATGAACAAATATGCCATTTTAATTCGGCAACAAATGGGTTTGTTTTAATTCTTTATTTCACATGCATAAAATACGCCCTGTGCTATATGGGGCGTAGTTGTAGTTTATGAGCGAAACTATTTTATTGCGTCATGACGCGATCATTGCTTTTCAAAATTCAATTGTTTTCAACATCACAGCATGTAAGTAGTTTGTGGATTCAGTTACGTTCATCGTTTTGGAAATGTGGTGAGTTACCTTTCTGAAATGCTCAGACGGAGCTTTCGGCATCTTCTCAATGCCTTCGACAACGTTGAAATTATTCACTTCTCGGTTGTCATGTGACGTTGTTGGTATTCATCACATGACAACACAAGAAAATCGCTGGAACATTATAGTCGTTGTCTGTGTTAAGAGCTGGACGCCTCTCTCTCTCGGATATCAACTGCTTCACTAATCTTTCTTCGCCAGAAGTGAATCAGTTCAACGGTGATGAAAGCATCGAGAGGATGACGTAGTAAGACATGTAATCGGCCCTGAATGATTACGTGTGTTATGACGTCATCTTCTCTTTCAATTACGTTTCTATGCAATTTACAAAGGTGCAGTTTATTACCATTGCGTTGGTAGATGTGTGTCCTAATTTTTTTCTTATTTTGCTTATTAATTATGTTTAATAACATGAACAGATGTAATGCCTTCCGTCGCTTGTTACACGTAGTTGCCTACACCTCTTTCAAAGCACGTCGTTCATCATAATACAAAAAAACATCTGCAAGTCATTTGATTCCCACCTAATGACACATGTAATGTATGGGAATTATGTTGGTTACAAAAATACCAACATACCTAACGCAACTGATACATTACACTTGATGGACATTTCGAACAAGTTTATGAATCACTTATGTAGAATCCATCATGAAAAGGGAAGATTTCGTATTACTCTGAAATAAATTTATTATGTGAGGAACAGGATTTCCACCCCAAAACGCCAAACAGAACGTCACGTCTACTGGTCGAGGACAGAAAATTGCGATGATATATGTGTGCGACATCCATAATGCAAGATGATCGAAAGAGAAGAAGACGCAAACGTCGGTGATGAAGAAAACGGTGGAGAAGATGATAGAAGAAGAGGAAGAAGAAAAACGAGAAGAACCAATAGGAGCAAATATACCAAGGTAGAAGAAGACAATGCAGAATAAAGACGAAGAAGCGTATATCATAGAAGACGGAAGAACAAGATGGAGAAGTAGGCAAACTAGAAGAAGAAAAAAATTATAGATGAAGATAGAAGAAAAAGAAGAACAACAGAAGAAGAAGAACAGAAAACGAAGAAGAAGAATAAGAAAACGAACAACTAGAAAACGTAGAGGAGAACTTGATAAAGATGACAACGAAGAAGGAAGACGTGTGTTTCCTCACCTGGTCAGTTAGGCATAGTAGCGGTGCACTCCGGGACACGTCTCCGACGTCCAGAGGCATTTATGATGGTCATCGTGCCACACCGGGCCACCCGGCTCACAGCGGCGGTGGAAGAACATGCCACCGCTGGCGCACGTGGCATACAAGTCGCAGTAACAGCAGTGCTGCCAGTGGCCGTCCGGGCGGTCGTAGCAGTCAAGGATTCCGCGACTTCCGGTCGGGCATCCTGTGATTGTAGACAGAGTAACGTCATGCAGCTTAAAGACGTATGATTTTCCTTCCCGGAAATCAAGAATGTATAAGTGTGTGTGTGTTGGTGCGCGCGCGCACGTGTGTGTACATGTCTGTGTGCGAGGGCGTGTGTGCGTATTTGCGTGTGTGCATGTGTGTAAGTGTGTGCGCGTGTGTGTGTGTCTCTAGAGAGAGAGAGAGGTGGGAGAGAGGGAGAGACAGAGAGGGGGAGGGGCAGAGAGGTGGGAGACAGAGAGAGAGAGAGAGAGGGGGGGAACGGAGAGAGAGGTGGGATGGATGGAGAGAGTGGAGAGGAACAGAGACAGACAGACAGACAGACATACAGACAGACAGACAGACAGACAGACAGACAGACAGACAGACAGACAGACAGAGTTAGACAGAGTCAGACAGAGAGGAAAGGATGGAAAGAAAAGGATAAATATAGAAGGATAGAGTGGGAGATAAATCATCGGAATAATAAAGATTTGCAATGAGTTTGCAATACATTTCTTCCCAAAAGCGTATCTTTAAATATGAGTACGATGCGGTCAATTGCGTATTATATCATTTCAAATATCTAACATTTAGGCAAATGGTTGAATAAATAGTACGTTTTGACATATCGATTAGTGAAATGTCACGCTTCTATAGATTTTCATATCCCCACTTTCAACTAGTGTTTGAGGGCACCTAACTGGCATAGATGAAATGTTGGTTCTGCGTTAAAGTAGTAGAGATTACCTTTGACACAATCTTTCACGTCGATGTCGAAGAAATGTCCTGGGCGACACGTCAGCATAAACGAGAAGCCGAACACGCACTTCTTGAACTGGCGACAGTCATACGTGCAGGAGGCGGCGTATTCACCGTCTGGCAGTCCATCACACGACTCCACGCACGCTGCATAACCGGAAGTGGCATATATACATCATATTATTATTTACGTTATCTGGAAATGGATACCATGTAAGCAGTCAAGTTTGTGATAGTTAGTGTTAAATAATAAAACAAAAGACAATAAAGACCAACTATGTATTGTATATTGAAATCATGCATGTTGCATACTGTAATTATTTGCCTCTAGTTATTTAGTCTTTTTGTAATCGGGCTAGTGTTATAAGTGACACCCTTCTTCTTGCCCTGCTCGACACTAATAACGTGGTTTTTAATTGTTTGCTTGGCATGTTTATGTTGTAATTGTTGATGTTATTGTTGCTTTTGTTGTTGTTATTGTTGTTTTTGTCGTTGTTGTTTTTGTTGTTTTTGTTGTTGTTTTTGTTGTTGTGATGGTTGTTGTGATTATTGTTGTTTTTGATTTTGTGGTTGTTGTTGTTACTGTTGTCTTTGTGGGGGTTGTTGTTGTTGTTATTGTTGTTTTGTTGTTATGGTTGTTGTCGTTAAAATAAAAAAAATATTATTTATTTGCCTCTAGTTATTTAGTCTTTTTGTCATCGGGCTAGTGTTATAAGTGACACCCTTCGTCTGCTCGACATTAGTAATGTGGTTTATAATTGTTTGCTTGGCATGTTTATGTTGTAATTGTTGTTGGTATTGTTGTTTTTGTGGTTGTTGTTGTTATTGTGTTTGTTGTTGTGGTGGTTTTTGTTGTTGTTGTGGTTGTTGTTGTTATTGTTGTTGAAATTTTTGTTGTTGTTGTTGTGGTTGTTGTTGTTATTGTTTTTTGGTGGTTGCTGTTGTTATTGTTTTTTTATTGTGGTTGTTGTTGTTAAAATAAAAAATTAGAAACGTTTCGTCGTTCTGTGAATTGCACATTTTAATATATATATATATATATATGTATATATATATATATATGTATTGAGTATTTGACATCGACGTATTTAAGTAGTACTAAACGAACCACTCAGAGGTAAGTAATTGCTCACCACTAAGTAAGCTCACCTAAGAGAAAGGTCCTCTAGTCAAGCATAGCATATCTAAAACACGAAGTAAATAGCACTACATAACTATCGTTCTGTTTTCTGAAATGAAATCGCAATGGTCCTAGGAAATGAGTGTAAACAATGAGGTGAGTGGACCTCGGTGCTTCTGTGGAGATGCACTTACAATGATCCAAGGTTAGTATATTACTACACAGATAATGTTTGATCAACAATGCATAGGTAAAGGATGTGTTAAAGTCGTTTCACGGTTGTTTCTGTCGTCTGACGGATGTCCATCTCTTTCATTTTTTATACAAGGTCTAAACGTACAATCTTGATAATGAATGTGGAATCTTTATTTATGAACTTACGTTTTCTTTTAGCGGAGGTACAACTCGCCAATACGACGACGATTATTGCCACCAACGGGAGGACCTGTTTCTGCATGATGTCACTATCTACCTTGAAAAGAGAGAAATTAGAAATTACGCAAGTACAAAAATGGAAAAAAAGTGTACCTAGTTGCTAATTGTGTGTCTACATGCCGCTCTAATATAACATAAAATAGACTAGTTGCGTTACTTGAAAACAGACGATGTTAACACACCATGAATTGTATAATAATTCTTGTATTTTGTGGCAGATTTCATCATCAGTATGTTTAAGACAAATGTACTCTTGGAAGAGTACCAGTCACAATAATAATAATAATAAATATTAATAATAATAATAAATAATAATAATAATAAATAATAATAATAATAATAAATAATAATAATAAATAATAACAATAATAATATATTGACTAATAATTTTTTTTTTAATCAGCTTGGAGAAATGTGAATGCTTGATAATTTTGCAATTCACCAAATAATGGATAGGCTTACAGAGACGATCTAAAGATGGGCATCGTGTGTTGAACGCGACAAATAAAACTTTCCTTCACTATGAGAATATCGGGCCGTTCAAGAAATACAGTGACATAAAATGTAACATTCCTACCTCATAAAAACAAATTGGTTAACCTCTTATTCAACAGCAGCCACTTCGCTTAGAATACCAGCTACTAAACCATGTTTTATTGTGACAAGACGATTTATTCCCGCGAAGGTTAGAGAACTTCACCCCTAAGCGATGTTATTACTCCATCAAATACAGTAATGTTTTATCTCGTGACGGAGACGTGGCTGGTTTGAGTTTTGGACCAGAAGACCAGCTGACCACCCAGCCAGTACATAAAAATAAGAAGATAGATACGATGGCCCATTTCTGGTATACAACTTAGGAATGCAAATGTATGTAGTTTATGTAAGAAGATCCTTATGTCTAGTGTCTACATGTTAGGGGGCCATAGGTTTGGTTCAAGACGCTGATCACGCACGCCCAATAACCGGACGTGTCTAGCTCCTTTTGTGAATGTTGTTTATTTCTATCATGTTTAACCTTTCAAGCAACTGTTGTATTTATTTACCTCAAATGTCAGTAGTCTGTACCTTGCTTGTAATGGCATCGTCAATATCATTTATACTTTATTAATGCTAATATATGTCCCAGTACTGGTGTGTGTGTGTGTGTGTGTGTGTGTGTGTATGTGTGTGTGTGTGTGTGTGTTTGTGTGTGTGTATGTGTGTCGTGTGTGTCGTGTGTGTATGTGTGTATGTGGGCGTGTTGTGCGTACGTGTTTGTGTGTGTATGTGTGTCGTGTGTGTATGTGTGCGTGTTGTGCGTAATCGCGTGCGCGCGTGTGTGTGTGTGCGTGTGTGCGTGTGTGTGTGTGTGCGCGTGTGCATGCGTATGTGCGTGTGTGTGCGTGTGTATATGTGAGTGTGCGTGTGTATGTATTTGTATGTGTGTATGTGTTCGTGTGTGTGTGTGCCAATTTGAAGCTTATTTGAACTAGTTACATTGCTACACATAGTGGTCCAATTTCTTGACTCTATGCAGACTCGCTATCTGTCATGACACGTCCGCCGAGGGATTGAAAGATACTGCTCATGAAACAGTGGGAGTAGAGGCCTCGTCACACATGGCTGCACACGGGTATTTGTATATCGAAGTACTGCCCGTAGAATCTTTGAAATATGCTGGGGTAACAAGCTCTTCAAACACTTACATAATCGCGCAGGTTGTTTGCCTTCGAATGTCCGGTGAGTAGCGTACAAACCACCAAGGTGATAATAATAAAGTCGACACAGCAGACGTGACGAGTATCAACGCAGAATAGTCTCGCAGACGGCAATAAATGTTTGAAATAAATTACACTGACTGTGCAGGAGCTAACATAAAAGCGTATTTTCAGCAGGAAATCCCAGACTCGCTAGATGTAACCCAACGACGCACATTCCAAATGAAGCTTGTTTTGTTTTTATGTTACATATAATTGTTATTGTTAAATATTCTGCATCCACAATCTGATATACAGTTGAAACGCAAAATACTGTATGATTACACTCATTCAGTCATCTTGCAATAATGTCTTTGTTTATCTATCGTTTTCCATAATATAGTAATTTGACTAGCCCTTTTTATTTTCGTTTGATAGAAATTAATATCGAGGGGGCTGAGCCCGGCGTTGAGTTCAGCACTCCGCAGTCGCTGTCAGTTCGGTCAGACACGACACCTCAGTGACGCTCAAAATTTGTGCCTTGCCTCTCACTCAACATTTGGATATTGTCAGACATGATATCGGAAGACGGGGGGAGGGCTCTTACTAAAATTCCGAAATGACGTTCTAATTTTTGCCTGGACTCTCATTGTATATTTTCATGCTGTCGGTCGGACATGACACTCAGGAAGACGGCGGGAGGTACTTTGGAGATTTTACTCAGTGATTTTTTGTGACTTTTTAATTTTTTCCTGGACTCTCACTGAAAATGTTCGTGCTGAAGAGGGGAGGAGGATGATCTTGAACATTAATCGGGACTACGTTTTCAGTAACGGGCGCATGGTTGTTGTAGACAATATTCACAAACAAATGACGATATTTTATTTTAATAATGCAACATTTTTCATACTGTATTCCGAAGTATTAACTGGAATGGTGATGGAGAAGGCTCCCCTCACTCAACAGTGTGGGTGTAACCCCTTTCATGCCCCTCCCCGTTCTGACACCTGTGTTTGTGTTTCAGGACGCAGATGATCACAGGATTTTATATAGATATGGAAAGTAAATTTTGTGAAATTATACAAATAAATGAATAACAAATGTGTAAATCGTCATGTCTTGACACAACTTTCGGTCACCTTTGAAAGATTTTCAAGTATTTTCTATTGTATTGGCTCTAATATTGGTACACATGTGAAGTCTCTAACCTCACACTTGATCATCTACAGCCGCTTCCGAAAATACGCCGAGTTGTTCCGTAACGAGGATTGGTGTTTTAATAGTATGAACGATATACTTGGTCTACTTGAATATTAGACCCTTATTCGCAAAATGAATACTATGAAACTATATTGATCTTCATTGGTTTGTTACACCTCATATGGTACAACAATACTGAGGTTAGAATGTTGTGAATAATCTCCATTTCGCATCAGAAGCAAACATTCCCGTTCTCCGAAAGGCATTACACACACACACACACACACACACACACACACACACACACACACACACACACACACACACACACACACACACACACACACACACACACACACACACACACACACACACACACACACACACACACACACACAAACACACACAAACACACACACACACAAACACACATACACACACTACTCAAGTTACGTAAAACGTTCCTAACTGATCGGCAGCCGGTTTACGTAACTAGGAACAATCAGAAACTCAAGTTACGTAAAACGTTCCTAACTGATCGGCAGCCGGTTTACGTAACTAGGAACAATCGGAAAAATCTAGCGTGTGATTGTGCTAACAATCGCCTACCTCCGTATAATGTCTGATATGAACCCTAAAACCGGTAAATCCATTTTGAATTTCGAGATAAAAAGGCGCTAGTTTTTTTCAGAGGGATTCTAGATGAACTCCTGAAATTGCGACGCCCAAGACGCAACCGGTTTATGAAGAAACCGTTAACAGTCAACATACCACATACATATACGTGCACATATATATTCAAGCTCACATGCGCGCGCACGCACACACGCACACGCACACTGTAGCTTGACTGGAGTGGAATGTTTCTGGTTAAACCAGTCCCAATGCTCGACAGCTGAGCTGCTGTTCACTGCAATGGGTGTCTTCCGTGTTCATAGCGCAGTTGACAAAATACTTAATATGAGTTCTTGCATCTCTTAATTGAGAATCTGCTACTTAACCACTTGACCAGTCAAATGAATGTCGTTGTATCCCAACCCAAAACACCAATCAGAATTTACCTGCAATGACCAATTGACCCTGTACCCAACAGTTGTCAAGGTCACGTTTTCAGTAACACAGCCGGCAGGTTGAAGAACAAAACATACATTTTGACATCGGACGGTCAATCTCCCTCAACATCCACGATGCCTACCTTCCTGGAGAAACTGCTCCCTGTACGCTTTACCGTGTACCGTGACTATACACTGCCTAGTCGATCTTACCATACAGGAATCACCGGGTATGTTGTGTTCTCGATCACCACATGTCCGTCTCTGGCCACTGAATGCATTAGATATAATGTGAAACCGGTCCCTGAAAAGGGCCTTCCAACGGATCTAGACATGTATAAGGGTATTGTACGTTTGCAATACCTCTGAAGATAATTGTCCTCTGGGACATCTGTATAAATTATAATGTTTATTTCTTCATTTAATTTGTTGTCTTGTCGCAGTTTTTTTGTATAACGTAGTCATGTTTGTCCTATCCCAAAACCCATTTCTCAGTTGACACATAAATAATATCTTACCGTATCTTATTTCCATTAATAGAGTGTGTTCAGGACAGAGGGATATCGTTTTGAAATGAATACATTCTTAAACAAACGAGTTCGTTGCGTAATTTGTATTATAATGTGACAGTATTGCGGTTCATAAACGTCATTTTGTCCGTCCGAACGTTACAATACAATATGTCATGTACGATTACTTTTACAGTACAACAACCAGGGGCCAGTTTCATGAAACCTACTTAACGTTGCGAAAACTCTTGTAAGGATGTTTACTCTTTTAAACCACGTAATTTACTAACACTATAATTTTTGCCTTAATAAATAATAATAATGATAATATACTTTATTTTGACATTCATATCCAGAGTAAAAATTATGTTCAGGGGTGTTGACAATAAAATGCTATTGATACAACTACTAAAATGTAAAAATAAAAATAAATTTACTAAAACTTTTTATTAAACAAATATGCACAAAGCAAACATGAGCTATGTAAACTTTCGTAGCGCTCGTAAACCCTGCTCCAGGTTTTGAACCTTTGGAAGAAAGCACAAAAAATGAAAACTCAAACTTACTGTTCCGTTCCACCCAGAGATTCAGACGAATGAAATTCGCTGAAAACTCTCGCGAAGTGCTTGGTTTTGTAACAGCCAGGAGTGACGTCAGGCCTAGTTAATCGCAGACTGGTCACATAAAACAAGTAACGTGTCTTGTAAATTGCCGCCTGCTGTTCCTGCCTATGCATGGGAAATTTATTAGTATAGTAAAAACGAAGTAAAACCCATCAGTAGTTTGTCAAATGGTCATAACAATTGTACTTTTATTGAAACTGTAGGCAACTCATTTGCTCCTGCATTCCTAACCTTCTTCGCAATCATCAAAGGCGGTATTGCAGTGACGGCGCGAGCGATCGTTGGCTGTATTGTGTTTATTTGCCAACATCAACGTATACGAAATACATTATCCGGCTACTGCGCATAGCTAATTAGTGCATGCGCGTCTTGATGCATATCATTGTGTAGTTATTATTATGTTATTCAGCTAAGTATATACGTGTGTACATGTGCGGATAGCTACATAGATAGTCAAAATTAGAGAGATAATCATGTCCCTCAACCACAGACACACACACACACACACACACACACACACACACACACACACACACACACACACACACACACACACACACACACACACACACACACACACACACACACACACACACACACGCACACACACATACGCACACACACACACACACACACGCACACACACCGCACACACCGCACACAACGCACACAACGCACACAACGCACAATGATTCGGTCTATGCTCATAATAATAAATGTGACTGTATTGTGAAATGTGAACCTTTTATTTCTGCTGGCTAAAACAGTACAGTCTGGGAAAGTTTTGCTCACAGACGTTACTTGTCAAAACTCTCACACCCCGCCAACAACACATCGTTAATCAAGAAACAAACATATAAGTCACTACCCACTATATTTCGCTCAGAGTGATTTGCATTGGATATTAATTATAATGTTCACACAATCAGACTTAATCTCGGTGGGTGGGAAGCAATGATGTTCCCAGGCAAATCTTACACGAGAAGTCGTTTTTTCCTTCTTGACGTTCCATGAATGTCGCCGTCGTCTTTGACGTCTTGGTGTCCTGCTGTTCGTTTTCGTGCTGTGTTTATTGTCTTCATTTGTCATCGTCTTTTTCTTCCATCTCTCAATTGCAGCTGGTCAAATTACTTTTTACTTAATCTACTTTTTACTTAAAATCCATTTCCATTCCGCAGCGGATGTTTAGTCTTCATAAAAGGAATGATTTAAAAACGTTGGATCTTTCAATGTTCTACTTGACACGTATTGTTTGTTAGGTTTTCTTGAAAAACATCGACTACAATATAACTAGTTTAACGGTTTCGACGACAGTAAACATGTTATAAAGTCTATTTGAATCGACTTTGGGTTGAATAGACTTATACCGTTGTTTTAGTACTGTAAGTCGTCTTAGTAGGGCATATATATGTTCATATGGTGTCATTTATAACAATAATACTAATAATAAAGCAACTTTTGTTGCGCCTAAATTGTTGGAAACCAAACTCGGAGGCGCATCAAGACAAAAGGGTTGGTAAATCTCAAGATCGATAACTATTATTGAAGTTGTCAACAGATGGATGGATACGCCAAGGAGCTATGTTATTTGATAATTGTGACGGAAGATATGGATCAACGTCTCTGCAATACATATTATCCATACGCGTTGATGTTGTGCAGGTGTTGTGTAATTAATGACCGCCACAGATGTTGCTTATGATTGGTGGGCAATAGATGCAAGAAACCGTGTTTTTGCTAAGCACTGTTGACATTTAGGCCTACGTAATTTTTAAAGACGCCGTTATATAAATTATTGGTGTTTACTTACATGCAACGGTTTAACAGGAGGCAGTCTGGTGCAAGTTTTTCATTTATTAATTAATGTAATGTTTTATCACTAAGCTATGTCGAAGATGTGCCGTCCGCCAAATTGTGTTTAGTAAGCCCGTAGCAACGCTCGCAAACGCCCAGTTACAACACAAGCTATATTTGTAATAATGCAGAGACGGGCTGAGTTAACTGCAGCACCTTTTGATGTTCAATACTTTTTCACGTTCAACACGGTATACTTCCTGTTAAAAATAACAACGCTGGATAAATCAGGGAATAGGAACAGACTGGCTCCCTCTAGACAGATGGTTGTGTAACGAGATTGCAGACAACCAGCTTCGTAAGAGGATAGCTAGCGGCATGATGGTCAAACTCAAATATATTGAATATTCCGATAACTGCCGTCGTAGTGGTTGTTAGTTACAGAATCTGCCTGACAGAGTGTTGTTTGACGATTTCAAAGATTAGCCGCTTGTTTCACGAAGCGTAGTTAAACTTACGCAACTACTTAGCGGAACGCATTCGCTTAAACCCCTACATGGGTGATTGTTAAAAGCGTACTTTATTAAGATAATAAGTTTAACGCTTATTTGCAGGATCCATCACGTGACCTGAATCGTTGCAAAGCTCCGTCAAGCCATCAAGATATGAATGCCGGACACTTGGTGCGTTCGTGCATTCCGTCGCATATTTTGTTGAGATTTTCACTCCAAAAGTCTTTATTACAAAAACTTAATACAACGTTTCTAAAGGACAACTGGAAGTGGGAATGCTTCTTATATGAGATATCATAATTAATAATAACTGTTATTGAAATTGTTCCTAAGGCTAAACTTGACGGAGATCACGCGCATAATGTTCATTGTGACACCGGTAAACTGCGTTGTACCGGATACATCATTTCACGGATCCACTAAGACATGGTTTGCCTACGTCACGATGAAAATTATGCACGAGTCCTCCGTCACGCTTTGCCTTTGCCAACATTGCCAATTGTTAATAACCGTTATACATGCGAATTGCACTACTGTTTACCAACTGTAAGAACGCTTCATGCAACCGGCCACTGGAGATTAAGAGGGGGCAAACATTTTTTAATGCAATGGTTCCAGAAGCCATAAAACGGCATTTGTTGAGTAACTGTGTAGTACGTATGTATGTAACTGTATATGTATGCATGAATGTATGTATGTATGTATGTATGTATGTATGTAACTGTATATGTATGCATGAATGTATGTATGTATGTATGTATGTAACTGTATATGTATGTATGCATGAATGTATGTATGTATGTAAGCCTATATACATATGTAAATATGTAAGCATAATTTTATATGTATAAAAGTAGGCCTATGTATGTATGTATGTATGTGTGTATGCATATAGGTATATATGTATGAATGTATGTTCATATGTATGTATGCATGCATGTATTCATGCTTGCATGTATGCATGAATGCACGATTGCATGTATGCATGTATGCATGTATGCATGTGTGCATGTGTGCATGTGTGCATGTGTGCATGTGTGCATGTGTGCATGTGTGCATGTGTGCATGTGTGCATGTGTGCATGTGTGCATGTGTGCATGTGTGCATGTGTGCATGTATGCATGTATGCATGTATGCATGCATGTGTGTACGTATGTATATATGTATGTATGTATGCTGGCATGTTAACGTTTACCTCTTAGTCGGCATGAACATCGGGCGCCAAACGATCAGGGATTAATCTATGAGTCCAGAGGTTCGACGTAAGACCTATATTTGTATATCTGGGTGAGCTACATAGATACATAGATACATAGATAAAACGTTGTTGGGTTATCTATCCTTGACCACGTGTTGTCTTGAGCGTGTAGCTGTTGTAGCATTTCTGCTATTTTCTGTATGTTTAAATCTACTTTCCTGAGGTTTAATTTTATAAATGAGGAAGGTCAAGCCAGTAGATAGACATATTGTTAACCAACCGCCTTAGTTAAGTAATTACAGCAACTCGGTTGCAAATGTGCTCAGTGAAGCGTGGTATTCTGTTGCTAGTGTTTCTAGGCAAGCAGGTGGTTTCACTGTAATCTTAGAGAGGGTGTTCCACAATGCCTAGTTTGAATTGTATATTGCATTAGCCAATAGAAATGATGGAAACCTGTCATATGATGTGTAATTAGGTCTGCTTATATAAACGTTTGTTGTACGTATTTCGCCATCTGGGCGCTGGCGAAGGACTGGGACAGATCCAGGGTTGTACGAGACAGATTGCCCTGCTGCCAAGAGAATGGCAAGTCAAGTCGTAAAGCGTGGTGGGAATCGTTAACGTGAGTTACGTTCTCAAGCTTTTGTGTGTGTGTAATATTCAGTGTCCAGAGTGACTGTTCGATCGAGCTTCGAAGAATCCATGCCGCCACGTCTGCAGTATATTGAGACAACGTTCCGATCGGCCCTAACGTATTTGCGTCGATGAGCGATACTCGCGACGCGCTCACCCAGCACGGGCCATCCACGAACAGCGGTCTCACAGCGACATCGTCAGAAAGCTTGACCGAATGCGACTCGCAGCGGCCGGCGGTAAACGTATACTGCCAGGCGTCGTCATTCGCGCGAACCCGTTCATCCGACTTCTCGATCGTTTGCGACAGGGCAAGGCCTCTCGATCGAATTCGTAGCGGCCGGCGGTAAGCGTCTACTGCCCGGCTTCGTCTTTCAGTTGAACGTATTCAACTGACTTCGTAATCGTTTGCGACCGTGCGATCATTAAACGGACGCGACTCGAGAATTCGCGTCGTACGACGGCAATCGTCAAGTGCCCGGCATCATCACTCGTGCGCTCGAGATACACCGTTCTAATTGTGTTTTGAGCTCGGCGTGTTGACTTCAACAGACGTTCGTATATATTCGAGATGGGACTAGCCCAGTGTAAATGTCTATTTTCTGATTGAATGTATCTATTATTTGCTGTATTATGATTAGTAGTTATCTGTGGTTTTGAAGTGAGTTATTATTACACTTGAAGTATTCATACACATATATGTGTGTGTGTGTTGTAACAGATTACTGTAATTATAGTCCGCGAGGACTAGATTATACTGTGTATTTATATTATGGGATTCTTTATTCTTAGATAACACTTGGCGCCTAATGTTTGGTTATATAGCGGTATAATCCACCTTAGAAAGGAAGTGGAATTTGATAATCGAAAGATTCAGTGTTATTGTTTATTATGTTCTATTAAGATTTGGTTACGGGATTTCTTTAATTTGTTTATTTTGTTAATCGAGATATTTACCAAAAGGAAGATATCTTGTAATAAAGTTTATTAAATTTTCCTCGTTCTTTGTTGCTTGTTCACGATAACCGTTCTTTCTCATATGCGTTGACCTTGATATATAAGAACCCTACTAGACTGAGCCATCTAGTGTACGGAGACCTCGCTAATCCGTGACAGCTGTGGAGGGCAATTTTGTGAAACCTGTTAAATCTTATGAGGCAAAGTAGTCTGCGAAGCAGCGCCACTTCACCCAATCTTGATATGGTCTGACATGCAAGTATGTATGTATGTATGTGTGTATGTGTGTGTGTGTGTGTATGTGTATGTGTGTATGTGTGTATGTGTGTGTATGTGTGTGTGTGTATGTGTGTGTGTATGTATGTGTGTATGTGTGTATGTGTGTATGTGTGTATGTGTGTATGTGTGTATGTGTGTATGTGTGTATGTGTGTATGTGTGTATGTGTGTATGTGTGTATGTGTGTATGTATGTGTGTATGTGTGTATGTGTGTATGTGTGTATGTGTGTATGTGTGTATGTGTGTATGTGTGTATGTGTGTATGTGTGTATGTGTGTATGTGTGTATGTGTGTATGTGTGTATATATGTAAGACGAAGGATTGAACAGCCGCACACGTGTGTGTGTGTTGCAATGTCTGGGTGATTTAGACTTCTGAGCCGGACACTTGCGAAAACATAGTATTTCATTTAATTAAAGTAATTGCTCCAATGCTGATTAAGACGATGCCCGCTGCCTTGCAACACCACGCGACTACCCTTCGGCAATATTTCAGTAATCTTCAGGCAATTATTACAGCAAACGACGAGCGTATCCGCTGCCTGTTGCAGAAGGTTGACGCCCTGGAAGCGGAGCGTCAACCTTCTGCAACAGGCAGCGGAGGCTGACAGGTGCGGACAGTATTCCCGGCGTCCCAACCTCCGTATCCAGGGAATGCCTGAAGCGGACAGGGAGAAAAGTAACGATCTGGTGCTCGCTTTTATGAAAGAGAAGATGGGTCTGACGGGCATCGGTCCAACGGATTTGGAACGAAGCCATCGGATTGGGCCCAAGCAAGACAAGCAGAATCGCCCAAGAAAACGCCCGATCATCAATCGATTCAGGAAAGAGGCGATCCGTGATTAAGTGTTCCACGCCAGCGAACAACTGAAGCAGCACAACAGGCAACACTCTGACGACCCAATATACGTAAATGAAGACTTAACGACCAATCGAGCTGCACTAGCTGGCCTTTCAGGCGCGAACTCTGAAACGTCAGAACACGATAATGGACTGCTGGACATATGCAGGATGAGTCCTCGTGAAAACCAATGCCGGTTTGATTAAAGAGATCCACACCGTGAAAAAATTGAACGTCGCGTAACCGGTTATTGCGACCGACGGCCCCGCTGATGCCGCCGCCCCCTGACACTCGTCATTACCAACAACAGTCAAATGTCCGTCGGCCTACACTATGTTGAATATTAATGCAAATTATATTCAGTATTTTGTTCTTCTTGTATTGTAATGTTGCCGTAGTATTCCCACAGTGAACACTTCAGTTATTTTTGTTACAAGTACGATGCCTTTTTAGACATCAGGTTTATTATTTCCTAATTGTTTTCTAAATACTGGCTGGCTGGCTAGCAGAAGTATGTTATTTTGGAAAAGTTATTCATGAATTTTTCGACATATGTGATGTTCGTTTATTCAATGTAATTATTATTTTCATTTACTCTTTTCTTGTTGCCAATGATTCTCGCACAGACAACCAGATGCATAATTATGTTGGACTTAAGAAGTATAATAATTGCATACAACTTGTACTTAAATGTAAGTAGTTTAAAAACGTATACGTACTGTTCTGTAAAATGTTTGTGTTTACACAGAATGGATTTTAAACATCTATCTTTTTTCTATAACTGCTTAGCTCTATGGCATTGGTGTATAACGAGTCTGCCGAAATATGTGTCTTACTTACTTAACCTCAGCAACGAAACTGTCAGGAGCCAAAAGTTAACAATATATAAAATAATCATATTCATTTTGGTAATGCGTATGTCAACAAAAACCGTGTGAGTATAATATACTCACACGGTTTTTGTTGACATAATAAGTACGTTGTATCATACATGTCTGCAAAATGTTCATTTTAATCTCGTTTCCAAATCACATTTGTATTTTGCCCAGGGTAATGCTTATGCAGTGTTTCCATTACGAGTAGTAGTCCTAGTATATGTTTACATGATGAGTATGTTGTGTTCCATTTATAGCCATTATGAGTGATAACAACAATTTTGTAATGCAAGGTGGTAGTCTAGAGAAACATTCTCTCTCTATCACATTTTAAAAACAGATGAAATTAATGAAGATGATTTAAATACTCTAGCAATCACATTATTTTGACGATGACAACTTAGTAAACTATTTACAGAACAAACAAAATAAATGTATCGTGCTCTGTCTAAACAATCAGAGTTTAAATGCACAAACATACGAAATTAAGATAAAACTATATATATTTAAAAACAGTGGTTGTGAGATCAGTGCTCTACCTTTACAAGAAACGTGGCTCGAAGATGAAGTTGATACCTCATTATTGCAAATAGATGGCTTTAAATTAATATTCCAAGGTAAAATATGAAGTGCACACGCTGGCCTAGCTATCTATCCTAGTAACACATATAGCTACAAATCATTATATATGTATACTAATTCTGACATATTGGAAGGTCGACATATTGAAATGTCATGTTATGCTATGAAGAAAACTAATAATTCTTGGAAATATATATAGACCACCTAGAGATATAATTGAGAACTACCAAGCATTGACAGACGAATCTGCATCTAAAGTAGCAGATTTACAAAAAATGTAAAATTGACATCATAATTGTGGGTGATTATAATATTGATTTGCAGAAAATAACGAAAAACCCATGATATGTGACTATTTCGATACAATACCTTCACAAGGTTTCTTCCCTAAAATCACTTTGTCAACAAGACTCAGAATACCATGGAACACTTATTGATACTATTCATGTAATCTTCAGCTGGTATTCTTATAAGCAATATTTCTAATAACTTTCCTTATTTTCTTTATCTTGATTAGATTTGGAAAACTGTACGAGTATTTCCTCCTGTCGCCGAAATTCACTCGCTTCTTTCTTTATTAATTTGGCTTCTGATATACCAATTGGCAATGATGTTGAGAAAAACACAAAGGTGGTTATTTAGTGTTATTTAGCTATTTCAGTGAACATACAGGCATTGCGTTAACAGTCATACTCCAAGTGGGGAAATTGTGGAGTTCTGTTAAAATTACTTTTCAGCTGCAGGCATTGCCGTAATTGGCTATAGCAGAAGTTAGGTGGTTACGGAAATGCGTTTTAAGTTTCAAATCCTGTATTGGTGACAACTGCCACCTTGGTTTGTTGCTTCACGGGTGCGCGTAACATAGCATTTAAGATGGTGTCAATGATTTCCCATAAGCATATAAACATGTAAATGTCCTTGTGTTGCTGTCGATCTCTCAATTAAATTAGCAAAGGCCAAACCCCAATGACGCAAGCCGGGCGTAATGCGGTCTCTGCAAAAATTGGCCGAGCGCTGATGAATGCTTTTGGAGCTGCTGGTTGTTGATGGATGAGCGCGCACCGATCTCCCAAAGAAATAGACTTGGTGAATGACGTCATTCGTTGAATTCTCTACTGTGTATAACAAATATTTTGGCGGGCCAGAATGTGATTTTTCTAGTGATATTTGTTCTACAATACCGTACGTTGCGTGACCTTAGTTGGCGCAGTAGCTACACCAGTTGCGCCGTCTGGGGGACCTGGAGCCAATCCGCCGCGATGTATGATTAAGTTCTGATTTAATATGATCAAGCCAATTGCATGACGTATTTCGTACGTTGAAGCGCACGGAAATTCTAGAACCGTTAGGAAATATATAGAAAATAATCCGTTTATGTCACGAATTCTAACAACGACCGCCAACATCCGACAATAACCGATAACGACCGGCAATGACCGTCAATGAACGACAACGGCAGACAACGACCGACAACGACCGACAACGGCCCAGAACGACCGATAGTGACTGTATAGCGATCGGCAATAACAAAGTAACGATAAACAACGATCAACAACGACAGACAACGACCGACAGCGACCAACCATGACCGACCATGACACACAACGACCGACAACGATTGACAATGGACGCCAATGACTGACCATGACAGACAACGACCGATAAAGGCCGACAACGGCCGAAAACGTCTGACTACGTCCGACCATTACCGAAAACTAACGATAACGACCGATCATGACCGGAAATGGCAAACAACGACCAACAACGACTGGCAACTACCGACAACGACCGACCACGACCGACAACGATACAAACGTCCAACAACGACAGACAACGACCGACAACAACCGACACCGACTGACAACGCCGACAACGACCAACAGCGACCTAACCCCATTGGCCCCAATAGGTATGATCGTACGTAGTTATGGCGCCAAATGTGGCTCCGCCTACTGGATAGTCTTATTACTTAGGATTCTGGTAATAGAAGCGTATATTTCCATTGATCAATTAGCACACAGCCTATACTTATACCATTACATCTCATACCAGCTCATGCCAGTTACATATTATGTGACCAGAGTATTGATGATCTGGGTGCATTAATCTCATATATTCATACGTACGCACGTTAACAAGGACATGCGTACGTACATACAAACGTACAAACATACGCTCGTACATACACATGTATGTATGTACATATGTATGTACAATGTATTTTGTATGTATGTATGTATGTATGTATGTATGTATGTATGTATGTATGTATGTATGTATGTATGTATGTATGTATGTATGTATGTATGTACGTACGTATGTATGTATATATGTATGCACGTATGTATGTACGTGTATTTGTATGTATATGTGTATGTGTGTATGTATGTATGTGTGTGTATGTATGCATGTATGTACGTACTTATGTATGTATGTATGTATGCATGTATGCATGTATGCATGTATGCATGTATGCATGTATGCATGTATGCATGTATGCATGTATGCATGTATGCATGTATGCATGTATGTATGTATGTATGTGTGTGTGTTTGTCTGTATGTATGTATGTATGTATGTATGTAAGTATATATGTACGTATGTATGTGGTATGTATGTATGTATGTATGTATGTATGTATGTATGTATGTATGTATGTATGTATGTATGTATGTATGTATGAATATATGAATGTATGTAGTAGTAGTAGTAGTATTTTATTAGAGTCTCACTCCACGTATACATACATTAAAATACAAGACAAATAAATATATGTATGTATGTATGTATGTAAGTATGTTTGTACGTACATAGGTATGTACGTACATACGTCCATACATACAGACGTACATACATACATACATACATACATACATACATACATACATACATACATATATGCATACATACATATATGCATACATAAATACCCTCCCCGATTGATAATTATTGACGCTTTATTCCAGATTTCGCATGTATTAAACAATTAATTTATTTGTATTATATAATATATTACAATATATATTATTTTACTAAATTATCTTAACATGTATGCAAATATGTCATATATATTACTCACAATCTTTAAATCTTAATATTATATTTACCGGCATTTTTATACATATATATTTTTTACATTTGACTCTCTGTACGTTTTATAATGTGTGTGGCTGGTCCCAGAGATATGGCGCTATATAAATGCTAGTAGTAGTAGTAGTAATAATAATAATAATTCCGGAGACTGGAGTCGGTTAGTAAAACTGATTAGTTATGGACTGCTGCATATGATGGTCGCATTGCTACAATACAACTGTTCGGCGGCACATTGACGTCCTTGTGGCACTTCTCTCAACTGGAAGAAGAGGTAGTATGCTAAGTAGTCGGGTTGGTGTATCTCCGGGATGTAACCGTTGGAGAAAGGTAAATGCACCAACTTGTCTTCGTTGGTCAAGTGGCTGGATGACATATTTGCTCAAAGAAGCCTCTGCCGTATTTTTATTTTTATTTACCTCCACAGGATGGCAATACGTTTGCCCAGCGGTGCTTCAGAGGCTGCCTCCAAACAGATGATGCATATTACATCTAGTAACTCACCAAGCTTTTGTATTTTTGTGAAATAGAAGTTAGTTACATACTTAGGTAGTTCACTTAACGTGGTGACATAGTAGTTGTTTCCAGTGTTTTCTCTCTGACATTGAGACAGCCAGAGAAGTCCCACTGAGACGGGTGTCTCTCAGGGTTGTACTTGGGCGTCCTCTTCTAAGAGGGCCCGCGGGTTTCCAAAGGAGAATTCGGTTGGCAATCTCATTGTGGAGAATCTCATGGCCTGCCACACGTACACGTCGTTGCCTCACGGTGGTGAAGATCCGTGGTAGACTGCTTTACATCTCCTTGTTGGTGACGTGGTGGCGTCAGAATACACTGAAGATTCTACGTAGTAATCTTGTATATTATCCGTCAAGTGTTTTCTCTAGTATGTCTGTCAGTGTCCGTGATTCACACCCGTGTATAAGGAACGGTTCAATCGTGTTTATCAATATGTTACATTCTTATTATTATTATTATTATTATTACTATTATTATTATTATTATTATTATATCCCGCTGTTTTGGGTTCGAGTAGGATGGCACTTGTTTAGGAGATAACACAGCTTCCATGCATCCTTGGTCAACTTGTCTACTGTGTGCGACCAAGGCTATTCATAAATTTGGTTCTGCTTTGTAAGTTAACATGTTACATTTTATCTTTAAGGTAGCTATTTAAATAGCTATTCGTTGAAATACGCATTGTATGAAGGTTGTAGTTCGAAATAAACAACTTATTATTGCTGTTGAAAAAGCATGGTTCTCTTCTTCAGAAACATAATTAGTTTTTGGACATAGTCACTTTACGTTGGGTTCTCAACAATACATTGACATCAGGCGGTAGCTAACGTCACAGCAGATTAAAAAGCGACATTTGTTAACCGTTTGTGACGCATTTGTCCATTAATTATATGTTCACATGGAGCAGTAAAAAGCAAACGAGTGTTTCGGTGTCTCTCATAGTGTGCGCTTCTCTTTTTGTATTTCTCCGCTGCGTGCGTACACGACATGCTATGACTTATGTCTACAGTCAAACAATAAGGCTTCGTCAACGCATGACGCACCATCGGCCAGTGTTAAATAATACTGTACTAATTTCCGACGACATCGTGTCAATGTCGGTCAATTGTAATTATATTGTTAGTTCTTTCACTAGCAATTATTGCTACGGCACGATAACTTCTCCCGTCAATAGTGACTGTATTCTTATTAACAACCTATCGAAAAACATACCTACCTGTTTAGACATTCCCTCTTAACAAGATGACGTCGTCAGTATAACTGACGTCACGATCGGATGACGTCATCGTATTCACGCGCAAGCTGTTGTTCAACTTGTCTCCGCCTACTGCTGCCACTGTTTTTCCTATCCACGCCGTCTCCATTTTTCGTACCATATTGTGTAATATCTCCTCCTATCCATATTTCCCCTGTTTTGCCATACTGCCCCTATCACGTGTTTTCTTCTTCTGTTGGACTTCCCATCTGCTACTTTCGCCTGCTCCCCATCTACGATATGGTTCTCGGTGGTAAGGGCTCGCTTGTTGACCACATCATAGTTGTCCACTGGAGCCGTCGCTCTTACTGATAAAACTGTTTTGTTACAGGAAAAAGGGAAGAATATTTTCAGTAGTAACTTTAACTATAGCATTATTGTGTTTTCACATTTCTGCATGTTGTATATATTATTGCTTTAAAACAACGAACCAAATGATGCTATGTGCAATGTGCGTAAAATTCGTCTTCTTACCGACTGTCCATTCACATACTTCTGTTGTATACGTTCGACTTTCAATACATGTATTGACACGTCAAGTATGTGTTGGTCACGACGTTTTAATTTGTATTGAGATAAATGTAAATAGATAAAATTGGTATTTAATATACAAATATAGTTATCGAAATGCCACTATCCGGCCAAAACGTCGCTACGCCATCGTGTGTAGCTTCAACTATCCGTTAGAGGACGCCACCTGTTTTCACTTATAATTGATCGGAAGCTTTGTGATTTTTCGCTGGCGAAAACAGTTGCAAACACATGATAAGCTGAACATGTTTTATTGCATGAAATCGTATAATATAGCCTGAGAACAGGCCAACTGGGGCCAGATAAATGGGAAACTAAAACAACTACATTCTAGAAATACTGATATTTACACTAATGCCCACGTTCAGCTCAAGGTCGTTTTCATGAATTCCGCCGTGTATCATGGAGTCTTCGTTCAGCCTTGATTACCTTACGGTTACCTACAAAATAAGTTAAAGCGCGTTTTAATATTAAAAAAATTAACATAGCTACCAACTAGCAAAATGATCACCCTTTGGACGGCTCTACTAATAGGCGGAATTTGTCGTGCTCGCAGAATTTTTATATTGGGTCCATGCGACTGTTCCCCCTCCCCCAGACCCTTGGTGGAAATGTGTCCCCGATCAGGTTACAATAAGCTGAAGTTTTGCCGACGCGGCGGCGTAACTTTATTAACAGTTCGGGCTTACGGGCACACGGCCACACGGGCGCACGGGCGCACGGGCTTACGGGCGCACGGGCGCACGGGCACACGGGCACACGCGCACACGCGCATGCACACACAGCATACACCGTGTCGCTATAACGTACCTGGCGTATTTCTCCAGAACAAGAGCTCTCTACGGCTTCATGTTCGTATTTAGCATGCACCACCTGTGCTCTCTACGGCATGTGCACGATTTGCCAAGACACTTGTGTTCCTTGTCATCCCATACCGTGCCTCCGATCTCACAGCGGCGGTGGAAGAACATGCCGCCGTTGGCACAAGATGCGTACAAGTCGCAGTAGCAGCAGTGCTGCCAGTGGCCGTCGGGGCGGCCGTAGCAATCGATGATCCCGCAATCTCCGGTCGGGCATCCTGTTAAAGAACATTCTCGGTATATATCAATCACATCACTCTGCTAAACACTTTGTTTTAGGCATTACGCTCGAAAGGACGTTTACACGAGAATGTGTGAACAACACCTACAGTTATAACTAAAACTAATTTTCCAAACAAGTTGCGATTAAAACCTTTGTTTGCAATGTTAAATAGGAAACGCGATAGCGAGTGAGTACCATATGTTTAACAATGAAAAATGACGTTTGTTTTACACACTACACACAAACATACAACGACTAACACGTACAAACGCGCGCGCGCATACACACGCACGCACATATTCTACAACACACATTAAGCACCTTCTATGCACACCCTCCTGTCGGAGTCAAAGAAGCCTCCACGAGGACATCGACGGAAGTACGCCCTGCCGTGCCGGCACGCGATGTAGTTACGACAGTCGTATGTGCACCCGTTAGGGTAGTCTCCATCTCGCGCGCCACAAAGCGGTCTGCAACCTGCGTAGACATATTTACGACAATCAACACCACTTCACAATGTTACCAGAATCACCACTACGTCACAGTGTTACGCCTATCATCACACGTCATAATTTTATGTGAATTACCACTACGTCACAATTTTAAGAAATCGCCAGAACGTCACAATTTAACGACAATCATCATCTCGACACAATTTTATATCAGTCACCACCATCGAATCACATAGTAAGCTCCTGTCTTGAATTTGATAACTGCATATCTATTTTACCGGGACATGAGGATTTATATAAGTTCACTGGCGTAATTGGTAAAAAGTAAATCTACAAAAAAGCAGTCAATCATACAAGAAACATTTGCTTGTGTTAAGTTGATCAGAAAGGAAAATTGCAGTGTATATGGAGAAAGCAGACATTGACCACTGTTTGAAATTCTTACAACCCCAAATACCAGAAGTTAATAGAACTCAGAACCATGATTAATAGGTGAGATTATAACTTCGAAAGACGGGTACAAAATGAAGAGTATGAACATCAGTAGCGTGTAAGGCCATCTTAATGGGTAAATGTGGAGCCATAAAATGAGGGACCTAAGATGTTGACTCAATTTCGGTTAATGAGCGCCCTCTAGCGACTGCTACCTCCATTTCGATGACGTCACATCCTTACCTATCGCACACCCTAGCGTGCGGTTGTGTTCCTCCTCTTAGTGGGTGTGTGCGTGCGTGCGTGCGTGCGTCTGTATATAAGAGTGGACGGGTAATGACTGCTTCTTATTAGCTATTGGATTTGTTTTTTTTAATTTGTTTAAAAAAAATTATTTTATATTTGTTATTTTCTTATGTTATTTGTTTTAATCATAGCAAACTAAATACTGAACAATAAAAGCGTCATCTAGCAACATTCAACAAGACGTTATATACCTTTCATCATGAAACAACTAAGCGATATTGAAATACCAGTGGTGGTCATTCCTACACGGTAGAGAACACTTTTTTTAATTGATCATCACACTTCCATGTTAAAACCGTTAATAAATTATGTGAAAACTATATACTAACAGTCATGTTAAATATGATTACATTCGGGTCCTACACAGGGACTTGGTTTCCTTATTTCAGGCGACACACACACACACACACACACACACACACACACACACACACACACACACACACACACACACACACACACAACGTCCAGTCATCTTCACGTTTCTCCCACATCAACCGTTAGTACAAATTTCATAATCCTTTGTCTCAAGCCAGTTCCCTTTGTCGTAACCGCTCTTTCTATAACATTCCGTAATTATGCAACGGACAATTGGACTTTGCTGACTAGGAGGGCAATGTGTACTTGATGATCTAATTAGAACCTGATGTTGTTGACAATAGCGAACTTTGATTTATTATCGGTAACAGATGTCAGTTAATGCACCGGTAGTGCCACTAAGATCAAAGCTTGATGTCGGTAAGCGTTACCACACTTCAAAGATCGGATCAACCTTTGATCAGTTAAAAAATCACCAACAGTCATGATCCATTATTTAATATTCTTGCGCACCTAACCATTAATATCATACCAGATGTCGAGCAACAAAACGCAGACAAGAAATACTTTGTTCTTGCTAACTGCCAAACGATAATTTCTTTATCCAACTCAGTACATCACCAACGGTTACGCACTTTTTTGTTGTCTCTTTATAGCAACCTCTTGCGCAATAACAGGTCCAAAGTTCATCAACGAGTCCTCCATATAAACGCAGTGTGCGCTTCACTGCGCAATACCGTCTGTTTCATTTGAATGCAACGACTTCTCATGATCAATGACAATGCCACACAGGCGGTACATTCGATAACTCTCTCACATCTTCAGAAATCGGTAAGTTTGATTTATGTATTTAATCATCCATTTTCGTAGAGTTAACTTTTGTGTCTCATGTCCCCACACTCAACATATACCACCCATAATTCTATCATAGGTGCACCAAGTGGACAGAATGTACGTCTCATATCCCCAAACTCAATATTTGTCACCCATAAGTCTATCATAGTTGTACCTAGTTGACGGGATGTAACTTTTCCGTTCTGAATTACCAACACCTCCGTTATTTCATCATTCACGCAAACGCACGCACACATATTTAGCACCAATAAATCCATCAATCACCTTCGGGCATATGTCACGTGTGCGCATGCGCGCTTACTGTCAGTCCCACACCAATCATTCATTAACTAGTTCGTTCCCGCGTTCGGGCATACACCGCCGCCAGCACTGACTCCTCCGTATGGTTAATACATCTACTCGAAAGTTCCACCGCAAGTGACGTCATCTACCGTATACTCAAAGAAGATGTACTGGTGCGAGGGATGCGGAAGAGGTTTCACAAGACGGACGCATTACTACGAAACATAAGGACAGTATGTAGTAGTATTAGTAGTTGTAGTAGTAGTAGTAGATGTACAAGTAGTAGTAGTAGTAGTAGTAGTAGTAGTAGTAGCATCACTTACACGTGTAAGACTTGCGACCGAAAATTCGACAGGCGTAAGAGCCTCAGCAATCGCGAACGAATCTTGGTGACATCTCCGAGCCAGCGTTTCCCAAGCGTTCGAAATGGCAACAAGATAGGACGCATGTTAGCGATACAGATTCCATCGAACCCCCACCTCGACTTCCCTTTGCCGACAATCTGTCAACAGATCTTCTCGATGCTATCTAACAGCATTCGTCGAACATCAGAACACGCGTGGCGCGAGATCATCTCCAGTCCAGGTTCGACTATTGATTAACGACGCTGGACACGGGTATTCTAGCGGCTTCTTTGAAGATCATGTTTCAGGAACAGATCCATGCTTTCCAGGTCAATCTCAATTACGGATTCGTTCTGAGGAACACTACCACAGGAAGATAAAAGTACTACCTTCCCTGTAGATACTTCTGATGACGCTTCCTCGACAATCCAGTCTGATCACCAACACCGAGGACTTTGATATCTTTCTCGATCGCATCCGACAAACCGACGTCTTGCTGTGGGTCAACGACCGGAATCTCTATGGGTTTGCGAACTTGTCTCGAATGTCACTTTCTTCGTCAACCACATCATCGATCATCCGATAGGATTCCTGGGCGTTACGCTTCTGGTCTACATAAAATAAAACTTAGTCGTCATCTTTCTGGAACTGGAACCCAACAATTCCAAAAAGTGCACCGATAACCTCTGTCTCTTCCAATGTCTGGTCCTACATCGAAAATGTGACCAGTATCAACTAGAACCCACTGTGAAGGCGCTGTATGAAAGATACGATCTAGACAGTGTGGATATATAATACTTTAACGGGGACACAATGGTTGACCCCTATCGCATTGAGACCACCTTCGAGACGAACGTGTGCGTATACAAACTTATCGATTCAGACGAAAATAGTGGAAAGACGACCGCCAAACTCGCCCTTCGACCGTTGTACCACTACTCCGACACGTCTTCCGTGAATCATCACGATACACACTTTTATTACATTCAAGATGTCCTTGTGCACTGTCACTCCTATCGAAATATGAAGTGAGGCGACTCGTTGTGGAAACATGCATCGAAACTACAGAGACACGAGCGCACAGGTACGAGGGGTGTAAGCAAAATCTATTAGGGTGGCGTGTACCATTTTGACCGTCATTGTTCGAATATTTGGACCACGAAAAAATCATGTCCCTGAATCGTTGCGCTTCTATCGCTATCGTACCACCTTTGACTTCGAGTGTTGGTTTGACATGACACAACTTCCATCGGACAGGGACAAGGTTCACTGGATAGCGCGTCACATGCCATGAGCATCAGCGAAGCACCGAACGTGCCCGGACACGAGGAAGTGCAACGTATCATATCAGATGGAGATAACGACAAGTTGGTGACCGACATGGTGGACGTCCTTCGAGCAATGAGCGACGCCGCTTCGAGAATATCAAAAAAGGCTACTAGGACGTGTTCCAGCAACTGGCGGAAGCCCAGTCAGACTGGGACTAACAAGGACTGAAGGCGCAAGACGATAAGGACAAAGTGTCGCGACCGTACAAACCCTACAAAGAACTCACGGGACAACTATAAGAATGGCATCATCAACTACCCATCATTGGTTTCAATTCGGGCTAGTATTATCTCAGCGTCGAAAAACAGTTCCTGGTACCGTACTTCCTATCCGCGGCTGAGGAAGAAGAATAAGACGAAGACGATTAAGAAGATGTCTATGAGGGTATCGGTATCGTTTTCGTTATCAAACGCAACAACTCGATTATGTGCCTATTGACGAATCAGAAGAAATTCCTAGACATGACTCATTAAATTCACCTAAACAAATATCTGAAAGCATACGGATGCGTGGTCACGAAAGGTCATTTGCCTTACGAGTACAAGAGTTGATTGGAGAGACTTGATGAGACCGCTCTTTCTCCGGAAGAGGCCTTCTTCTTCTTCTCGACATGTTTAAAGAAGCCGTCAGCATACCCGGTCTGGACTAACTCTATTTATTCAACGACATACCGGAGAATACCTACTTTATTCTCTTCATCGAAATGAATAAAGATCTTCATCAGCTTGTCAATTATAATATTGTCGGAGGTCCGTCCATTATCTTCACCAGACATCACAAGTTGCGTCAGAATGAATACGGAGAAGCCGGTCGAACGTGTCGAACTATGGTTGGCTACGACGCGAATGCGCTGTACTTGTACTGATGGAAGACATGCCGACGTGACGGTACACTCGACGAAGGGAAGAGATCTACTAGCGACCAGAATCGGCACAGTTGACAGGACATATGAACACCTCTGCACCCGATGAGAGGTCAACGAGGTCAACAGGATTGCCTTGCTCCAACTACTCACCGAAACACGAAAGAACACACCCTATCTACATCATTTTATCAAGGTCGTCGAGGTGTGAGAATTCGAGTGGAAAGACACGAGAAGCAACTCGGTCGTAAAATGTTCTGGACTCCACCATTTCTCGACGACGTCACGTATTGTGCAAGGTGACATCACAACTGATCCCGACAGGCGTGCTCAAATGAATCATGTTTGGCATGATCCAGTGCGATATTTGCACACTGTAAGAATTACGCTCACACTTTGCAGAAATCCGGCCCATCTTCAAAAACGTCCACATTAATCGCGATGATCTCGGAGCATTCGTGTGTTGAAGGAGTCGACATGATGGCGACACCGCGCATTATGCTCGTCGGGAGCTATCGCGGTTACAACGTCTTGCTTGCCACACCTCTCTTGCGACGGTACATGGAGCACGGAATTGACGTGGCGCGGTCTATCTACACTCCGGTCCCGTGCTTTCCACGGCGTGGCTGTGTCCACGACGCGTCGCGAGGGAGATATCCCCCCGAACAAAGCCATTTGAATTTGAGCTATGGCAAGAGTATAATCACTGTGGATCGCCACCGTGACTTCAATTTCTTCACGGAAACGAAGGCATCGATCACGCTAAACGATCGACGCTTTCGCCAGCTCGATCTCGCTGACGACGATGTCTACGAGATCTAGATGAGCAAGAAAAGCGCATGCCTTGCACATACACGTGGGCTTCTTCGTCTTGCAGAACACCAAACTGTGAATTTTGCAGTTCTACTATGATTTCATCCGCAGATACCTTTAACGTCCTGTCCTGCGAGATGGACTGGAAAGCGCATATTTGTGTTGGGCTAGCGAGACCGTCGATGTTCTCGAAACTGCGAGAACATTACTTCTAGCACCCCTCCGAATGGCTACCGTCCGAATGTAGTGGAATGGTGGCGATCCACATTGGTTATACTCTTGCCATTGCTCGAATTCCCCATCAACATCGTGGTGTGTGCGATGTTGACTTTGTTTTGGTTAATGTATCCCACGCGACCCGCCGTGGACACTGCCACGCCGATCTCTCGAAAGCTCGGGACCGGAGTGTGCTCGATGACCTGATAGAAGCGCGTCACCTCAAATCCATGCTCCACTTACCATTGCAAGAGAAGTGTGCAAAGCGAGATATTGTCACCGCTATAACTCCCGACGAGCACACGGCGAGGTATCGCCATAATGTGGTGTCCTTCAGCGCAAGAACCCTCTGCGATCATCGCACTTGATGTGGACGTTCTTGAAGAGCTTTTCTGAAAAGAACGCACATAATTCTTCCTGTGCGCTAATGTCGCACTGGATCATGCCGAACACGTTTACGTTGTGCACGTTTGCCACGATCTGTTGTGAGGTCATCTTCTACTGCACATGATGTCATCGAGGAAAGGTGTAGTTCAGAATCTTTTACACGACAGGGTCATTTCTGTTGTCTTTCCACTCGCACTCCCACACCTCGACGACCTTCACAAAATGACGTAGGTAAGTGGTGTTCTTTCGTGTTTCGGCGAGTCCACGGCTTTCCCGTTGACCTCATTGACCACTCATCGGGTGCACGGGTGCGCTTAACAGAAGCAGCCGTGGAACTTATAGGATAGGAAGTCTTCTTCGGCTCGCTGCACCATCCGTCCATCGGACGATTACCGATCCTCTTCTCTCGTCCGTTGATCTGATGACGCACGGAGAGTCCCGTGCGTTAGGATTCCTACGTTAGCCATTTGACATGCCGATTCGGGTCGCAACTCGATCTCTTCCCTTTGTCGCATTTACCGTACCGTCGGCATGTCTTGCATCAGTGAATACAAGTACAGCGCATTTGCGTTATAATCCACGATGGACCAACACGTTCGACCGTCTTCTGCGTGTTCGTTCTAAGGCAACTTGGTTACCCCTTTCTCATGATGTCTTGTGAAGATAAGTGACGAGCCTCCGATGATATTATCATTTACGAGCTGATGAAGATCTTTGTTCTTTTCGTTGAAGAGTATAAAGAAGGTATTCTACGGTCGGTCGTTGAACATGTAGAGTTAGATCAGAACGGGTATGCTGATGGCTTCCTTGAACATATCTAGGCTCCTTTGCTCATAGAACGCAAACTGTCTATTGATGGCCTGTAGGAATGGCACCTCGTCCCAATTGTTGTACCAAACGACACATGTTCGCCACTTACCCTATATCGATAGGAGTGACAGTACACGCGGACGACTTGAATGTAAGAACAATGTGTATCGTGAAGATTCACGGACGACGTATCGGAGTAGTGATACAGCGATCGAAGGACGGGTTTGGTAGTCCCCTTTCCACCTTCTTAGTTCGAATCGACGAGTTTGTATACGCACACGTTCGTGTCTACTGTGGTTTCAATGTGATAGCAGTCGTCCATTGTGACCCCATCAAAGTCTTCTTTATCCACACACTGTTGAATGTATCTCTCATAGAACCCCTTCACCGTGGGTTCAATGTGACACTCGTCACATCTTCGATGTAGAATTAGACAGTGGAAGAGACAGCAGTTATCGATGAACTTCTTGGAATTGTTGGTTTCCCTTTCCAGATCGATGACGGCTATGTTTTTCTTCATATAAACCGGATATGTAACGTCCAGACATCCTATCGGATGATCGATGATCCGGTTTATGAAGAAATTGACATTCGTGACAAGTTCACAAACCCACACAGAATCCGGTCGTTGAATGATGGTCCACAGCGAGACGTCTGTTTGTAGGATGCGTTCGAGAAAGGTATCAAAGTCCTCGGTATTGGTGATGAGACTGGGTTCGTCGCGGTAGCTTCCCCAGCAATTACCAAAGGAAAGATAGGACATGTATCTTCCTGTGGTCTTGTTCCTTAGAACTAATCCGTAAATGAGATGTATCTTAAAGCATGGGGCTGTTCTTGAATCATGGTCTTCAAAGAAGCCGCTAGAATACCCGTGTCAAGCGTCGTTAATATATAGTTGTACTTGGAGAGGAGATGAACTCGCGACTCGCGTGTTCTGATGGTCGACCAAAGCTGTTGGGCAATATCAAGAAGATTCGTCGACAGGAAAAGGGAAATCGAGGTAGGGGTTCGATGGGATCTTAATCGTTAACACGCGGCCGATATTGTTGCCATTTCAAATGCGTGGGAAAGGTGGCTCGGTGACGTCACCACACGAGATTCGTGCGTGATTGATGAGGCTCTTACGTCTGTCGAATTTTCGGTCGCAAGTCTTACACATGTAAGTGATGCTAATGCCACTACTACTACTACTACTACTACTACTACTACTACTACTACTACTACTACTACTTCTACTACTACTACTACTACTAGATCTACAACGAAATCAACACGAATGACACCCATCCATCACCAACTCAACACAGCCGCCAGCGCCGACACCATCGATTGATCGACACACCTACTCGAAAGAATCACCGCAAGTGACGTCATTTACTGTATATTCAAAGAATTTGAATATACAGTAAATGACGTCACTTGCGGTGGTTCTTTCGAGTAGGTGTGTCGATCAATCGATGGTGTCGGCGCTGGCGGCTGTGTTGAGTTGGTGATGGATGGGTGTCATTCGTGTTGATTTCGTTGTAGGTCTGCGTAGCTCTCCGATATGGCATTGCGGTAAGGGCAAGGATGATAGTTCACGATGGAAGTCATGTCTACAAACGATGGAAGACGCACACTTGCACGCGCCTATTTGTCAGTACGTGAGTGGATATGCATGCATGCTCGAATGCTGAAATGAACAAACCAATGTATGGTGTGTGTGTGGGCATGGTCAGTAATTGCGCTTGCGCAAACGTGATATATGCGTGAAGGTGATTGATGGACTTAGTAGTGATAAATGCGTGTGAGTGCGAGTACGTGAATGATGAAGTAACGGAGGTGTCTGGAATTCATAACGGAAAAGGTTACATCCTCTCCACTATGTACACCTATGATACATTTATGGGTGACAAATCTTGAGTATGGGTATATGAGACGTACATCCTGTCCACTAGGTACACCTATGATATATTTATGGGTGGTAAATGTTGAGAATGGAAACATGAGACGCAAAAGGCTACAGTACAAAAAGGGATGATTAAATACATAAGTCCCACTTACCGATTTCTGCAGATGTTGAGAAAGACATCAAATCTTCCGCTTGTGATGGCATTGTCATTGATCATGAGAAGTCGTTGCATTCAAATTAAACAGACGATATAGCGCAGTGCAGCGTGTTTATATGGAGGACACGTTGGTGAATTTTGGACCTGTCATTGCGCATGAGAGAGTCGAGGTTGTGAAATATTAAATTATGTGTAACGATTGCTACAAAGAGACAACAAAGAAAAGTGCATAATCGTTGGTGATGTACTGAATTGAAAAACAGGAAATATCGTTTGGCGGTGGGCAAGAACAAAGTATATGATATTAGCGTTTTTTTGCTCGACATATGATTATGATAATATAGGTTAGGTGCACAAGAACATGAAAGAATGGATCTTGACTGTTGGCGATTTGTTTAACTGATCGAATTTTTTTTTGATCTTTGAACTGTGGTAACGCTTACCGACATCAAGCTTTGACGTTAGTAGCACTATCAGCGCATTAATAGACACATCTTACAGATACTAAACCGTCGTTCGCTACTGTCAACAACATCTGGTTATGATTAGGTCTCCAAGTCCACATTGCCATCCCAATCACTAAAGTCCAATCGTGTTGTGTAGTTACGGTATGTTTTTTCTAGAGAGAGAGAGAGCGGTTATTTGTACTAACGGTTGATGTGTGAGAATCGTGACGATGACTGGACGTTGTGTGTGTGTGTGTGTGTGTGTGTGTGTGTGTGTGTGTGTGTGTGTGTGTGTGTGTGTGTGTGTCGATGGCATAAAATAAGGAAAGCAAGTCCCTGTTCTTGGTGTATGACCCGAATGTAAGTATATTTTAACGTGACTATTGGTATATAGCTTTCAAAAGATTTCTTAACGGTTTTACCTTGGAAGTGTGATGATAAATTCAAAAAACTCTCAGCGTTCTCTCCATCATATAGGAAAGTCCACCGCTGTTATTCCTATATCACTTACTAGTTTCATAATAAAAAGTATATAAAGTCTTGTTGTATGTTGCTTGATGACACTTTTACTATAGAGTATTTGCTATGATTAAAAAACTAATATAAAGCAATTAAAAATAAATAAAACAGAATTATAAAAAAAATAGTAAAACAAATACGATAGCTAATAAGACGCAGTCGGTAGCCGTCCAGCCATTCATAAACATGCACGCACTCACGCACTAAGAGGAGGTACACCATCGCACGCAAGGGTAGGCAATAACTAAGATGTGACGTCATCGGAATTGAGGCAACAGTCGCTAGAGGGCGCTCACTAACCAGAAGTGAGTCAGCATCTTAGGATCCACATTTGATGATTCCACAATTAACCACAAGGATGGCCTTAGGATAACATACTACTAACATCTAAGAGGAGCCCTGAGTGCACTGAAATTTATGGAGTAGCCACAGCCGTTCCTTCCCACGCCACCTCAACACGCCTTTTAGTACACCCAAAGGACACAGTAAAGTAAGAACAATATGGCGAATTCGTGTACCAGTTGTGGTGCATATAAATATTGGAGAGACGAGAAAGTCAGCCAAGACAAGCGTGGAAGGCGATAACACAAATGTAGAAAACACACCCAGAGCGCGATACACTTGGACCGAGGAAAAACAATCAATAAATCTGTCCTCCCAGACGATACCAACACATAGAATCACCTAATAGGAGTGAACATCATAGATAGAGGCATCAACAGACGGAAAAGACATGTGCATTAACAACTATTCTGCATATGGAACACTGAAACACCAATCAACCGCGACGTTAGAAACTTCGATCTTTCATCTGACCGTGTCGTCACTGTCATAGTCTAAGTACTGAGAAATATGTAAGTATCGAGAAAGACGATGAAGCCTGCTTAAAATTAGATGAACGTCTACACGTGATAATTACAATTGATTTGCTTAAAAGAGATTGTACTCACCAATTTACACGTTCTATTTCAACGTTGCCAAACCAAAGCTATAATGGTCACAGCGGAAACATGCTTGTACGTACTTGTGGCATCCTTATATTTTAAATGTACTCTATATTGAAACGTTATGGAGATACAGTTACAATTGATACTAAATAAAAAAATATTTAAAAAAAAAAAGGTTCTACACCAAAGCGACATTAATTAAATATTATAATTAATAATTATTGCTTGCACACTTGTGTTTATTTAATTATTTTAAGAGACAGTATAGTTGCTTTTACTTATTAGTAATGATTGCAAATTTTGTAGCACATTATGATTTTAAAATATATATTGTATGATATGTTATTTATTTATTTGTAATAACCATTGTAAAGCGCCGCAGGACAATCATTTGGATGGGGCGCTACATAAGGAATACATTATTATTAGTAGTATTACTGTAGGAATCGACTCAGCTACAATAATCCAGCTAATACATAATGCCGTCACTCTGTCTAGTATTCTAGTGCACTCTTCCATAACCTGAGGCAATTACCATGCGCAATGCGCTGTTTGTAATGTCATTTATTTTGTTGTTGTCATAGTTGTTACACATGTTATGGCATCCTATTCCCATTCATATAAATACTGTGCTCCCTGTTCATGGTGACATAGTATTTAACATTACGACAAGCATAATTTTGTGCATGTGTTCAGTCCACCACGCTCCGTGACAAATATTTTGTTTTAACGTACGATAATCAGTGCACTCCAACTTCATGCATACGTATTGAAACTCACGTCTAAAATGTTGCCGTCGTGTTTTAATATTTGCACGTACATGCTTAATATGTAACAAGACTTGTAACAAGCTTGCCATACAGCACGATAATCTCTAGATGACAAGTGGATTAGGAAGCCATTGGTATACATAGAGAGTCCAGCAATGTTTCATCTACGTTTTCTGCGCATCCTTATTGTGAATGTGTGTGTGTGTATGTGTGTGTGTGTGTGTATGTATGTGTGTGTGTATGTGTGTATGTGTGTATGTGTGTATGCGTGTATGCGTGTATGCGTGTATGCGTGTATGCGTGTATGCGTGTACGCGTGTACGTGTGTACGTGTGTACGTGTCTATGTGTGTATGTGTGTATGTATGTATGTATGTATGTGTGTCTCTGTGTGTGTTTTGTGTGTATGTGCGTGCGTGCGCGCGTGTGTGGGCGTGCGTGTTAATTGATTAATTAATTAAACATATTTTAAATCATTAGTAAAAATGAGGCCGCACCTTGTAGATGCTGGGTTGTGCTCTGTGGTTCTACTACCTACTGTTTGCTAATATATGTAATTATTTGTTGCACAGTTAACATTTCCAAAATTATGTTGCACTTACCGTTGGCTGAGCAGCATGCCAATACGGCGGTCAATAACGCTAACACGACAAACACTTTGCTCATCTTGGAAACTTGGTGCTGAAAGCAAAAGGAAAAGACTATTGAGAAACGCCAGAGGCTGGGGCAAGAACGAGACAATTGCATAGTGAAACCTATAGCATGTGTTGGGGGATTACAATGTAAATATATCAATGTTTACTTATAATGCTCCCCTTTCGCGTCAAGAGAAACACTATCAGACACATCCAAAGTTTATACAATTCTAGCAATACATGGTGTAATTATATATCGCATTCTCTACACTACGCGGTAAAAATTTGGTAAGAGAAAAGTCTCATTGTATACTGTATTGTCCATGGCTATGGATTTTTGATCGACGTAATCGAAACATCCGATACAAAATATTCGCCCTCGAATAGAACATAATTGTAGTACCATTATTTGCATAAATAAATTTTATATTAATCACATAAGTTATGATATTAAGAATACTGTTCACTGAAGACATGTTACTTCTTCCAATAAAGACGCCAATATCTACTATGATGTTCCACAGCAGTAAACGTTTTGAGGAAACAAATTGTTGCATCTTACCGTTCCACTGGGAGATTCCGTTTCACAGCAATGAGTAAGACTGCCAACCCGTCGATCTTATAATGGCAACTTATGACGTCATACAAGGGTTGTGAAAAAGACACGGAGACAGCCACATATTGTACTGTTTTGCTGTTGCATGACGCAGTTTTGAAAGAACAATCTGGTTACCTCAACAGTATGTTTTATTAAAAATAAAATATAATAAAAGCAATTAGTCATAGCCAAGATTGTCGTGACAATAAACAGTATTTAACTATTATTTAACAATTGGGCGGATATATGTTTGGCTGTTGTACGTCGTTGATTGTTCACAACAGGAAAGACCATGAAATACTAGTCATATGTTTCTCAGTGCAAAGAAACCAAATGACTTTAAGCATATGTTTGTCGGTCCAGACACGACGTCTTCAAAATGTTCAACTTCTGGAGAATGTCTAGGGATGCAAAAGTGAACGTCCGCTCAAAATGTCAAACAAATTAACCAAAGAGAAAACTTAAATATACGTAGTATTAATGCAACTAGTTTGACGATTGCACTTGCGCAGTCTGCGTGAGAGCAATGTTCCTTAATCAGGTACTGATTAGTTATTAAAGATATAACCGAACTGAAGATGGAACGATGGTGTTAAGAATTTTTTTAAAGAGCGGCAGTGAACTGCCGTGGTGTAAGAGAATGTCCGAGGGTGGCGCTAGATGGAGACAACCAGGACTGTGCCGCTGTACTTTTGTACTTAAGTACATTTTCCTAAGCACTTGTACTTAAATACATTCCAAAAGTACTTAAATTTCAAGAACTTTTAAGTACGTTTTATGTAATTTTGAATTGTGATAAAGTAATATCAAATCAATGATTCGGTCACCTTCGAATCACCAGTGGCCCCTATGGGTGACTGGGCTTCTTCATTTTAGTGTTCATACATGTAAGTGTGTTGCATACGAAACTTGTAAAATCTTCGTCACGCGCGATTGGCAGTTCAGCGGCTGGGGGATTGTCCTTTTCCACCGACACTGGCAACCCTTCGGTTACAGACCGGTTCTTCTTGCGCGATTGTTTGCCATTCATAGGCATGGTGGCCAGTGTTCGATTATGTAATCTTGGTTGGATTCTAGTGTATAGGG
>CM034539.1:9959103-9978559 GCA_020002185.1 Paraescarpia echinospica | reverse complement strand
GAGGGGAGACGTAGGTAGAGGGAAAGAGAGGGAGTGAAGGAGAAGGAGGGCGAAAGGATGAGGAGTGTAAGGAAGGGAGAGAAGGAGAAACAGACGGAGAGTGAGAGAGAGAGCTGCAGAGAAGAATAGAGAAAGCTAGAAACGAATCTGGAAGACCTACACGCCGCAATTAATTCTACTGTGAACCTCATAGCTGCCTGAAGAATTAAAGATCATGTGTCGGGAGCTTTCGAGACTCCCCAGGAAGCCCGATCGATCCATGGTATGTAGATGTCATCTTCGTTCCTATAGACCGCCGAGGACGAGTCTTCCTTACAGACGTCGTCTCATTTATTGTTCTACTTTCTTCTGTCGTGTCTTCTAATCATAATAAATCAACACAGCTCCAGCGGCCACGAGAACAGCTCCAGTCCGTGCGGAATTGTTCAGAATCGGCGGCAAAGTTCGCGAGGCATTCAGCAATCCGATGTCCGAGATCCGCCGAGCTGGCCGAAGATGGAGGCGATTCGGTCACACCGTCAGAGTGACTGATGAACATCTCGTGCGCCGTGCGCTGCTGGCACCATCACGTAACGACCCCGACACGTATTTCCTCCGTATATAGCAAGCGTAAATAACGTAGCTTACGTAGGTATCTGTGACGTCATTACGTCTCGCTTTAATACGTCGTTGACCGGAAATGTTACGTAAAACAGTGCCCTTTGATTTGTTCAGAAACGTGGGAATTTAAATCAACATTCAGCAGATTGCTTTTGAAGCATGCGAAATAAATAATTATTTTCTAATTGATTTACGATTTTGCTAATGCATCGTCTGTTGTGCATACGCACACTGGCACACACGCCCGCAATCACGTCCGTATGCGCGCACGCGTCCTTAATTGTTAATCAGCGTCAAATGCGAACGTTTACCTATAAATGTAACGTCAAATTGACGATATGGTGACAAATAATACAAACGGTAAAATATGATTGTTTTGATGTACACAATTCATAAAATACTAGCTGAGTTACCAAACCCATCCCAAATGTGTCTAGACTACCCGCATTAATAAATGGTAACTGGTCACTGGCCTAATTGTTAGTACAACCTTTTGCCATCAATCTTAATCTCAATCGCTCACCAGTCTATTTTGTGCTCGTGTGTATGTGTGTCTATGTGTCTGTCTACTCTCTGCTTGCGTAAGAGTGATCGGCCGATTTTCGTGACCTTAACGAATATGGGTGATCAGTACGATTTCCTGGTGGCTGTCGGCGCCTCCTTCTCACTGGTGTAACTGCCATTGCTGTCACTGCTACTGTTGTTACTGTATGACTTGCTGGTTTGGGATCAAGTTGACTCTTTCTGTAGATGTCGTCTTGGCATCTCTGTCGTTTCGCCCAAATGTAGTCTCTCATCCTCTTTGACTTGATGGCTCGTCTGTGTAGGCGCACCGATGGCCGTCTGGCATATTGTCGTTGGTAAGCTACATCTTGCTGGATCCGTTTAACAGCGCGAGCAACTCTTCCGCCTTTCGTAATGGGACACTGTACATTTTCCAATTTTCGTAGCATTGAATCGCCAGCACCGTAGTTTAGACGATCAATGACTGAACACACACGTCCCAGTGCATTTCGACTGAATTTAATGTTCTTAGGTACCGACGCAGAATAAGCTCTGTTTGCAGATTCATTTGGATTTGTTGTTAGTCTGCGTCGTGTCATTTGAAGTGCGGCATTGCCAAGACGCATTTCAATCAGTCCTTGAAGTGTTGCTCGATCACTGTCTGTTATATTTAGTCGCGTGAGGCCGCAGGCCTTCAAATGCTGTGAGGTATTCCACCATTTCTTGCGATCACCATGGCAGACAATTGCATGTCTGCACGAGCCAGAATAGCAGTCGAATGTGGCTTGAATGATGTCCGGCATACGTCTAGTTATAACTGTTGTGTCACTGTCGTGAAGTATGTGGACACTTGTGTAGATCTTCTGGCATCTTGTTTTCACATCTTCCGCAAACATTCTTCTGTTTTCTGCTCGCCTTGCAGCAGTTTCTCCTGGAAACATCCTGGGGGAGAATGATGCTTTCATGAAATGATGAAATTGCGTTTGAGACAGATGCGTCGTATCGGATTGCCTGTGTGTCTCCATACCTGCTGGCATTGCATCTTGTACACTTCGCGATGCTAATGCATCACCGCCTGTAGCAACATACTTGATTGCAACGTCATCTTGTGCTAAACTGTCGCCAATTTTTTTCCCAATTCTGTACTCAGACAGTGGATCTGTTGCTTGCACATTGATCGTGCAAACAGCATGGCCAGGACAGGTGACATTGACACCCTTGTTCCGAAGTGAAGCTCCTAGTTTACACAGCTTGTTGTCCATCCAGAAAGCTATGATTTCCTTTTCACCGGTTTGCCAACTGATTGCAGTTCCCAAAGCCTGTGACGCATTCTGCCCACCAGAGCTGTAAGTGTTTTTGAGATTTGTGGAGTTGTACCGAACATCGACGCTTATGTTAATCGGAGCATCTTCTGGCAGACCACGCAGAGTGTTGGTCTCTTTTGTTTTCTGTCTTCTCATGTGTAAGTCATCCATGGTTGCTTGTGCGGTGACAGTTGCGACCTTGTTTGCAGTTCTCTGTAATCCTGTGCGACTAGGTGGTGGTGTGTCCATTGCAGCTAGAATGTGACGGATCTTTGTGGTCCCTAGTGTCGAATCCTGGAGACCGACGTGAAGTGCGACGTTAGTTGACGCAGCTCGCTGACCTCTACGTCCAGTGGTGATCTCAGTGTACAGTTTGTACATTTGCGAATGATAGTCACAATTTGTACATCGGAGTGATTGCTTCCAATAGAGACCAATCTGTTGTTCATGGTATATTTGAAACTGTGGAGAAGTGCACGTCGTCTTGCAGGCGTGCTCAGTGTAACATTCGTTCCATATCTGAGCAGTCTTTTCCATATTTAGCAGACGCATCTCGGAACCTCCTTGATTTTCGTCTGGCTGGAGGTAGCTGTCTGTTATGTCTGGGCATCGGTATGGCCGCGCTCGTAGAATTTTGCTATTTCCAGGCCTGCCGTCAGCATCGGGTTCCATTAACAGTCCACCAGAATTTTCTTGTACGACTCTTGAAAAGTCAGCCATGCCGAGTCGTGGCATCCATACGACTGTGTGGTGTTTCTGTTGATTCACCATGCATTGATTCAAAATATGGGTGGCCTTGTTGGAAACCGCGCCGATTTCTCATCATTCCTCCAACAGACGATGTCTTCCTATCACTACGTTTGCTAAGTTTACCAGTCTCCTAATTTGTAGTCTCTTTCATTGTAATAATGCAGAATAATCCCGGCAAAATCACAGTTGAAAGGGACAAACCGTTATTTGAAATCACAGACTTGTAATGAGTCTGAAAGTCCAAATCACAGTGACAGAACTTGGGTGTGATAAGGGGGGTGGGAAGAGAATCACATTAATGAAGCCTCCATTTGGAAACCTATATCATAAATGGACCAATGACATTGCAGAAGGGTGATTAAACAATCTTGTTTTGTTTACTTCAGCTAATTAAACACATGTGAAGAGGTTGGGAGCAACCCTAATGACATCTTAGCAGAGTGACTACTGGGATTCAGCTCCTAGGTCCAGGCTGCCAGGACATACAGTCACCTGACTTGACCATTAGTGAATCAGGCAAGTGACACAGTGTATTGAATGTCTACTAATTGGGTTGTGTAATACTGTGCAATTGAACTCATTGAGACGTCTGGCCTTTGAAGAATCCACACTTTAAAGTCATATATCATGTATAATTACAGTTGTCTAATAGGGAAAAAGTAAAAAATCAATATAAATCTAAATGCAACATAACAACTGCCTGTATGTGATATGTTTACTGAAGACATACTGGACTTTCTGGAAAACAGGGTTAGGTCTTCATATATGCCGGATGAGAAAGTGTGTACAGTGTAGAGTTATGCCAGATTAGAATATGTCCAACAGTAAAATGCTTATTCATATTGTGCCTGGTCAAGTAGGGTGGCACTTTTGAAATGTGTATAAAAAAACATGTGGATGAATTATAAAAAAATATTGCACAGTGTTTGAGATAGGAGTGCCTCTAAAATATAGTAATTTCTATTTTTTTCTCCAAAATTGCCATACCTATTTGGGGTCAGGACACTGTTGGACTTCCTGCTTGGTTACAGATGAAAAAGAGTGCAGTATATTTTTGAGAAATGATTGTTTACAATATTCACTTGCTCTGACATAAGTGCATTTGAGTAGTCAGTTTTCTAGATGTGATTGTAGAAGCTGTTGACAGTAAAATGGTGTCTTTCTAGCTGATTTTACTAAGCGGAAGGGTATTTGGCAGCAATCTGGCTAGTTGACACTTTAGCCGGATTACTGCCTGCATCCATTTGTAAATATTGACGGGTGTCATACATACAGGCATTTTGCAAGAGCTAGAAATATTAGATTTTGACTAAACTCGACCAGCTTGTCAATGAGATGATGATAACGGCAGGTGAGAAGTTTAATACATTTTCTAGGTCACGTTTTCTTATAATCACACAAAACGTTAACATGGTCGCCAATGAGAAAACCAACAGAGTGCTGACCCCATCAATCGAAATGGGGAATAGCAAAAGGCGTGGTGTCGAAGTACAGCTAATCTGTAAACGTCCGTAACAGACAATCTGTTAGCGTCACTATCCAGAATGTCCAGGGTCAGCTTCAGCAAAAACAATATTTATCCAAATGTAAATTAACTTAGGCAAAAAGCCGATTTACTTAATATTAATTTTCCTTATTCATTTTTAGTCCTTTGGCCGACTGTCCAAGGGACTATTGCCATCACTCTGCGTCCGCCGTCCGCCGTTAGCTGCCATATCTCTGAAACCGTTCAGCAACTTTTTCTCTAATTTCGCATAGACATAGCTTAAGGCACTGCCACTGTGCCCGAGAAATCTGTATTTGATTGAATCATATTAAGGACTCCCTAGGGCCTCCAAGGACCCCAAAACTGGTGAAAATGTAACATTTTGCCTATTGTTTCAAAAACTGTTCAGCAACTTTTTCTCTAATTTTGTATATATATTTCATGTGGTAGTGTCACTTTACACAAGAAATCTGTATTTGATTGAATCATTCTAAGGGCACCTAATGACCCCCCAAAAAAGGACCCAAAAACTGGAAAATTTTCACATTTTGCCAATTTTTTCAAAAACTCTTACGTAACTTGTTCTCTAATTTTGCATAGACATTTCGTATGGTAGTGCCACAATACACAAGAAATCTGTATTTGATTCAATCATTCTAAGGGCTCCAAATGTCCCCTAAAATGCTAATTTGTTTAACTAAATGCTCTACTGTAGTAGTAGCTCTAGCAGGCTTCCAGTCCTTTTGTTCAACTAATCCCTTTTCCCACAATATCTGTGTCACCTCACTGTGGCTGGCTGGGTAAAGTGTGACTAATCTGTAATTGGTCACTGGCAGAGACTTGGGTCAACAAACACAGCACTTTGTACCTGAAACAGAACACTATTCCCCTTCCCAAAACATCTGTCACATGCGGAGTCTGTCTTGTATGGATATATATTTGTATGCAGTTGTTTTATATAAGCAGAAAGTTAATTGAAATTAGTTATTCTTAGGCCACAGAAAAGTAATTCCCGTTTCTCATTGATGCATGTATTTTAAAATATGTGCCACAACATTTTATTTTCTATTATAATTATTCCTCTAAATGCAAGATGTGGTTCAATAAGTGAACAGTAAACCTGTAAACATTTTACTTCCATCATAACCTTTAATGATGTGTAACTATTATTCACCAAAAAAACATTTGATTAATAATTACCTACAGGGTTGTTTGATTTATGCCGGGCAGAAACTGTTTCTGCCTGGCAGAAACAGCAACAATAGGAAATACATGCCATTGATAGGCAAACGTGTTCTTTTTATAGAAAATGTCAGTTTCTCTCTGTACCTGTCTATGTATGATAACCATTTGTCTGCCATGCTCACAGTAAACATCACATGAATGATAAAAGGAAGATCACTGCCACTTAACTTGTGGATTATTGTTATTATAAAACTGCTCTGCTACTGCTTGGTGGACAGTAAGCTGCAACTGTCTTTGAGTTTGTTTACATTTTCAGAAACTACTATTATGTAGCACTAATTTTTGAATGAATCACATTTTGAGAATGCATGTCATTGTTTGCGGTGTAACTTTTGTATGCTTCATTTTCTGCTGCTACAAGTTGCGTTCGTCTGAAAGATTATTCAAATACCTATCCAATGATAATAAATATGTTGTGGTGTTGGAAATATATAGCTTTGGTATATTGTACAGGAGGGTTGTGATAGGAAACTATTGGACATTGCGACAGTCCAGAAAGACAGTATGAGATGTGCCACTCAATATATGATGGGCCTCTCCATTAGCTCCCTATATATTTATGTGAAATATATCATTATGTCATTAAAATATTTCAGAACAGGCTGACGCTAAGCTGCAACTATCTTTGAGTTTGTTTACATTTTAACAAACTACTATTATATAGCACTAATTTTTGAATTGGCACGACTAATGCTAATATATCCCACAAAATTACTTCTATAGGAAACAACATTGGTGTAAATTATCATTCCATTATTCTTACTGACAAACACCTGTAAGTTAGGTGAGTAATACCTTCGAAGTTCTGATAGCAGGACACCGCCTTCGGTGAAGTCGAGACAAAAGTTTGACAAAGGCTTCAAGTTCAAACGGTCTATCACCGTCCAGCTGACCCATTTTTTCTTACATACGCAGCGTCACCCGATTAGCGATGGAACAGTGGGTCAGGCGCGCCTTGACCCTTTCGGTGTTCAGCCTCGACAGCTGTGCATTGATTTCGTGTGTCAATGTGTAGGCGCTGTTGTAATAACCGTGAGGGATTGTCCCGGAGCGGCGAACCGCGCTGTCGTCCTAGGTACGGTAAAGACCCGCCTCCCCCTCACTGCAAGACATATAGAAAACGGTGTCCTCTTCTCTTACGTTGTACCACGTATGCGGATACTGTATCTCCACCAGACCGCATTCCCACTGCCCCGATAGGTTGACGCATTACGGCAGGCTCGTGATGTAGTGAGTCACCGTGTTTTCGGGGCGCGCTTTCATAGAGGCGTTGCTCGGCAACGTCAAATAAAAGTCAGACGATTCCATCGCGTTTCATAGACCGATTCGATAGTAGGTAACCGAGACAGCTACTCAGCAGCGCCGTCCATAGGTTGTAGTCGCCCTGGCCGCGCGTCAGATTGTATATACTGACTACGATGACCGTGTACAGGACGACGATCTCACACAGGAAGACGATTTCGGCTTTGGGGCATTCGTTACCGCAGAGACGCCATGGAACGGGTTCGTCGACGGGGGAGTCGGTAGCGTCGACTGGTGTTGTTGTAACGTCTGCGTCGACTGTTGTCACCGCGTCTGTCATCATCGCGCGACTCCGGTTCGACGATACAGGACCCCCTTTTATCATAAACGACAAGAACTGAAAGCCGACTGTCTCGGGGCACGGTTCGTGCAGTCGCGCGCCCCCACGTGTCGTGTCCACCATATGACTACCGGGGCGATGGCGGTGCGCCTACCTCTTATAGGCCACGAGCGCCTTGGCGTCGATCCAGCTGTTGAACGAGGCCGGATAACCGCTCCATTTCACAGGCACTTCCGCAACACCCCCCTTACGGCGCCGCCTTTGTAGAACCGTCTCCACGCGATACAGTGTATCCTTCGAGACGGTTACTTTTTGGAGCTCCTGTTCGTAGAATGGCCTTCCAGTACTGCCGGACCGGCTTTACTCTTCAACGGGACGCACCACGCCTGCTTCGAAAGCACGTCGATGACCGTCAATAGGAACGTCGTTCCGTCGTTGTGCTTTTTAAGGTTAGCTACGTCGACGAGATCGGCTTGCCACTGTTGGTTTCGGCCTCCCACGATGACGCAGCGTCGTTTGAAACGACGTTTACCCGGCTTATAACTGGTATAGACGTCTTGTTCCGACAACTACTGCTTGACAGCCGGTCTCGGTACTAGAGTCGCTCGGCTCAACGCGTCGACGCCGCCGTAACTGCCCACCCGTTTCGGCTCGAAGTAGGCGCGCCTCAGTAGGTTCCGTTGAGGGAGAGACTTTCGTTGAGGCTTTCGTTGCGTACTACGACGACGACCCGTCCGGGGCACAACCGCTCCCATTCTGACCACCTTACCGAGAATAATAATAATATAATATATAAAGATAATGTAGCTGCTGCGACTACGGTGAGACCGACGACTACCGTTCTTTGACGGTTCATATTGTCTTCTGGACCTCTCGGGCGTTTCATGTTCTTTAATAGGCGACCCACGGGCGTTCAAGAGAGCGTGCACGACGCTTCCCCGGCTGTTTCGGCTGTTGCAGCATGTACGCTCGACGTTAGGGGTTGCCGACGAGCTCCATAGGGTCGTTCAGATGTCTCATACGATCCCCGAACGCTACCTTTTCTCGTTCGGATAAATCCGAGCGCTCGAGAACGGTTTTCATTTCAGTGTCCAGGCTACTCATTACACGCGGCGTGGTCGTGGTTGGCTGGTCTAGTAACGGGAGGAGCTTCTCCACCAACCGGGGTTCTACCAACGCCAAGTTCTTCGCGTGTTCCAACAACCTATTACTTTTCTGGGGAGCAGTAGAAGGACGAAGGTCGTCAACGGGGCTAGTAGCGCCGTCTGAAAACCACCGGAGCCCGTTTGCAAAACCGCCCGCTTCTCGGCGATTGGGACTTTTTGACGTCAGCTTACGTAGATGCCTCTTGTATTTTGACAGTATTTGTTTTTCCTTCTTCGATATGTTTACGTTCCCTTTCAGAATGTTGTACGCGCAGTCGCACAGACTACAGATCAAATCGGCGTGCCCGTTGGGGAGGATTGCTTTTCGCAGCTTTATATTCTTGTGTCTATTCTGCATTTGCAGGCACAAAATGTGCCTCTTTACGCGCTCTGTCATCCTGACGACGAATGACGACCGCCTCAACGAGTGTCCCTTTTTATACCCGGGGCACATAAACGTACTGAACGGGGTCGTCTGGAAATATAGTTGTGCGCAGGCGCCCTATTTCCGGAGTCTCCTATTTTAGATCAACCAAGAGATGTAGGGTGCCGACGTGGCGTCTTTGAAGGCTTCCGTCATGTATTTGAATCTACCCGGATACATCTGCTACGCTAGGTGACCTACTTGGTCCGCATCCCGGGGGCTCTTGAACAACACCATGTATTGCGAGTTTAGGCTGATGGTACGGTTTTCTTTCCCTTTCGGAAAAAAATGTTGCAGAAGCTACACGACTGACTTTTTTAGTGAATAAGGTCGTGACCTTACTATTCGTTTCCTCCATAAGGTCATCGAGTACGAGGAGTGTCCTCGTTTTCGCGTCTAATATCTTCGGATCTGGCAAACAGTCTATAAACTCGACGTCGGCCGTCGGCCAACACCACAGGATCTTTTCAGAGAGGGGCATGTCGAACATAGACGAGGCGAAACGTAGGGCACGAGTGATGAAAGTGTTCTTGCCGCTCCCCGTAGGACCATCTACTATACATATAAAAGGGTGCTTCAACGACGTGTCCAAATCGACGGCTGGGGCTGGAAAACGGGTGAGGCCGTTTTATTCGTTGCTTCTGTATAACGCACGCACCTCCATCAACAACTTGCCGAATTTGTTTTCACCCTCTTTACCACCACCACCGCAACCCCAAATTCCCTCTTTCGACGGTACCCACTCCACCAGTTCGACGTTCCCGGTAGCCAACAGGCCTTCTCGCAACTTTTTCGACGCCCCAAACTTCGCCATCAACATCGCCTTCATACACTCGACTCTAACGCAGTCCCACTCTGCCCCCGTTCTCGTTTTCTTGATGGTGTAACTTCTTCGTTTCGCCACCCACGCCGACCACGCCTCTTTGAAATACTCAGCGCTTTCTTAGTCTTCATTAAACATCACCTTTCTAAACTGATAGGCGTGCTCGATCGATCTAAACACCCGGCCGTACGCCTCGACTCGATATGGGTAGAAATTCGACAAGAACGAGGCCGATCCACCGAAACGTATAGACGTATCCGCTTTGCCTTCTTTATCCCACTGGCTAGCCATCTCGTATAGACGTTTCTACATCACCGCTCTTGCTTCTTTAAATGACGACAGCACTGACTACGCATTGTATATACTATCACTGAGGATTACACACCCACCCAAGAGAGGTCAGTACTATAGTTAAATGACATATTTAAATGACGGGATTCCCACCCGTGATATGGCAGCGGTATAGTTAAATGACATAGTTATATGACAGTGTCAAAAAGACATTAATCATACATTTTTCTCGCTAGCCCATTTTGCTTAGTAGCCCATTTTCTGCCGCTTTCCTTTGATGTTCCTTTGATCTTCTTTTTATTTGCGGGGTCAAACAAACATGTATACTACTCATAGCCCCCAAAATGCGAAATATTTACACTATCTAGTGATGTGGTTTTGAGAAGGGCCCTTGAGACTATCCCCTAACAGTAGATTGTGTGTATTGAGCAAGAAACAGAACTTGGTAGCTATAATTCCCCTTCCCAAAACATATGTCACATGCGGAGTCTGTGTCTTGCATGGATATCTATTTTTATGCAGTTATTTTATATGGAGGTTGTCTTTTCTGTTGTGTAATTATAAGCAGGAAGTTTGTGAAATTAGTTATTCTCAGGCCACAGAAAAGTAATTCCCGGTTTCTCATCAATGCATGTATTTAAAAATACGTGCCACAACATTTTATTTTCTATTATCATTATTCCTCTAAATGCAAGACGTGGTGCAATAAGTGAACAGTAAACATGTCAACATTTTATATCCATCATTCCCTTAGTGGTCTGTAACTATGATTCACCAAAAACATTTGATTAATAATTACCTACAAAGTTGTAATTTCTGCACGTGAGAAACTGTTTCTGCCCGGTAGAAATGGCAACAATAGGAAATGCATGCCATTGATAGGCAAACGTGTTCTTTTTATAGAAAACGTAAGTTTCTTTCAGTCCCTGTCTACGTATGATAACCATTTGTTCGCCCTGTTCACAATAAACAAGAAACACCACATGAATGACAAAAGAAGATCACTGCCACTTAACTTGTGGATTATTATTATAAAACTGCTCTGCTACTGCTTGGTGGACAGTTAATTAGTGGCTCAAGTTCAAATACATCAGGACGTTTTTCACACCTGCTTGGTAATTTAGGCTCAGTAGTGTGCTGGCAGTCATTAAACCTATAGGCTTGTGTGAAAAGGATAGTTGGCAGAAGAACTAACTTCAAAGCACCATTGCATCCATTTAGCCAGGCAGCAGTCACACTGTCTCAGTGTCTGCTGCTATGTAAATTCATAAAGCCTGGAGTAACTAGAGGAGTCTACTTGTCCTTGTAACTAATTAAATACCCTGATCACAGAAGCATAATACAAATTCAACTTTTCCAACAATTTCATTGAACTTCAATATTACTGTATGGCTTACATCCTTGCCGAGTGCCACCTTGTGTGCATCTTGTCATACTGCCATTCTCTTCAACAGTCAAAAAATGCTCCCAAATGCTGTCGTTTCGCATCCCACCTTATAACATGGTTACGACAGAGCAGCAAATCAGATTTATGTAGAGAGTGACACAATCTTAACAACTGACCCCTGCCCCATGTTTCTGGATTTGTGGTGTGCACTGGGCAAATTTAAATCCAGTTATATGCAGCCCCAATTCAATCAGTATTATGTCATTCATTGCTATTGTTTTTAAGTCAAAATGCATGCTATATATATATATATATATACATGTATATATATATATATCATGCATTTTGACTATATATATGTATATATATATATGTATATATATATATATATATATATATATGTACCTAGTGAACAATTAATATAATATTTTATTTCCAGGTGTATCTTCACTGGCATGCATATAGTCACTACTAAACATGTAAACATTTTACTTCTATCATAACCCTTAATGATCTGTAACTATGATTCACCAAAAGCTTAATAGTGTAATGCAACGATAGTTGTCTTGGTCATCTATTGACCCCAGCTTTTTGTAAATAGGCTTCTTAATGATCGCAATACACCAATCTGTTGGCACAATGCCAGATAATAGAACTAGGTTAAACATCTTAACAGTAACTATAATTAGTTCTGTGGGGATGTTTTTAGTCCTTTGGGCCAAAGGTCCAACGGACTATTGCCATCACTATTGCCATCACTCACGCCGTCCGCCGTTAGCTGCCGTACCTCAGAAACCGTTCAGCAACTTATTCTCTAATTTAGCATAGACGTATCTTAGGGCACTGCTACTATGCATGAGAAATCTGTATTTGATTGAATCGTTCTAAGGGCTCCCAAGGGCATCCAAGGGCCCGAAAACTGGTAACATGTTTACATTTTGCATATGTTTTCAAAAACTGTTCAGTAACCTTTTCTCTAATTTTGCATAGACGTATCTTAGGGTAGTGTCACTATACACAAGAAATTTGTATTTGATTGAATCATTCTAAGGGTACCTCAGGGCCTCCCAAAACGTTAAATGTTCACATTTTGCCTGTATCTGCTTGAGTTTGCTGATTCAGTTTAGCAGAGTGCCAGTATCTTGTGTAATGGATACCTCACCCCCCTCCACTACGGAGGCTAATGAGACCTTGACTAATCTTTAATTGGTCACAGGCAGAGCAGAGACGTTAGACCCCTGTTAAACTGGACAAGTCAAAACTATTGATTTTCTATAATTGCAAGTTGTGTTTATTTTGATGTTCATTTAATTATTATGAAATGGTGTGACTGTGCTGTCTATTGGTTAAACATGTACTGTTACCTGTAGGTGACAAACATAGAACATTAATATTCTGGACAAATATACAGTGAAATATCATACACTTTATTTATATCAAATGCATTCTACTGTTTTGTTTACACTTGCCATGCCTTGTGTAGACATGGTATTATGTAAATCAATTGTATCAATATACACTAATAATTACAGATTCACAACATAGTTGACACCTGAAACAACCAAATGTCAACCATTAGAAGAGTTGACATAGTTCCGCTATACAAAAGAAATCTGTATTTGATTGAATCATTCTAGTATCATCAGCATATAGAGGAACATACATTTTCAAGAAAATATATACATCATCATCACTAAGGTTGTTGTAAATTTCACCAGCTGCCATGTCAATCCCTTATAATTATGACTAACAGAGTGTTCAAAATCATCCAGGTAAATAGCAAATAACAAAGGAGACAAGTTTTCTCCTTGTGGTAACTCTACATCACATGAGAAGAAGGCTGACACACCCTGGCCCTGTTTTTGTCAAAAACTCTTCAGTATCTTTTTCTCTAATTTTGCATAGACATTACATGTGGCACTGCCACTATACACAAGAAATATGTATTTTATTGAATAATTCTAAGGACACCCCAGGGGCCCCCAAAATGCAAAATGTTTACACTATCTAGTGAAGTGGTTTTGAGAAGGGCCCTTGAGACTATCTCCTAACAGTAGATTGTGTGTATTATGACAGAAACAGAACTTGTCAAATTCACAGCTTGATATGATGGCGTTTAAGTGCTTTTCACGTGGAACTACAGACTACAACTAAATCCGACTAATAATGATTTTGGAGGTGCATTATTTTATCAACCTACATTTGCAGGCTCCCCAAAAAACCTCTCTTAAGACATCTTACTGCACCCCCCATTTAAACCTCAAACGGAACTGGCTTCCCAGGAGTGAAACTGACCTTACCGAGGTGGTATATAATGCACCCATCACATTTCCCAACTTATGGGCATTTTGGCAGCCTATGCTCAACACCGAGTGTGCCACGCCGCATTATACTGATTGCTTTCACCCGGTTTCTATATTTAAAATAATAGAACTCAAAAACACAAGTCCAACAACAAGAATTGGCTCATTTGTTTCTTTACACAATTTCTTTATACAATATTACATTACTTATACAGTATTGCTTTACAGTGTACCTTTGCACAATACATTCACAGAAATCATCCTTTAATATAAAATACATAAATAAATGTTTTGAAGTATGATAATATCAAGCAAAGTACTGAAATTTCACATTAATTATCAACCTATGAGTATTGATTATTTTACAGGCAATACATGGCCGTCTGGTAAAATTTAGCAACGTGATAAAATGACCGCTAAAACTTAAATATAACCACTACTATTGTCCATATTAAATTTTATTTTCATTATTTTTAAAATATATAGCAGGGATAGCACGGTAAAGCATATAACATATTATATATCATTATTTTTTTGCAACAAACGTACGATAAATTACCTATGGTAGACAATAGTAAAATGCAGCAATAATTACTCAAACCAATAACCGTAATAAATACCCTCTGCTGCTGTCAACATTAAATTTAACGTAACCTTATTTAATTAATTTATTGAAATATCGTGTATTTTATTGTCTGTTTTGACAATAATTATTTTTGAAATGAATTGTGATCTGAAGTCAACAATAACGTGGCGCCACCTTCCCGAGTTTCCAGTGGAACCAATGAATACGCGCAAAAACGAATTAATTTCTTGTACATTTTGATAGATAAAAGACAATAAATTAATTTTTTTGATCACGTAATAATTGTGTATGTGTAGAACAGGTGTTGTGGATATATGATGTGAAGTTTGGTGACTGTAGGTGTCCGTTTTCGCGGTTCTTTCGAGGTGCGGGCCTAAACTACAAAAGTACCCGTGATTGCCTATGATCACTAGGTGGCGCACAAGTTATTTTGACAACTAGACTGCAGTTATTTTCGCGCGCTATGTGGGTGATCCCTAATAGTAACACATTTTCAGACACGCTCATTCAGAACTTACTGTGTCGCAAACCAACATATTGTTTCCGTGTATAGAGTACTGTTTTAGGACAACAACATGACAGGTCATGTTATGCTTGTAAATTTGGTCAATGATGATTATTTAAGGCACATTGTGTTACTAGGCCTACAAAGTTATATGGCATGAGATTGAGCAAACATTTCGTGATTCAAACTCAAGCTTTACTATTGTAAAGTTTGAGCTGAAGACACAAAATGTTCTCGTAGATGGCGTTTGTTATGACGAAAATTTGAGCAGTTTTTAGCAAAAAAAATTGTGTAAGACGTCACCAACTAATCTGCGAAAGAAGGGTAGGAAACAATGTTGTGATCAATCGATTAACATCCAGTACGTACCCTAAAACCAGTCAAATACCTTAACCAATGGGGAATTTCTATAAAAAAGTGGTTACTTTTCTTCCGAGAATTCGCTGGTGAACCACTGAATGTTTTCTGCCGAAGATGGAAACCGTCTTGAAGGAAAACGTTAACATAATTTATATCAACATACATACGTGCGTGCGTACGTACCCACCTACGTACTACGTACATACATGCACACAAGCACTCACGTATACATACCCTACCTCAATTATAAATTGTTAGATATCGTTAATATAGGTTATCAAGTACGCGCATATACAATTTAAATTAACTGCGGCAAAGAGGAAGTCCACGACCGAGATAGGAGGAGAGTGTGAAGAGACATCTTGGCAGGATTGGGAGGGGAGTCGAAAACGGGAGGAGAATGTGGATTTATATAAGTGAAGGCGGATGACGGAAACAACAGTGACACAGAATGACTGGCGGAAGAAGAGAAAGAAAGGCATAAATAAAAAACCGAAGACCATTATCAACACCAACACAATTAAACACAATGCGCAGACTTCAACCAATGAAAATATGTGTTCTGAAGACGCATCTAATATATTCGAAGAATTCCGATCCCTCAGGCCTATTCCAGTGTTCTAACCACATATCACGAAATCTCTGTCGACGGGAATGGAGACACATGTGCTGTCACGTTGAACGCATAGAGTGCGTGATAGGAAGCGAGACGACCATCTTCGCAAGCCAAGGGTATGACTATGTATACGATTCCTGGCAGATCTACTCATTGTATGAAATTTAGCTGAATCAAACTACTATTGACTAAGCCGTAACCCTCGTTAGAACAGTTCTAACACCCGTCTCACCCGCGTCCCAGTTCCAGGAATCCCAATATTATTACCCTTTCGACCATACACACAAACCGCTGAACGGTATTTTGTATTCAAATAAATACGTATACTGCCCAAATGGTCCGTAAAGACCACACAGAAGACCACAGGAAATTTCGGTGATCGATATCATTGGCTGAGCTTATTTTCAGAGTTTTGCAAGGCGATCTGCCAGGGGGTACTGAGACCATTCTCGCGCGCCAGGGGGCGCTGCTGAATACAGCTTTGTAAGCTTGATGCAGCTAACTTCCACACAATGCATAGGAGATCTGCCAGGAGTAGTGTAACTAGTCACACCTTTGGCTTGCGAGGATGACAGTGACTGTTGTAATCAAGCGACATGCAATAACATCATCTTATAATCTATTCACCAAAATAGACAGTTGCAGCACCAGACTTCTATTTCAAGTTTACAGGTGTTTACAGTTTGTTCTTTATTCCCGAACACAACTTTTATTTAAAGTACCAGGCACAGAATAAAATAAACACAAAACCTTAATAAGCGGCTTGAAAAACTGCAAATTACAGAAACGTGTATCCAGAAGATGCGAGATATATTCCTCAAAAACGTAACTTATTCGAAATGTACACGCTGCTGACACCTGTCTGACCTGCAGTCACCTGTCTGACGACCGACGGTGAAACAGGGGTAAAATATATTGCTTCCAACACGCAAACAAATGATGCTGATGGTTTTCAAACGTTTCTCTTTTTGTGTTTGTGATTTTAAAAAGGTTGTAGCTCACCAACAACATTCCTTGGACGTGTCGCTTATTATGCCATTCTGCTTACAAAGTCTTCCAGTAGCGTGCGAAACTGTAATCAGATTCATAGCCGGCACAATACCTAACCTTTTGTTTAAGTAGGCGCTGTCACTCTAAATTGTCGGTTTGCCTTAGATCCTTAAACATACACAGTTACGATTATTCGTAACTGACGCAGCATCGATACAAATAAGAAGTTTGTGAAGTGTTAGGAGCAGGTTCGACTTTTACACATATTTAACAAGACTGTGCCAAATTATCATCCAAACCAACATCCTCAAATGGTAAGTGGACAAGGAAATTAGTGGCGTATTGTGAGTCCCAGTAGTATAAATACTTAATGTCCAGGATGGTGGGAGATCAGGATCTCATTGGATATAATGACTACATAATGTAATAGTACAGGATGTTCTACTCATCGACCCAGAAGATCGGTATAGTATTTAAAATCAAATATCCAGACAACACAGTTGACGTAGACTACACATTAAACGAGTGACAAACGAGAGAGTGATTGCGTCATTAATAGGCATTTGTTAAATAGGGTTGGTTTTGTATTAATCACTGTATCCAGTACTTAGGACTGCTCAAAGTGCTTTACGCTATAATCCCTGGCCGACCTGTTCATTCGAACACCATCTCAACTTCACTGGGAAGTATTCGGCCACGCTGGAATTAATGCGCGAGGACTATTCGTACACAATTTAATATCCACTATTGTCTATAGCCAGACAGTCATTCATATATCTGCGTGAATTGAAGCAACGTAGAGTGAATTAACTTACCCAACTTTCGACATTGCAGCAGAGGATTTGAACCTGAGTTATGTCGATTGAGAGTTTGATGCTCTAGCTACTGCGCCACTGCGCTCCAAGGTTGCCCGTTCTATCACGCATACGTCTGACTCTTTTTGTCAGTTCTATTGCATTTTGAAAAAAACGACAAAAGGACTAAGTTGCATTCCTTCGACGTGTTGAATAAGATACATATTGTTGCGTGAAAACACAACACAATTTTATCAAGTTGCATGCGACACTGCATCTACCGTGATAACGACGCAACGCTTCACCTTTCTCGTATACAATAAAAACATAGTTCTACGCAACTACGAACGTGTTCATCTCATATTTCATCAAGGGAAGTGCGAAGTGAACAAAGTTGAGGAACAAATCAGAAGAGAGAATTGGACCTGGGCACGGCACACCAGTAGGCTACGAGATAACCGATGGACATCGCATATCACACTACCTGGAGACCACACAAAGGGAAACGATCTAGAGGAATGCCGGCGAGACGGTGGAGTGACGAACTAGACGAGTATTGGAAAGGCACCATGTGGCAGAGAATAGCGCAAGACAGGCAGTTCTGGAAACAACAACCACGTAAAAATTATGCCTGCATAATGATGATGATGATGATGATGACAGTGAGGAAATGAGGCAAATAATAACGTGTTCTCCAAATAAATCGCAAGATCTTGATTATTTACCCACGCTACTGCTGAAAGTCTGTACTTGGTACAACAAGTAATATCGTAAATGTATAACTGAGTTCGGGTAATTTTCATATGATTTTAAGCAAGCGCATGTAGATTCACTTTAAGAAGTTATGTTTGCCAAAAGACAACTTTAGAAATCATATACCGCTTTTACTCTCAGCTTCATTTCCAAGATAATTTGAAAAAGATGTGGGAAAATGCTTTGGCTCTCATATCAGCTCAAATTGCTTCTCCAACGTATTGAAATCTTCTTACAAACAACTTCATTTTACGAAGACTGCTTTCTTAAATGTGCATAATGATATAACTCATAATATGGGCCATGATAAACTTACTCAATCTACCTACGATGCGGCGGAACGCAGTGGTGCAGTGGCTAGAGCTTCGGACTCTCGACCGAGAGAACCCGAGTTCGAATCCTGTGCTGTGGTGTCGAACCTTGGAAAAGTTCGTTCAATCTACGTTGCACCATTTCACTCAGCTGTATTAATGAGTACCTTGCTATAGACTGTGGTGACTATTTGTGTATAGATAGTGTTTGTGCATTAATTGCAGCGTGACTGGATGCTTCCCAGAGAAGTCGAGATGATGTTCGATTGAACAGGTCTGCCAGGGAGAAAAAAGTAAAGGTAACTGAAGCGCTTTGAGCAGTCGTGAGGACTGGATACTGTGCTACGTAATAGCTTACCGTTTTTACCATTGATTATATTTTCTTATAAATAATTTACTTTATGGCATGCTGTATCTTGTACGGCTTTGAGATGTTTTTCGTCATATCTAATAGATAGACACTAGAACGTTAAGTTTGGGGAATGTATTTCATTTGCACTCCCTATTTCGTATGATATTCTTCAAAGATCTGTCCTTGGACCATTACGTTTCACTCTCTACGCCACTCCACTGAGCTCAGTTATTAAGAGTTACAATTTGAAACCTATCTTTATGCAGATATGAATGGTACACAGATATGTCTACTCTTTATATTAATTGCATTATAAATCGACCCAGAAACGGTCTTTATGAAATG
>CM034539.1:9893117-9958103 GCA_020002185.1 Paraescarpia echinospica | reverse complement strand
TGATCAGTTAGTTGTGTTTTTATAAAACAATTATATTTTTGTGAAACGACACCAAAGCGTTTTTGAGAAGACCCTAATATTTTATTAGAGGATCTCGTAATGTTTTGCGATGATCCCTGAAAGAGTTGGCACGATCAGCCAGTTAATTTTATTCAATATTGTTATGTTTCGAAATAGTCCCTTAACTTAGTTGAGAAGACTCCTTTATTTGTGAGATTACCCATTATTCTGCTAAGATGGTCTTTTAATTCATCGAGACAATCAGCTTGTTCGCTTTATTAAACATTTGTATTTTTGATATTACTTTTTGAGAAAACCCTTAATAATTATTATTATTAGTTTGAGATTACCAATTACCCTTAAGTTTGTAATATTTGTTAATATCAATAGTTAACATTGTATTTTGAAATTTCGTTTATTTTGTTTGAGATAACCCCTTAATTTGATAATTAATGGTGATCAGGTATTTCATTTGTAATCATGCTTTAATGGTCCTTAAATATTTGTTTGAGATGATTCCTTAATTTTGCGTAGATTATCCCTTTCATTTGTTGAAGTGACCCTTTTAATCACCCCCCCCCCCTTCACAGCCGCACTTTCTGATCCGGTCCTATTGTTTGCTGACATGTAGTTATTGCGTTACCTGGGAGATTATTTCGACCACCTGCGGCGGCCTTCTTCAGAAAGTAGAAAAGCACGCCATAAAGGCGCTACATCAGTGTGGGTACCCAAGTTGACCAATAAGGAAAATGAAGGAACAACACCAATACCAGAGGAGAAAGATCTAGGACAGGAATAACACAGACAAGTCCGTAGGCATGGTTACCTTACCATACGTCCAATCAGTGACAGAACCGGTACAACGCATACTAAAACATCATGATACAGCGTAAACTGTCCACCACAAGAAAATCTCAGAAAAATATCAGTACACCCAAAAGACAAAGTGGAACACAGAAAGAAGACCGACTGTTTATACCAAATCCCGTGTAAGATATGCAACAAGACATACATTTGGGAAACGGGAAGAACACTTGGCTCGAGACTAGAAGAACATACGAAAGAAGTCGAAAATGTAACAACCAGACATTTCTCTCGAGAAAAAACGAAAGGCTCGACAAACATTGAACACAAGTCGGCTATAACTGACATTGCGAAAAAAAAAAACCGGGAGAGTGCAAGAGTAGTTGATACAGAGACAGACAGAGGTGCGCGATGGATCAAGGAGGCCATCTGGATCAGAAAGACTACACCTACAATGATTAGATATGAGGGGAGCTACCGACTGAGTCACGTGTGAGACAGCCTGCTCGCCACGCCATCTGGCGAGTACAGGAAGATCAGTTCCTGGAGAATGCCGCCGCAGGTGGGCGAAACGTCGAAGTGAGTCGAATTTAAATAGTTGTAAATTAAGAAATTTGTTTATTTAAACGGCTAAATTGTTTTGAGAATCCTAGTTAAGTATACTTTAGTGAAGATCAACATGATGTCAGCATGGCTAGCCGTTATAAGGGTGCACGTGAGAATGACGATAAGGTCGACGAGAATGGTGCAGTTGAGGATGTCATTGTTGTCGTCCTCTTGATCGTAATAATAATGACCCTCAACGTCTTCATCTTCATAATCATCATTGTCATCATAGTCATAATCATCATCACCTTCATCACTAAGACAACGCCTTCGTTGTCTTCATCGTCTTCGTCTTTATCATCATTATCATTTATCACACTCATCATCACTGTCGTTATTATCATTATTAGCATCATCATATTGATTATCATCATCATCACCGTCATCATAATCATCATCATTATAATCATCATCATTATTAAGGTGACCTGTTAATTGTCTTCATTTTTCTTGTCGTCGTCATCGTAATCATTTATCTTCCTCGTCATCACCGTCTTCGTTATCATTACTAACATCTTCATCATCGTCATCACAATCAACTTAGTCGTGTTTATTACATTACCGGTCGATTTATTACATTACTGGTCGATTATTACACTACCGGTCGATTTGTTACATTACCGGTTGTAACATACGTGTGTTCGTGCGTGTGCGTGAATGACTGCGTGCGTGTATGATTATCGACCGATGCTAACACAAGCCATTCTTTCTAAATAAATCACACATGTTATAAATACACCCTCCACACCCATAACCATGCTTCGTGTTTTATAATACAAACAATTTAAACAATTTTATTTAATTCGGAAAGACTTGTGTTGGAAACTTTGTTTTAATTAAGGTTGTTCTCAAGTCCATACGAGATTGTGGTGTACAATTGTCATGTCTCCTGCACTACTGTTATATCCGGTTTCAGGATGCCCGACCGGACGTCGCGGCATCATCGACTGCTACTCCCGCCCCGACGGCCATTGGCAGCACTGCTGCTACTGCGACTTGTACGCATCTTGTGTCAACGGCGGAATGTTCTTCCACCGCCGCTGTGAGGTCGGAGGCACGGTCTGGGACGACGTGGAACACAAGTGTCTTGGCAAATCGTGCACTTGCCCTAGACAGTATAGGTTCTACCCGCTCTACACCATCATGAGACCGTCGCCTAATGAATAATTGAAGCAGCACACGACAGCGTACCGACGTTTTAGCCGGATGGTGGCATTTCTATCATGATACAGGAGATGTGAAACATCTAAATACCAATTTTATCTAATTACATTCATGTCCAATACATATTAAAACGTCGTGACCAACACATACTTGACGTGTTAATACATGTATTGTATGTGTGTATGTATGTGTGTGTGTGTGTTTGTGTGTGTGTGCGTGTGCGTGTGAGTGTGTGTGTGGGGGGGGGTGTGTGGGTGTGTGTGTGTATGTGTGTGTGTGTATATATATATATATATATATATAGCAGTAGCAGCAGTCCTGTATCAGAAAGGGAGAACGAATACATCCCTGCTTCACGCCAGATTTGATGCTGAAGTTCTCTGTCAGGTGGTTATTACAAGTCACTTGACACTGAACTCTCTCTCTCCTCTCTTTCTCTCTCTCTCTCTCTCTCTCTCTCTCTCTCTCTCTCTCTCCTCTCTCTCTCTCTCTCTCTCTCTCTCTCTCTCTCTCTCTCTCTCTCTCTCTCTCTCTGTCTCTCTGTCTCTCTGTCTCTCTCTGTCTCTGTCTCTGTCTATGTCTCTGTCTCTGTCTCTGTCTCTCTCTCTCTCTCTGCCTCTGTCTCTGTCTCTGTCTCTGTCTCTGTCTCTGTCTCTGTCTCTGTCTCTGTCTCTGTCTCTGTCTCTGTCTGTCTCTCTCTGTCTCTCTGTCTCTCTCTCTCTCTCTCTCTCTCTCTGTGTCAGTTTTGTCTCTGTCTCTGTCTCTGTCTCTGTCTCTGTCTCTGTCTCTGTCTCTCTCTCTCTCTCTCTCTCTCTCTCTCTCTCTCTCTCTCCTCTCCTCTCTCTCGGCTCTCTCTATCTCTCTCTCTCTCGGCGGACATCTTTCGGCTAGTGACATCGACTGATGGATGACCCGCGGAGGGAGGAAGGAAGGAGGAAGGGGAGAGAGGGTTCAGGTGAAGTGGGAGGACTAATGAGGAGAGTGGTATATATATGGACGAGGGAGGAGGGAGGGAGGAGGAGGAGGAAAGGAGGAGAAGAGGAGAAAGGAAGAAAGGAGAAGAAGGAAGGAGAAGGAAAAGGGGAGAGAAGAGGAGAGATGGAGAAAGGAGAAGGAAAGGAGAGAGAGGGAGAGAGAGAGCTGCAGAGAAGAAAAGAGAAAACTAGAAACGAATCTGGGACACCTACACGCCGCACTTAATTCTATATTGAACCTCATAGTTGTCTGAAGACAACATCAAGTGTCGGGAGCTTCCGAGACTCCTCAGGATCCCCGATCGATCCATGGTATTCAGATGTCATCTAAAGACCGCCGAGGACGAGCCTTCCTTACAGACGTCGTCTTATTTATTGTTCTGCTTTCTTCTCTCATGTCTCCTAATCATCATAAAGCAACACAGCTCCCTGGGCGACGAGAACAGCTCCAGTCCGTGCAGAATCGTTCAGAATCGGCGGCAAAATTCGCGAGGCATTCAGCAATCGGACGTCGGAGAACCGCCGAGCGGGTCGAAGATGGAGGTGATTCGGCCACACCGTCAGAGTGACTGAGTTATATATCGTGCGCCGGCGTGCTGGCAACATCACCGTAACGCCCGCCGTACTATGACCCCGGCACGTATTTCGTCCGTATTTGGCATGCGTAACTAACGTAGCTTACGTAGGTATCTGTAACGTGTCTCGTTTTAATACGTCGCTGACCGAAAATGTTACGTAAAATTGTGCCCATTGATTTGTTCTGAAAAGTGGGGATTTAAATAAACATTCAGCAGAATGCTTTTGAAGCACATGAAATAATAATTATTTTCTAATGGATTTTTGTTCTTCTAATGCATCGTCTGTTGTGCATACGCACGCTCGCACACACGCCTGTACTCATGTCCGTTCGTACGCACGCGTCCTTATCAATCAGCGTCGAATGCCAACATTTACCTATAAATGTAATGTCAAATTGACTATATGACAAAAAATAATATAAATAGTAAAATATGGTTGTTTTGATATAGACATTTAATTAAATAAAACCAAGTTTTCTATCACAGCCACAGTTGTTCTACTCTATAATTTTTTTTCATTATAAATTCAATTTTGGCATTAAAACCAGTGCAAGTGGATAACAAAATATCAATGAATGTCAGTCCAGTTATACGTGTTTTCAAAGTATAACCATAATTAAACGGAGCATCGAACCAAGGACATTGAGTATAACCAATACAGCATTATCGTAAATTCGTTCACTGTGGCGCCACCTGGAGGATGACTCACTCAGTTTCCATCTTTCTCCAACACGCACAGAAGCATAACGTGTACATACAATTACATAACCCTAAATAACTACCTGTTTTGTTTTTTACTGCATCGCCAAATGGTAGATGAGAAGTCAATGAAACAAGGAAGTGAAGGAACTTAGAAAGTGTTGCCTGGGACAAGATATACTTGCAATGCTTTCAAGTTAGTGTATTAATGTGTGTGTGTGTGCGTGTGCGTGTGCGTGTGCGTGTGCGTGTGCGTGTTCGTGTGCGTGTGCGTGTGCGAGTGTGTGTCTGCCTGTGTGTGTGTCTGCCTGTGTATATGTGTGTGTGCGTGCGTGTGTGCGTGCGTGCGTGTGTGTAAATTGTAACTGTATTCTGAGCATTCCAGGGTTGTGTTTATAACTAGATCACCACATACATAATTGACGTACACCACATTTTATTGCATACACTTATACATACATGTTGAATACCCAAGTACCTTAAATATCAATATTAATTACAATATATACATTAATAAGTGATTTATATAAACCAACTCCACATGTGTGATTTCACTTAAAATATTTCGTTCTAAATCAAGTACACTAATATGTCAGAAGAAATAACAAGATCTGGATAAAGAATTGCATGGTGGACAAGTGCAACAGGAAGACAAACAGATGGTCAACACTCGCAACCTCTGCACATGTATAGTGTAGACAGTAACAAAGTTTATATCTGTGATAGATTTGTATCATAGCTACTCATCATTAGCAAGACATAATTTAGCATGAAACAGAAAAGCTAATGATAATCAAAGTAGAACATTTGAATGAAGCTCGTGGTTTGTATATGTTTCTTTACATCAAAATATGTATTTCTACAAATTGTCTAGGGTCTATGATAAAATAAATTTAATAAATCAGGATTAACATTTTAGATATGAATATTAATATATTTTTGCCATATTAGGAAAATAGTTGTGTTATTACTGCTGCATTTTAATGTTGCTTATCAGTGGTAATGTATCATGGCTATGATACAATACATATATTATTTTTTGTTTTAAACTATTTATAATTTTTTTTAAACTATTTATTGCAAAATTTAAAGATGTCTATTATTTTTGATTAATGCTGTGTGTTTTGGACTCTTAATATATAGGCTGTAGTGTGCTAAATACATTAAACATATTTTTTAATAATACTATAATTTAACATAAATAAAAGTAGTGGTCAAATGTAATATATATATGAAACCAGACATTCACAAAAATGATCCTTTAATGGCAAACCAACCACATTCTTCCAATGCCGTCTTTACAGAAAAACCATTATGAATACACACATATAATGTACACGTATTGTACACATAATATATATGAAATATTATGTGTACAATGTGTGTACATTTATGTATGTATTCAAAATGGTTATTCTATAAAGACGGTATTGGAAGAATGTGGTTGGTTTGCCATTAAAAGATCATTTTTTGAATGTCTTGTTTCATTATTTAAATATAAAAATGGGTGAAATCAATAAGTGTAATGTGGCGTGGCAACCTACATTCCGTGTAGGTCCATATACAAGGGAATGCTATGGGTGCCGCCTCACTGAAGGAAAACGTTTCACTCTAAAAAATACAGTTCCACTTGAGATCTAAACGGGGGGGTTCCAGTATAATACAATGTCTTAAGAGTGGTGCTGTATAAGGTTTGTGGGAGCATGGTTGTAGTCTTATTCTGAAATTCCATTTCCGTGTCATTATATAAAGCTGTGAATATAATAACATATAACGTTTGAACTTCATGTGGATGAAGGCGAAGTGTCAAGACAAACAAGAGTACGGCACGGCAAGATGTTAAATTCAGCAAGAAACTATCTCGGACATCTGAAGAATTTATCCAGTTTGACCAGCCACATTAACAAAGTTGACTGCAACAATCGGAAGAAACAATAACAGCACATAATTCTTTTTAGAGCCGACCAACAGTTTGCAAAATATAATGAGAAATGTAGAGAGTTTATTCATAAGTTCTCCAAACATTCATCAATTCATCTTTAAAAACCAATGCAGTGCACATTATAATAAAACACGTACATAAAAAATTACCAAAGAAATTAACATTATTATGTTTTACCAATAACATTATTATGATTTGCAAATAGATACAATAAGCTGCCAAACAATATTTCATACAAAGGCTTTCATGGAGCAGAGTGCATTGATGCAGTGACCCTTGTTTGAATCCTGTGCTGCAGTGTGTTGTACCTTCGGCAAGTTTGTTCACTGAGTGTTGCTCCAGTTAACTCAGCTGCATAAATGAGTACCTGTCTATAGATAGTTGTGGATATAAAGTTGTTGTACAGCTATTTTGTATTAACCCGCTTAATTAAAGCTTTAACATTGTTAACAAATAATATATTTACATGAATAACCATTCTTAATTCACTATAATGGTACTATATGGTATCATAATTAGGTAACAATAATTAAACAGAACGTATTTCTGATAGGGGGCATACATTGCCTAAAGTAAATTGAATTGGTATTCCTTGGCGGGAGAAAACGGCTTCTATCTTGGGTATTACTGCCTTGGCAGAAGTGGATGGGACAATTTCAACCTCTGGAACTCGACTATACTGGCCTATGATAACACAAAGGTAATCGTCTGATGTGAAGGGACCACCAAAGTCAATGGCAAGTGAACTCCATGGTTCAGAGGTTAAGGGAGTTGCTTGAAGGGGTTCACGTTGGGCAGGGTCTGGAAGTGATGCATGGCAGGGGATACATGATTTGATTGCATCTTCGACAAGTTTGTAAATGCCAGGATACCAGACCTTCTTTCTGATGCATTGCTTGGTCTTAGCAATCCCCTAGTGTGTTTGGTGTGCAATTGCAACGACTTTCTGTTCTAGAGTGGCTGGGATGACAAGAAGATTTCGTCGGAGAACCAAACCATCATGGACTGAGAGTTCGTCTCTGAACCAGTTGAAGTTTGACATATAGGGCTCTTCCCAGTGGCAAGTTTGGATTGACAACGTCAACTTCCGGAGTGGTTGGTCTTGCACTGTGGCGTTCTTCACTTCTGCAATCGAGTATGGCTTTCTTCGTGAAATATGTTATGTATGCCTCATGATTCTCAGTAGTGGCTTGTGATCGGCGATCGCTATGAAGTGTGAGCCAAAGAGGATTAGCTTCTTTGGTGTGGCGCGGAGATTTGCGTCGTATTCAGATTGGGTTTCCCATTGGCGATAATGTCGTCAGAGAGGTTTCGAGCACATGGGATGTTGTTGAGCAGTTGTGCGACGGCGTTCTGGAATATTTAAACTGCAGTGTTGGCCCCAAAGAGTAAACGTTTGTAGCGGCGAAGACCGACATGGATGGTGAAGGTAGTGATGTGACGGCTTTCTTCGTCTAATTCTAGTTGATGGTATGTGTTTGTCAAGTCTAGCTTGCTGAAAACAGTTGTATCGTTCAGATCAGCAATGCGCTTTTCAAACGTCGGCATCGGGTGTCTTTCTCTCCGTATGGCCTTGTTGGGTTCCCTCGTATCGACGCAGATTCTCACACCACCCGATTTCTTGGGGACGACTACGATAGCGCTCATCCAGGGTGCGGGGCCTTCAACTGTTTCAATGACGTCCATCATCTCGAGGCAATCTAGTTCCTTATCGACATCCTTGCGGATGTGAAATGGGATGCGTAGATTGTGGGACTGATGGGTCAATGTGCAGCGTGATTTGGATGTTCTTGATCCGACCCATGGATCCATCAAATAGGGCGGGGAACTCTTCAGGGATGGTTTGTTGACCAGTTTGAAGGGAAAAGTGGTTGTTTCGCCGCTCAGGTGGTTGCTGCACGTGTTGATTCTAGGACGTAGAACTTTGCCCGAGTTGAGCATGCTTCTTAGCTTACTTCTAATTCAAAGAAACCTCGCACAGGGAGAGGAGTCTTGGAGCCAAGTGCGTATAACTTTGGCACTGGAGACATAAAACTGGGTCTGTCGGTGAGTGCTTCGTATGTCGAGTGGCCTATGATATTGACAGAAGCACCAGTGTCAATAAAAAAATCAATGTGATAGTTTATGATGTATGCTGTGGTGTTGGGCGAGTTGACAATTTTGTCAGCAACGGGAAAGACATGCTCTTCATCATCAGACGCAGACGAGGAAAAATCGACGTAGCTCACCATGGGTGCAATCATGCAGACACGTGCATAATGTCTTATTTTGCCACAGTTCCAGCACGTCTTACCTCTGGCTGGGCAATCATTCTTGGAATGGGGTTAGCAGCCGCAGTACTAACAGGAATCACTGGATGAGTGTTCACCTGAAGCACGAGTAGAACAACAGCGATGACTAGAACCACCTCGACGATTAGTGTTGCCTCGCCGGCTGCGCAGGGCAAGGCTGGTGTTTATTGTGAAGAGAGCGATCACCGGAATGACTGGAACCGCGTGAACGATGACCTCGTTGTCAACGGCGACCTTTATGGTCACGGTTCACAATAATAGGCATTGACATCACTAGAGACGGCGTTGGCAGCAGCAGCATTCTCGGTGACAGCCGCTCTGCTTTCTTTTCAGACTGCGAGCTTCGTCTGGTAGTTGCTTGATATTTAGATTGCCTTTCAGGGCCTTCCTGCGCTCTTTCCTGAACATAAATCTCTCATAAGAAATGTTCTTTTTGGAAGTGAAATACTCTTCCAGGGACTTCTTCAGCACTGCACATTCTCTGGGAATAAGGTTGTCTCCTTCAGTCATTGTTCCAACCCCGTTCTGTTCATCACTCATAGTCATATATTTCGAAGACATCACCTCCCCCATAGTGGAGTAAGACGGATTTTTTCTGGCATAATTTTCAATGTCAATTGCACAAAGGAGGTTTTCGAATTTGGCTATCCAATTATGCCATCTGGCGCTGGCTGTTGTCTCTTCCCCATAGACAATTACTATTTCAAAAGGAGGTAGCTAGGCCATAACGTGGGCGTAGTTAAAATGCAACGCGGGAGTTAGAACAAAGGAAACAAGTCGTTTTGCTAGCTCGTAGCGTTATGACACTGTAATCACGTACCAGAGTTCATCCTCGTCGCCAGATATGATGTTTATATCTATTACAAACATACCAATATCTTAATGGTGTGGATGAACGTGTGGTTTATTGTATAGGAACACGACAGTCAATGTGTCACGCAAACATGAAAGCCGTGAGACTCTCGGAAGTCCCGTTTACTCACGCGTGTATAATCAGAAAGAAACGGGGACAGATTACAAATGTTTATGATAGATACGAAGCATGATTATTATAAGCTACAGGATATTACAATACCCTTTGCCAAACATTCCATAGATTGTTCTTTTGGAGTTTGGCGAATGGTTAACATAATTCTGTACTAAAGATGGCGAATGGTTTTATATAATATTATGTAATATACACTTCCATGAGATCTGTAGTAGGCCTATTCTATTGTTTTCTTTAATATGTTAATGTGCCACGCGTTTATTGTTTCGCTGGTCGGACGCGACGACCGATACTTATGGAAAAGCATAAATGTTCTATTTTTTAATAACGGAGCGCCGAAATGTTGTTTTTTGACGACACGGAAGTTCCCTGGTGAACACAAATATTTTAATTAATACAGTTTTTGTTTCTAATTAAGAGATGGACGATCTCAGCATGCAACTTTAAGACGTCCATTCTGACGGGATTCCAAGCTGGTCTTTCACAACGTCTTTGACTGTTTGTTCTGTCGGAAATGCTAAGATAATTAGGCGTATGATACAACACGAGGGTGTCATTTAGCTTCACATCCCCACTCTGCCCCCTCCCTGGGTTACACGCGACACCAGGCTACATATATGTGTCTCACTTGGTATTCGCCAGAGGTCAATCCAATAGTCAAAACTCAAAATTGTCTGCACGCGAACAAGTAGAGGTCAGTATCTTTATGAAATGTGAACGGAAAATAACAAACTACGTACAACACAGACCGACCTCTCAATGAACGTATAGTTTCGCGTAGTTAGTTTGTGTAGTAATACATCGATATTTTCAGGTGATCCCTTAGTTTCTATTGCTTTTCTGCGCTGCGTCTGGTGATGCCTATGATCACTAGGTGGCGCACAAGTTACTTTCGCGCGTTATTTGGGTGATCCCTACTAGTAACACATTTTCAGACACGCTCAATTAGAACTTACTGTGTCGCAGCCCAACATATTGTTTCCGTGTATAGAATACTGTTTTAGGACAACAACATACTCAGGTCATGGTATGTTTGTAAATTTGGTCAATGATGATTATTTAAGGCACATTGTTTTACTAGGCCTACACAGTTCTAAGGCATGAGATTGAGCAAACATTTCGTGATTCAAACTGAAGCTTTATTATTGTAAAGTGTCAGCTGAAGTCACAAAATGTTCTCGTAGATGGCGTCTGTTATGACGAAAATTTAAGCAGTTTTTAGCAACAAAAATTGCGTAAGACGTCACCAACTAATCTGCGGAACAAGGGTAGAAAACAATGTTGTGATCAATAGATTAACTTTCGATAGGTACCCTAAAATCACTCAAATACCTTAACCAATGGGGACTTTCGAAAGAAAAAAGGGTTACTTTTCTTCCGAGAATTCGGTGGTGAACCACTCAATGTTTTCCGCCGAAGATACAAACCGTTTTGAAGGAAATCGTTAACATAATTTATATCAACATACATACGTGCGTGCGTACGTACCCACCTACTTACGTACGTACATACATACACACAGGCACTCACGTGTACATACCCTACCCCAATTATAAATTGTTAGATATCATTAATACATGTTATAAGGCACGCGCATATACAATTTAAATTAACTGCGGCAAAGAGGAAATCCACGACCGAGATAGGAGAAGAGTGTGAAGAGACATCTTGGCAGGATTGGGAGGGGAGGGGAAGCGAAAACGGGAGGAGAATGTGGATTTATGTAAGTAAAGGCGGATGACGGAAACAACAGTGACACAGAATGATTGGCGGAAGAAGAGAAAGAAAGGCATAAATCAAAAACCGAAGAACATTATCAACACCAGCACAATAAAACACAATGCGCAGACTTCAACCAATAAAAATATGTGTTCTGAAGACGCATCTAATATATTCGAAGAAGTCCAAATCCCTCAGACCTGGTCCAGTGTTATAACCACATATCACGGAATCTCTGTCGATGGGAATGGAGACACATGTGCTGTCACGTTGAACGCATAGAGTGCGTGCTAGGAAGCAAGACGACCATCTTCGCAAGCCAGGGGTGTGACTATGTATACTACTCCTGGCAGATTTTCTCATTGTATGAAATTTAGCTGAATCAAACTACTATTGACTAAGCCGTAACGCCAGTTAGAAAAGTGCAAACACCCGTCTCACCTGCACCCCAATTCCAGGACTCCCAATATTATTACCCTTTCGACAATACTCACAAACCGCTGAACGGTATTTTGTTTTCAAATGAATACGTATACTGCCAAAATGGTCCATGAAGACCACACAGAAGACCACAGGAATTTTCGGCGATCGGTATCATTGGCTGAGCTTATCTTCACAGTTTTACAAGGCGATCTACCAAGGGGCACTGAGACCATCCTCGCGCGCCAGGGGGCGCTGCTGAATACACCTTTGTAAGCTTGATGCAGCTAACTTCCATACAATGCATAGGAGACCTGCCAGGAGTAGTGTAACTAGTCACACCTTTGGCTTGCGAGGATGACAGTGACTCTTGTAATCAAGCGACATGCAATAACATCATCTTATAATCTATTCACCAAAATAGACAGTTGCAGCACCATACTTCTATATCAAGTTTATAGGTGTTTACAGTTTGTTCTTTGTTCCCGAACACAACTTTTATTTAAAGTATCAGGCACAGAATAAAATAAACACAAAACCTTAATAAGCGGCTTGAAAAACTGCAAATTGCAGAAAGGTGTATCCTGAAGATGCGAGATATATTCCTGAAAAATTTAATTTATTCGAAAGGTACACGCTGCTGACACCTGTCTGACCTGCAGTCACCTGTCTGACGACCGAAGGTGAAGCAGGGGGTAAAATATATTGCTTCCAACACGCAAACAAATGATGCTGATGGTTTTCAAACGTTTCTCTTTTTGTGTTTGTGATTTATAAAAGGTTGTTACTCACCAACAACATTCCTTGGACGTGTCGCTTATTATGCCATTCTGCTTACAAAATCTTCCAGTAGCGTGCGAAACTGTAGTCAGATTCATAGCCGGCACAATACCTAATCTTTTGTTTAAGTAGGCGCTGTCACTCTAAATTGTCGGTTTGCCTTAGATCCTTAAACATACACAGTTACGATTATTCTCGACTGACGCAGCATCGATACAAATAAGAAGTTTGTGAAGGGTTAGCAGAAGGTTCGAATTTTACACATATTTAATAAGACTGCCAAATTATCATCCAAACCAACATCCTCAAATGGTAAGTGGACAAGGAAATTATTGGCGTATTGTGAGTCCCAGTAGTATAAATACTTAATGTCCAGGATGGTTGGAGATCAGGATCTCATTGGATATAATGACTACATAATGTAATAGTACAGGATGTTCTAATCATCGACCCAGAAGATCGGTATAGTATTTAAAATCAAATATCCAGACAACTCAGTTAACGTAGACTACACATTAAACGAGTGACAAACGAGACAACGATTGCGTCATTAATATGCATTTGTTAAATAGGGTAGGTTTTTATTTATCACAGTATCCAGTACTTAGGAATGCTCAAAGTGCTTTATGCTATAATCCCTGGCCGACCTGTTCATTCGAACACCATCTCAACTTCACTGGGAAGTATTCGGCCACGCTGGAATTAATGCGCGAGGACTATTCGTACACAAATTAATATCCACCATTGTCTACAGCCAGACAGTCATTCGTATATCTGCGTGAATTGAAGCACCGTAGAGTGAATGAACTTACCCAACTTTCGACACTGCAGCAGAGGATTTGAACCTCAGTTCTGTTGATTGAGAGTTTGATGCTCTAGCTACTGCGCCACTGCGCTCCAAGGTTGCCCGTTCTATCACGCATACGTCTGACTCTTTTTGTCAGTTCTACTACGTTTTCAAAAAAGCGACAAAAGAACTAAATTGCATTCCTTCGACGTGTTGAATAAGATACATATTGTTGCGTGAAAACACAACATAATTTTATTAAGTTGCATGCGACACTGCATCTACCGTGATAACTACACAACGCTTCACCTTTCTCGTATGCAATAAAAACATAGTTCTACGCAACTACGAACGTGTTCATCTCATATTTCATGTATTGTAATGCACGTCTTTGACGGAGGTCATGCGAATAATAATGATCGTGATGAAGGAAAACAGTAAGATACTGGACGACACTGTTGCGCCGCATCACGTGGACTGAGCTTGTAGTCTGTGTGACGGGAACTCTCAGAAGGAAGGGTCGATGACAAGCGTAGAGGAAGATTTAGTTACTTGGAGTTACGTCTACAAGACGTGGGTGGGAATATGTTAAATGCTGAAGTAATCGGGATGGCGCGAGAGAAGCAGAATTATCGGTCCAATCCAGCGGGCATATTAAGATAAACCAAAGATTATTTTAAAACATATGTTTCTTCAGTTATTTTCACTTAATTTGATATAGGGATTTCATTGTGGTGCCATGCTGTGATGTGTTTCGACAGTGTGAAGATTATCGTACCATTATTACCGCAGTTTGCAGAAAACACTGCGGCAGTCGAGATGGCGACTATCCTAACAAATGCACGTACAATTGCCGTTATTACATTGCATGCCGGGACGGGAGAGCGTACTACCGGCGGTGTCGTTTTGGACGCTTCTTTGACGCCGACAAGAGGCGCTGCATAGAAGGTGACCAATCACTGTGTGTGTGTGTTTGTGTGCACGCGCGCGCATTTGTGTATGTGTGTGTGTGTGTGTTTGTGTATGTGGTGTGTTTGAGGTTGCGCGCGTGCGTGCGTGCGTGCGTGCGTGCGTGTGTTACAACCGGTAATGTAATAATCGACCCTTAATGTAATAATCGACCGGTAATGTAATAATCGACCGGCAATGTAATAATCGATCGGTAATGTAATAAAAATGACTAAGTTGATTATGATGACGATGATAATGAAGGTGATGATGGTGATGTTAGTAAAGATGATGAAGACTGTGATGACGAGGATGATAATTGATTACGATGACGATGACGAGGAAACTGAAGACAATGAAGAGGTCACCTTAGTATTGATAATGATTATGACAATGCTAATAATGTTCATAACGTCAGTGATGATGAGGGTGATAAATAATAATGATGACGAGGAGGAAGAAGTTGAAGACAATGAAGGCGTCGTCTTAGTGATATGAAGTTGTTGATTATTATGGCTATGATGACGACGACGTCAATGATAATGATGATGATTATGATGAAAAAGACGATGACCGCGAGGGTAATGATTATTACGATGATGAGGACGACGACAATGACATCCGAACGGCTAACCATGCTGACATCCTGTTGATGTTGATTAGTCATCATATGATCAAAGCAAATGGTCATCTCAAACAATTTAGGGGATATCTCAAAATGCAGTGTTACGGTGTGATATTATAAAGTTACTAGAAACTTATGAGTAATGGGTAACATCAAAATAATAATAAAAAAACGAACAACTAAAACAATTAAGGGACAATCTTAAAAAAATTAAGTTAAAGTTAAGTGTAATCTCATTCAAATTAACTGGCTGATCGTGTCAACAGATTCAGGGATCATCTCAAAACATTAAACGTTCTTCTCATAAATAACAGGGTTTTCTCAAAATACAGTTTGTTGTTGTTTCACAAACAAATGTAAACTTTCATTAAAAACACGTAACTCATCGTCACAACAAATTTCAAAATCCATCATAACATTAAATGGTCATCTTATAACATAAAGGGGCTTTTTCAAATAGGTTCATCATTGCCAAAATAGACGTGTTGTTAAAATAATTGTATGATCATCTCAACACATTAAGGGATCACCTTAAAAAGTACGTAGTTATCTCTCAATAAAGGGGTTTTCGCAAAAAACTTAGCGGATATCTCAAAATGCAATGTTGAAGAGTGCTATTATAAAAGTATTAGGAACTTAAGGGTAATCTCGAAATAATAATAGTAATACAAATAATAATCATCATCTGAAACAATTACAGTGATAATCTCAAGAAACTAAACTTAAGTGTTATCTGAATCAACTAAGGGTCATATAAATGAATATCGGGCACCTCATATATTTTAAAATGTGACTAATGATAAGAGATTATGTCAGAAACAATTTAAAGAAAACATTTAAAAGTAGTTTTGGAGAGGTCATTTTTATAACAAACTAGCAGATCATCTCAACACGTGACGGGATCATTTCATAAAATCAATTGGTATTTTCAAAGAAAACGTTAATTAAATTAAGGGGTCATCTTACAAAAATATGGGTCTTCTCAAAAAGTATCGTTACAAAATACGTTACAAAATACGTACGCAGTCATTAACAAATTAAGGGCTGATCTAGAAATGTAGGGATCTTCTAAAAAAATTAAATGATTATATTAAGCAGTGTAACTAGCCATAAAAATGCGACGTTAGGTGCTCTTTATTCGTTTATATGAATGAAGTCCAATGAGATTATAATATTTGAGTATTACTTCCTTAATATTACCTTTAGGCATATTTTTAATTACATTAGATGTCCGTTATTCGTTTATGCGAAATTTTAAATTTATAGATAGTGCACATAACTTTATTTTTTAAAGATTATCTTTGTTGTCTGTTTAAGCTGATCTTCGTTATTATTATTATCATTCAGAATACCCTTAAGTTTATAGTAATTTTATAATATCATTCCTTAACGTTACATTTTGAGCTTTTCCCTAAGCCGTTTGCGAAAACTTCTTTATTGACAGATGACTACTTATTTGTTAAGATGATCCCTTAATGTGTTGCGATGATCACCCAAATATGATAACAACACTTCTATTTTTGAAATTATTCCTTACCTTTTTAAGAAAACCCCTTTATTTTATGAGATGACCATTTAGTGTTATGATGCTGTTCTAAAATTATTGGGGTGATCAGTTAGTTGTGTTTTTATAAACAATTATATTTTTGTGAAACGACACCAAAACGTTTTTGAGAAGACCCTAATATTTTATTACAGAACCCCGTAATGTTTTGCGATGATCCCTGAATGAGTTGGCACGATTAGCCAGTTAATTTTCGTCAATATTGTTATGTTTTGAAATAGTCCCTTAACTTAGTTGAGAAGACTCCTTTATTTGTGAGATTACCCTTTATTCTGCTAAGATGGTCTTTTAATTCATCCAGACAATCAGCTTGTTCGCTTTATTGAACATTTGTATTTTTGATATTACTTTTTGAGAAAAACCCTTAATAATAATTATTATTAGTTTGAGATTACCAATTACCCTTAAGTTTGTAATATTTGTTAATATCAATAGTTAACATTGTATTTTGAAATTTCGTTTATATTGTTTGAGATAATCCCTTAATTTGATAATTAATGGTGATCAGGTATTTCATGTGTAATCATGCTTTAATGGTCCTTAAATGTTTGTTTGAGATGATTCCTTAATTTTGCGTAGATTATCCCTTTCATTTGTTGAAGTGACCCTTTTAATCACCCACCCCCCCTTCACAGCCGCACTTTCTGATCCGGTCCTATTGTTTGCTTTATTGAACATTTGTATTTTTGACATTACTTTTTGAGAAAACCACTTAATAATAATTATTAAGTTTGTAATATTTTTTAATATCAATAGTTAACATTGTATTTTGAAATTTCGTTTGTTTAATTTGTAAGCATGCTTTAATTGTCCTTAAACATTTCTTTGAGATGATCCCTTAATTTTTAGTAGATTATCCCTTTTATTTGTTGATGTGACCCTTGAACATTTTGTAGATTACTTTGTTAAGATGATCATCAGTAACATATCCTTTATATATATATATATATATATATATATATATATACATATATTCCTTTATGCATGCTTCTTAACGTATTTTGCAGACGCTCACGATGTTGACAATGCCAAACGAAAACTCCAAGCTACATGGCAACATTCAAGAAACAAGTTGACATTATTACACATCTGTTCTCATCTATGCTGGCTACGTATTGTAAGAACTTTTGTGAAATAAAATATACAACAACTAATGCACGATTTGTTTGTTTGTCAATTGGTGTATGCGATTCATAATATTTAATTATATAAAAAAAAATTCGGACCGGAGTACTACAAAGCAGGATAATAAATATATATGTACTCAAGAAACGCTTCACCCAGGGACGATTATACCAAAAAAAAACTACATAAAAATGTGTTGTTTAAACAGGATATATACAATATATAGCAAGTACGTGCATATATGTGTGACTGTAAGCATTTATGGTATGTTGTATGTTCTGCAATGAAGACAAATCAACAATTTTCAATTTTGTGTGGGTGTTCCTTAGGCTGAAACCATCAGATCCACGTTTTCTCTTGTACTTTCTTCGCTAGTTTGATCAGGTAATTTACGGAGATAGAAGATGAGACGTTTTATGCAAGTAGTGATACACCCGCAACCAGTCAATTGTCGTAGACGTCATTAAACAAAAATATAAAGGAAGGTATGTTCTTACAAAGTGCATAATATAGTCCTCAGGACTGCTCAAAAGGCTTTACTGAGGTGCGAGCCTAAACAGCAAACGTACCGGGGAGTTATTGTTCTCGTTTTTAGCTATAAACCATAATAAACATAATACAGTTTTTAATATTAAAATCACACTGTCGTGTAAATATGTATGTCCTCTTAACTGAACTTTGTTAGGCTGGGATACGTCAATTTCTAAATATATACAAATTAGTGGAGGCATGTGAAGTGCCTCAAGGGAACCCACTCGTGGGGGTCCCTTGAGCAACCACGTGGTGTCCCTTAAGCCACTACAACGCTTTTACATTTAAAATTGATCAGGGGTTTAACAGGACATTTTTATTATTATAAACGTCTGGTATATGTGCTATGAATTCGTTATAACTAAAATTAATATTTTATATTCAGGCTATCAAACACCTACATGTCTGTCGTGATTTGGTATTGAGAACTTAACAATGATAGCTATGGACTGTGAATGACTAAAATAGGTGTTAACCTGTACGGGGATTGACTGCTGGCTAGTGCTTACGCAATAGTGTGAATGCACTGTGGAGGTGGCATAGGATCAGACTTTCAACGAACCGGAAGAACAAGTACGTTATAGTTAGGGTAGACAGGTAGGATAGTGAGTCTAATATGTAATAATTATACAATGGTTGACAGCTTTATATGAATAGGAACTGTTCTATGGATGGTAACGTATGTGAGTAGTGAGAGAGGGTTTTTGAATACGTAACTGGGGGGAGCAAGAACACCTATGGAGATATTCTAATATGACACCTTTTAAGGTGTATATGTGTGTATGTGTGTAGTTACGTGACCGGGTGTACATTTCAAAGTTATGATGCCTATGTTCTACCGAGTATACGATCCGACAAAACAACATATTGGAAATTGTAAAACAGTTTATCTGTGTGTATGTGTGTAGTCACGCCTCTTTATGACCGGTGTCAAGTACTGGAGCGTCAGAGTCGTACCACGGGGAAGGAGGATCCGCTAGCAGCACGGTAGCGCGTATTTCGCGCATGACAGCGTAGAAGTAGAACTCATGTTCCAATCGCATTTTGGCTTCTCTAAAACATATATCAAAACTTTCAAAACTGTATGAATCATACGTTCAATTTAGGCAAGTTTCTTCACTCTATGTTGCTCCAGTTTACTGAGCTGTATGGATGTGTACCTAGATATAGAAAGTTGTGGATATAAAGTATTTTATACAGCTATCGTGTATTATGAGACGCCGAGGGACGGAGGTTCGAATGCAGGTGTCGGCCGGGCGGTGGTTCGGTACTGGTTCGGCCGCCGTGAAATTTTGACAATTTCGTTCACCTTACGTCGACCCCCTTCCTACCCGCACCCGTCAGCGTGGAACGGTACGCCAACAACACCAGCATGCAAAGTACAACGAACCCAAGACCCCCAGTCCCCAGCAGCATCGAAAGAGAGTATGACCAAGGAGGCGGTTCGAGTCAACTTAGTCAAGTTACAAGCTGAAGATAATACAAGTGTATGCACCAACAACATCATACTCAGAAGAAGACACAGAAAACTTCTACAACAACGTGGATGAGACCTTAGAGAAGCCAACCCACTGCACAATAGTGATCGGAGACATTAATGCGCAAGTAGGGAAACGAACAAACATTGCGGAAACGGCAACAGGCAAATTTGGCCTAGGTGAGAGAAACGAAACAGGCGACACCTTGGTTGAATGGGCAACATCAAGAAAGTACAAAATCATGAATATCATGTTCCATTAGAAAGCAGGGAGGAGATGGACACGGAAAAGCCCTAATAGAGAAACGAAGAAATTGACTGCAACAATCAGGCCAGACATGGTCACTGATGTAACTGTCATCAACCAAGTCAACATAGTAAGTGACCACATAATGGTAATGAGCAACATGAAACTGGACAGGCTGAAAGGAATAAGTTCACAAACAAGAGACCACCAAGTATAGATAACGAAATCGAACTGCGAAATCGACTCGAGACACTATAGGAACTAGACGACGTCGACACTATGAGCGAAAACATCACTGAGATGATCCAATTAAGTGCGTCAAGTGAAGCCTAAGCAGTCAACAGGCATCAAGTGACTATAATATTGTCTCTACATGCCTGTTGGATAACGGCGACCGTAAAAAAAACAAATAGACCACGCAGAAATATACAAAACCATCAGAAATAAAACGAAGGAGGACATCAGAAAGTACAAACAATAGATCATACGATAAACGATTATGTCATCACAGAGCCTGATGAAAGGACGAAGAACAACAAAGTTCAACAAAGGTCTTAGTGGTGAGCCCCTCAGGCTTGATAGGACGACACATACTGGGGAAGAGCTTGTAGATGTTGTAAGTAACGCCAGAGCTGATGACGGTAGTAAGCCCGACTGTAAAACCAGCGGCAAGAAGCTAAAGGGGAAAATCCGTGTGGCAACATGGAACATCAGAAAAACGAGTCATGTGTCACTACAAATGGTAACATCGGAAGCAGAAAGATACGTGGTAGATATAGTAGGGATTGCGGAACACAACTTAGCCGGACAAGGACACTTTCGTCTGGATTCAGGAGGAAAATTTGTATACTCAGGAGCACCTAAACCAGGGAGGAGTGTTGTTGCGTTCTATCTGTCAAAGAAAACTGAAAATGCATTATTAGGATACAATCCGGTCAATGACAGAATTATTACCATACGAATACGAGCAGAACCCACAAATATAACATGTATTCAAATTTATGCACCAACAGACGACGTTGTAATATACACGTTTTATGATACACTGCAACGAACAGTTGACGATGTAAACAGGAGAGACATGGTAGTACTGATGCGCCATTTCAGTGCAAAAGTTGGCAGTTCTCAAAACGAAGAAGAGAATGGAAATATCGGGAAATATGGACTAGGCAAGATAAATGGGAGAGGAGATAGGCTTGTTGAGTTTATCATAGAGAATGAACTAACGATCACTAATACTTTTTTCAAACAACATCAAAGAAGATTGTACTCTTGGGCAACACGAGATGGTCGGAACAGAAATCATTGACTTTATACTGATACCAAAACGACGCAGGACGTCTGTGATTAATGCAAAAAGGGGTTACTTTTCTTCCGAGAACTCGCTGGTGAACCACTGAATGATTTCTGCCGAAGATACAAACCGTCTTGAAGGAACACGTCAACATAATTTATATCAACATACATACGTGCATGCGTACGTACGTACGTACGTACATACACACACGCACTCGTGCATACATACCCTAGCTCAATTATTAATTGTTAGATATAATTAATATTGGTTTTCAGGCACGCGCGTATACAATTTAAATTAACTGTGGCAAAGAGGAAGTCCACGACCGAGATAGGAGGACAGTGTGAAGAGAGATCTTGGCAGGATTGGGAGGGGAGTCGAGAACGGGAGGAGAATGTGGATTTATATAAGTGAAGGCGGTTGGCGGAAACAACAGTGACACAGAATGAGTGGCGAAAGAAGAGAAAGAAAGGCATAAATCAAAAACCGAAGATCACTATAAACACCAGCACAATTAAACACAATGTGCAGCCTTCAACCAAAGAAAATATGTGTTCTGAAGACGCATATAATATATTCGAAGAAGTCCGATCCCTTAGGCCTGATCCAGTGTTCTAACCACATATCACGGAACCTCTGTCGACGGGAATGGAAACACATGTGTTGTCACGTTGAACGCATAGAGTGCGTGCTAGGAAGCAAGACGACCATCCTCGCAAGCCAAGGGTGTGACTTTGTATACGACTCCTGGCAAATCTCTTACGCATTGTATGGAATTTAGCTGAATGAAACTACTGTTGACTAAGCCGTAACGCCCGTTAGAACAGTGCAAACACCCGTCTCATCCGCGCCCCAATTCTAGGAATCCCATATTATTATCCAGTCGACCATACTCACAAACCGTTGAACGGTATTTTATATTCAAATAATTACGTCTACTGCCCAAACAGTCCATGATGTCCAAACAGAAGGCCACTGGAATTTTCGGCGAGCGAGCATATCTTCAGAGTTTTGTAAGGCGATCTGCCGGGGGGTACTGAGACCATCCTCGCGCGCCAGGGGGTACTGAGACCATCCTCACGCGCCAAGCGGCGCTGCTGAATACACCTTTGTAAGCTTGATGCAGCTAACTTCCATACAATGCATAGGAGATCTGCCAGGAGTAGTGTAACTAGTCACACCTTTGGCTTGCGAGGATGACAGTGACTGTTGTAATCAGACGACATGCAACAACATCATCTTATAACCTATTCACCAAAATAGACAGTTGCAGCACCATACTTATATTTCAAGTTTACAGGTCTTTACAGTTTGTTCTTTATTCCCGAACACAATTTTTATTTAACATATCAGGCACAGACTAAAATGAACTTAAATCCTTAATAAACGGCTTCAAAAACTGCAAATGACAGAAAGGTGTATCCTGAAGATATTTTCCTAAAAAAACGTTATTTATTCGAAATGTACAAGCTGCTGACGCTTTATGACTGACGACCGACGATGAAGCCGGAGGTAAAATATATTGCTTCCAACACGCAAACAAATGATGCTGATGGATTTCAAACGTTTCCCTTTTTGTCTTCAATATTCAAAAAGGGTGTGACTCATCAACAATATTCCTTAGATGTGTCGCTCATAATGCCAAGCTGCTTAAAAAGTCGCCCAGTAGCGTGCGAAACTGTAGTCAGTTTCATAGCCGGCACAATACCTAACCTTTCGTTTAAATAGGCGCTGTCACTCTAATTTGTCGGTTTGCCTTAGATCCTTAAACATACACAGTTACGATCATACTTGACTGACAAAACAGACTACACATTAAACGACTGACAAACAAGAGAGTGATTGCGTCATTTATATGTATGTATTAAAAAGGGTAGGTTTTTATTTACCACAGTATCCAGTCCTTGGGACTGCTCAAAGTGCTTTACGCTATAATCGCTGGTCGACCTGTTCAATCGAACAGCATCACAACTTCTCTGGGAAGTATTCGGCCACGCTGGAATTAATACGTGAAGACTATTCGTACACAAATTAATTTCCACCACTGTATATGGCCAAATAGTCATTCATATATATGCGTGAACTGAAGCAACGTAGAGAGAACTAACTTATCCAACATTCGACACTGCAGTACAGGATTTGAACCTGAGTTATGTCGATTGAGAGTTCGATGCTCTAGTACTGCGCCACTGTCCTCCACGGTAACCCGTTCTATCACGCATACGTCTGACTCTTTTTGTCAGTTCTGTTGCATTTTGAAAAAAGCGACAAATGGACTAAGTTACGTTCCTTGGGCGTGTTGAATAACATATATATTGTAGCTTGAAAACACAACATCATTTTATCATGTTGCATGCGACACTGCATCTACCATGATAACGACGCAACGCTTCACCTTTCTCTTATACAATAATAACATAGTTCTGTCGGCTTTCCCGAAAACTACGCATCTATGAACGTGTGCATCTCATAACTCATCAAGGGAAGTGCGAAGTCCACAAACACTTGTCAGGGTATACCCACTCTAAACCGTAACGCCACACAGGGTTTGGTCAAGTAAATTTGATTGCAAGTACAATTCCAAGTGCAAATATTAATTGCAGATATCATCAGGGTGGGCATCTAGTGCTATGTTCCATACAGGCGAAACAATAAATACGAATTTTGTTGTGCTCTGAATACTTAAATTGTGTTAATGTACTTGATATTTAGGCAAGTACAGTTCACGAAGTGCAATAACTTGTTAATTAAAAACCCCAAGGTCATGTAGTTCAATACAAATCTACGTACTTGACATCAACACAGGTTTTAATGTCAACGACTGTGGATATTCATAAGGTCATTGGGCCACATCTAAAGCATATTATAAGGATACAAGGCGTGCCACAACCCAAGTTAACGAGTAACACATTATTTTAAGTAAACAACCTACTATAAAGTTACCTGGATATAACTCTAAGACATGAATTGTATTTGAGGACAATCAATAATTGTGTTGCTATCGGAGCATTATAATTTTTATAAAATAATTACAACAAATATTGAAATTTTATTACATAAATTCGTGAGACAATCACAACGCCTAAGACGGATATGGGACGAAACGTGTATTTACACGTCAGCCACTATTTGGTAGTTAATACAATGTTGTATTTATATTTCGTACTTGGGTTGGGATTGCATCGGACTAGTGAACATTTTAAAGGTACGCTCCGAAATTAATAGCTCGAATATAAAAGCAGTGGTGTTTTGTATTCTAAATGAATACATATAACGTTCCGTTCTTTTATACTTTAACTTGCCACCCGTGTTTTTACAGAAACTTGCCAATAACATTAAAAACACTTCAGTCATATTTTGGAACTTTTGTTATAAAAGATGTTAAAGTTTGCAGTCAGAGCCAGTATATTTCCGTCGCTCGCGGGCTCCAACGGTAACCATAAACGTGTACATTAAAGTGCCATTTCAAAACAGCGATAGTGATACGCCATCGATAGATTTTCCACGAACAAACCTAAATTATTTCCGGTCATGGTTCTTTAAAGTGTAGACGTCGTGCACGTGCAGGCCAACAAGTGCAAAGACGACGGAAGTGACACCATGGGTAACAAACATGCACCCATGTCCATATAATTAGAAGGTTCATACGGTCATTTGAGGCTAATCTGCACGGGTTTTATTCATCGGGTGTTATTAGAGAGCGCGTTCGTAAAATAACTACATCAACACATAAATGATGTAATGCAAAAATGCTATCTAGGTACCGTTTACTTGCGTAGTCTTATGTGAGCAAAGGTCGTAGAACGTGTAGACCCACTATTGCTACGGTTACGGACCATGAGAACTCTCGTCGTGAATCGCAATGAATTCATATTTGATGTGCTTCGAATGACAGTCTTGGTGTGCATTGTAGAAATCCTGCCTTTACCTTCTTCGACAAAAAACTACCTACACCATTCTTCAACAGAAGTCACTAAGTGATTCCGATTGTTCACTATGCTTTTTACGTTATGCTTAATAAACATGCTCCAATTATTGCATAAAATGTACCACACAAAATACAATAAACAAATAAGAAAAGCGAAATCAGATTATTTTACAAACAACGCTGACAATCCTGGTCAGCAGTGGAGTTATATAAAATTTAATAGAAGTCGAGATGGTGTTCGATTGAATAGGTCTGCCATGAAAAAAAAACGTATAGTTAAATAAAACGTTTGAGGAGGCATGAGGACTGGATACTGTGCTACATAATAGCTTACCTTTTTATCATTGATTACACTGTCTTATAGATCGTTTAGTGTATGGCGTGCTGTATCTTATACGGCTTTGAGGTGGTTTTCGACATATATAATAGATAGACACCAGAGCGTTAAGTTTGGGGAATGTCTTTCATTTACTCTTCGTGTTTCGTATGATATTCTTGAAGGTTCTGTCCTTGGACTATTAAGTTTTACCCTCTACGCTACTCCACCGAGCTCAGTTATTAAGAGTTACAATTTGACACCTATCTTTATGCAGATGAATGATACACATATTTACATTCATCTACTCTTTATATTAATGGCTCCTTAAATCTACCAAGGAACGGTCTTAATGACATTTTCCATTGGATGATTGTGAATAGACTAAAGATTACTGGCACAGAGTCGGTTTGAAAATAATAAACTTTCTTCCTACACCTATCCTTAGCCAGTATGTTACGCCTGTACGTTCAACATGAAATCTAGGAGTTCTCTTTGATGACAATTTCAATTTCAGACTGCATATTTCTCAAATTTGTTCTTGTTTTGCTATCACATTTTTTATTTAATTATAATAATACATAATAATAAAGGTCTTTATTTTGACACCGTCAAATCCGGGGCTGCTGGTCCGTTCACGGGTGTGTACAAACACAAAATATATCAAATTCAATTCATGGTGTATTATTTGGTATCTGCCTCTTTGTGTTCCAAAACCTGTCGCATCTGCACTTGTTGCTAATAAACTTAGCTATTGCAACTCCCTTTTTCATAGTATTGCCCTTAAGAATATCACATCATTATACAACGTGTAAATATTATTGGTTCGCAATAGTTGTGGCGCGGTTTCCGAGGTTTTCTCACTCAGAGCCACTTCTAAGGTATTTGAATCTGCTTCCTCTCCGATACCGTATATAAGATATGCACGATTACCTATCAGAAACTGTCATGTAAGCAACTTGCATATTTACATTAATGTCGTACTCCTGTAAGAAAGCCTATATCGCTTCGAGCATCTAGTTCTAATTTACTTTTTGTTCTTAGAATCAATACTAATATTGGAACTGGGACTTATTGTAAGCTGCACCAACTCTTTAGAATATGCTCCCTCTTTGTGTTAGATCCCTTGAACATATTACACAATTCATCCGTCATTTAAGAAAGTAGCTTCACAACGGTGCTTATCGACCTTAGATCCTTGGCGCAACCGTCCATCTGTTGACGACTTGTATACAGCTTATGATATTTTTGGGATATATGTTATGAACTACCCCTACCGACCTTCCGCGCACCCCATGAGACAAGCAAGGGCGTTGTCTGACAGTGGACATGACACACCCCAGTGAGCGATTCTACCTGTGTAATTTTCTTCAAATGCTTACAGACATTAATGATGCGCAACATCCGTGTCAAAAACAAGTTTCATTGAGTCAGTGAGACATGTTTCTTCTTCAAAATGTACCATTATTTTTGTCGCGAGCCAACCAATGATTGTTCGCACATGGCTAGATGTTTATTTTGGCAATAAATACTGATTTTCACTGAATGTTTTTTATAAATTAAATGTCATCTTAATGTCGCAGGTGTGGTTTTTAGAATTTGCGTCATAACATAACAAGGTGTTTCTCGGGCGAATACAAATGACGTCATTAGCTGCCAGTATAAGTTCAGCCAGACCGACGGATTACGCATTGCAGTTGGGCGACATTTCCCAGTGGAACGGTAAGACACAATCATTTCCATCATTTGCAATTTTTAAACATCTTGCATGAGATTGTGCTTGAGTTGCTATATTCTTGACTCTATCAGTAGTGTTTTAGTATATTTGCGAAACTAATGCGAACAGTCAAATATAGTTCTGTCTTACTATTGTGAACTTTACTTGTTAGAAATCTCGAATATTTCGATCAATGCCTTTCATTAATTTTTCCAGTTTGTTTTCTTTCCAGTCCAGACATCCAGCGACATCAGCTAACTATACAGTTTATATCTGAAAATAGCTAATGACTGGCCATGAAACCCCGCTAAACAGCACCGTCAAACAGCTTTGATACATCTTACTATATAGCAGCAGATGTATTGTTGCTGTAGCAGTCGTTTATCACCGTCCTCATCTTCTTCTTCATTTCAGCAACAAGATTCCGACATGAATAAGCCTCTCGTCTTGTTCGCTCGTCTGCTCGCCTTGTTAGCGCTATTTGCCGCTGTGTTGGCAGGTCCCCATCCCCACTGTAAGTGGAATATAATTGACAACTGCTCTTAGTGAAAATGGACAAAGAAAAGTGCGAGTGTGATGTATTGTTTATCAGAATTAGTGTCGATGTATATGAATGCCAATAGATGCCAATAACACGTTCTTTGATGTGAACGATTAGCTTAGTCAACATAAGAACATGAGTTTAGAGAACATTATTCAAATAACCTATCAACAAGCGGCTTCAAACCTGTAAAATGTCATGCGAAAATGGGGAACTGCCCATTATTCCGTTGCACATTCTGTCCACATTCTGTCTGCAAATGTTTTTCTCTGCGACAAAAAACATCAGGTAAAACTGTTGGTTTAAGTGAGGACAGCACGCAGGTACGATTGATTTAGAAGATGTCTCGCTGTCTTTGTATTGCAATGCACATACGTAAATATCTTTGACGGAGGTCATGCGAATAATTATGATCGTAATGAGGGAAAACAGTAAGATACTGGACGACAATGTTGCGCCGCATCACGTGGACTGAGCTTGTAGTCTGTGTGAAGGGAACTCTCTGAAGGAAGGGTCGATGACAAGCGTAGAGGAAGATTTAGTTACTTGGAGTTACGTCTACAAGACGTGGATGGGAATATGTTAAATGCTGAAGTAATCGGTATGTCGCGAGAGAAGCAGAATTATCGGTCCAAGCCAGCGGGCATATTAAGATAAACCAAAGGTTGTTTAAAACATATGTTTCTTCAATTATTATCACTTAATTTGACATAGGGACTTCATTATGGTGCCATATTGTGGTGATGTGTTTCGACATCATGATGATTATCGTACCATTGTTGCCGCAGGTTCCATAAAGCACTGCGGCAGACGAGATGGCGACTACCCTAACAAGTGCACGTATGATTGCCGTTATTACATTGCATGCCGGGACGGGAGAGCGTACTACCGGCGGTGTCGTTCTGGACGCTTCTTTGACGCCGACAGGAGGCGCTGCATAGAAGGTGACCAATCATTGTGTGTATGTGTGTGCGCGCGCGTGTATGTGTTTGTGTGTGTGTGTGTGCGCGCGCGCGCGTGTGCGTGCGTGCATAAGTTCGAGCTTGCGTAGGTGTGTGTCAACCTGTAATATAATAGTCGACCATTAATGTAACAATCGACCGGTAATGTCATAAATCGACTGGTAATGTAATAAATTTACCAGTAATGTAATAATCGACCGGTAATGTAATCAATAGACCAGTAATGTAATAATTGACCGGTAATGTAATAAATCGCCCAGTAATGTAATAATTGACTGGTAATGTAATAAATCGACTTGTAATGCAATAAATCGACCGGTAATGTAATAATCGACCTGTAATGTAATAAAAACGACTAAGTTGATTATGATGACGGTGATAATGAAGGTTTTTTTTCTTATAAAAGGTAATATAAAAAATGTCAATGTTCATTAAAATGAACAAGGTGTTCGTCTCAATGAATTAAAAGATCATCTTTAAATGACAAAGGCTCATCTCAAAAATAAAGAGGTCTTCTCAACTTAGTTAAGGGAACATTTCGAAACATACAAGTATTGATTAAAATGAACTGGCTGATCGTGTCAACAGATTCAGGGATCATCTCAAAATATTAAACGTTCATCTCATAAATAATAGGGTTTCTCAAAATACATTATGGTGTTGTTTCACACAAAAATATAAACGTTCATCAAAAACACCTAACTGATCGTCACAACAAATTTATAAATCCATCATAACATTAAATGGTCATCTCATAACATAAAGGGGCCTTTTCAAAAAGGTTAAGGGATCATTGCCAATATAGACGTGTTGTTAAAATAGTTGTTTGATCATCTCAACAAATTAAGCGATCATCTTTAAAAAATACGTAGTCACCTCTCAATAAAAGGGTTTTCGCAAACAACTGAGGGCACAACTCAAACTGTAATGTTGAAGAGTGCTATTATAAAATTATTAGAAACTTAAGCGTAATCTCGAAATAATAATAGTAATAAAATTATCAACTGAAACAATTACAGGGGTAATCTCAAAAAAAACTAAGCTTAAGTGTTATCTGAATCAACTAAAAGGGTCATATAAATAAACAACGGGCACATAATGTATTTAAAAATATGCCTAATGATCAGAGATTATGTCACAAACAATTTAAAGAAAACATTTTAAAGTAGTTTTGGAGAGGTCATTTGTATAACAAACTAGCAGATCATCTCAACACGTGACGGGATCATTTCATAAAATCAATTGGTCTTTTAGAAGAAAACGTTAATTAAATTAAGGGGTCATTTAATAAAAAGATGGGTCTTCTCAAAAATATCGTTACAAAATACGTACGTAGTCATTAACAAATTAAGGGCTGATTAAAAAATGTAGGGGGCCTTCTAAAACAATGTAAATTATTATATTAAGCAATGTAACTAGCCATAAAAATGCGACGTTAGGTACTCTTTATTCGTTTATACGAATGACGTCCAATGACATTACAACATTTCACATATACTTCCTTAATATTACCTTTAGGCATATTTTAAATTACATTAGATGCCCGTAATTCGTTTATGCGAATTTTTAAATTGACAGACAGTGCACTTAACTTTATTTTTTAAAGACTATCTTCTTTGTCTGCTTTAGCTGATCTTAGTTATTACTATTATTATTATTGAGATTACCCTTAAGTTTCTAGTAATTTTATAATATCACTCCTTAACACTACATTATAAGCTTTCCCCTAAGTCGCTTGAGAAAACATATTTATTGAAAGATGTCTACTTTATTCTTATTTGTTGAGATAATGTGTTGCGACGATCAGCCAAATATGTTAACAGCACGTCTATTTTAAAAATTATTCCTGAGCTTTTTTTGAGAAAACATGTTATTTTACGAGATGACCATTTAATGTTATGATGGTCTTCTAACATTATTGGGACGGTAAGTTAGTTGAGGTTTTTATAAACAATTATATTTTTGTGAAACGACACCATAGCGTTTTTGAGAAGACCTTAATATTTTATTAGAGGACCCCGTAATGTTTTCCGATGGTCCCTGAATAAGTTGACATGATCAGTCAGTTAATTTTTAGTAAATATTGTTATGTTTTGAAAAAGTCCCTTAACTTAGTTGAGAAGACTCCTTTATTTGTGAGATGACCCGTTAATATGCCAAGATGATCTCTTAATTCATAGAGACAATCAGCCGTTTAATTGAACATTTGTATTTTTTATATCACTTTTGAGAAAAACCTTTAATTGAGATATGACCATTATTGTTTTGATATGATCCCTTATTTTTAATTAACGCGTCTAATTTGAAAATGATCATTAACTTTTTTTGAGGAGACCATTTAATTTTTTTGAGATGATCATTTAATTTGTTGAGACTATCAGCTCGTTAATGTGTTAATGACTTCTAACATATTTTGTATTGATACCTTTTTAGAAGAACCCTACCTCATTACGAGATGTCCCCTAATTTAACTAACTTTTTTTCGAGAAGACCACTTGATTTTAAGAGATGCCCCTATCATGTGTTGAGATAAGCAGTCAGCATTATACAATGAAATCTTAATGATTCTTTTGAGATTATTCTTTAAACATTGCATACTGTAGGTGCTCCTTATTCGTTCATATGATTGAAATCGAATGAAACTACACATAACTTTAACTTGGTTTTTTGGATTACCCTTTAATTGTTTCAAATGCCCCATTGTAATATTGTTTTAATATCAATAATTAACATTGTATCTTGAACTTTCCTTGATATTGTTTGAGATAACCCCTTAATTTGATCATCAATTGTGATCAGGTATTTCATTTGTAAGCATGCTTTAATTGTCCTTAAACATTTCTTTGAGATGATCCCTTAATTTTGAGTAGATTATCCCTTTTATTTGTTGAAGTGACCCTTTAATCACCCCCCCCCCTCTTCACAGCCACACTTTCTGATTCGGTCCTATTGTTTGTTGACATGTAGTTACTGCGTTACCTGGGAGGTTATTTGAACGACATTCCGTGTGTTCTCCCAGAAAACAAACGGCTGAATTCGTGAAAATGTACATAAAGTTGGAAGAATAATTAAATAAACAAATTTCTTAATTCACAACTAAATAAATTCGACTCATTTCGACATTTCGACCACCTGCGGCGGCCTTCTTCAGGAATACTGACGAATATGAACAGAAAGCACAACCATGTTATCAGATGACAAGACATACGAGAAACTGAAGAAAGACCCTACTCCTAAATACAAGAGACAGTTAGTATCCATCATAAAGAAGGTGAAAGAGGAGGATAAGATCACAGACGAACAGTAGAAGTACCTAAACCCTACAGCAGAGAATGTACCAAGGATGTACTGTACTCCCACAATCCACAAGCCAGGCAACCCACTTACACCTATTGTGGACTACACAGGGTCCATAATGTACAATGTATCAAGATCACTGGCGGATCTTCTAGGACCCATCGCAGGGAAGACCACAAACAACATCAAGAACTGTGGATGACGTTATGGAGCTGTTGAAGTGTGTTGTAACAACAACATACTTCAGCTTCAGGGGCACAATTTACCAACTGAAGTTCGGCACACCGATGGGAAGCCCGGTGTCACCGTTAATAGCCAATCTATTTATGGAATGGCTGGATCAACATGCCGTCGCGACAGCTCCAGTAACATGTCAGGCCAGACCATGGAAGAGATACGTGGATGACGTAATGGAAATATTTAGGAAGGGGTGTCAACAACAACTGACAGATCACATTAACACCATTGTCGCAACAGGCAACATCAAGTTCACGTTTGAAGAAGAGAATGAGGGTTCCCTGCCGTTCCTAGACACACAACTGGTACGGAAAGAGGATGGAACGGTCAAACTCCTAGTGTATCGTACGAAGACCCACACCGACCAGTATCTGAACTTTAGTTCACACCATCCGCTACATCAGAAACTGGGTGCCATCAAAGCATTGCTAGACAGATGCAATACCATCGTAACGGAGCGAGAGGACAGACAGAAAGAGGAGAAGCACATCAGTGTGGGCACCCAAGTTGAACCATAGGGTAAATGAAGGAACAACAACAAAACCAGAGGAGATAGATCAAGGACAGGAATAACGCAGACAAGTACGTAGGCATGATTACCTTACCATACGTCCAAGGAGTGACAGAACCGGTACAACACATAATAAAACATCATGATATGGCGTCAACTGTCAGACCACACTAACATCTCAGAAAAATATCAGTACACCCAAAAGACAAAGTGGAAGACAGAAAGAAGACCGACTGGTTATACCACATCCCGTGTAAGATCTGCAACAAGACATACATTTGGGAAACTTGGCACGAGTCTAGAAGAACATATGAAGGAAGTCGAAACTGCAACAACAAGACAGGAAGATCAGTTCCTGAAGAAGGCCACCACAGTTGGTCGAAACGTCGAAGTGAGTCGAATTTATATAGTTGTGAATTAAGAAATGTGTTTATTTAAACGGCTAAATTGTTTTGAGAATCCTAGTTAAGTATACTTTAGTGAAGATCAACAGGATGTCAGCACGGCTAGCCGTTACAAAGGGGCACGTCACAAAGACGATAAGGTCGAGGAGAATGGTGCGGTTGAGGATGTCATTGTCGTCGTCCTCGTGATCGTAATAATAATGACCCTCAACGTCTTCATCTTCGTCATCATAATCACCATCATCATCATAGTTATAATCATTATCATCTTCATCACTAAGACAACGCATTTGTTGTCTTCATCGTCTTCGTCTTTGTCATCATTATCATTTATTACACTCATCATCACTGTCGTTATTATCAATATTAGCATCATCATATTGATTATCATCATCATCATCATCACTGTCATCATAATCATCATCATTATAATCATCATCATTATTAAGGTGACCTGTTAATCATCTTCAATTTACTTATCGTCTTCTTCGTAATAATTGATCATCCTCGTCATCACCGTCTTCGTTATCATTACTAACATAATCATCATCGTCATCACAATCAACTTAGTCGTGTTTATTACATTACCGGTCGATTTATGACATTACTGGTCGATTATTACACTATCGGTGTAACATACGTGTGTTCGTGCGTGTGCGTGTACGTGTGCGTGAATGACTGGGTACGTGTATGATTCTCGACCGATGTTAACACAAGTCATTCTTTCTAGACCAATCAGATATGTTATAATTACTTCCTCCACATCCATAACCATGTTTCGTATATTATAATACAAACAAGTTAAACAATTTCATTTAATTCGGAAAGACTTTGTTTTAATTAAGGTTTTTCTCAAGTCCTTACGAGCTTGTGGTGAAAATGTTTCATGTCTCCTACACAAACGTTATATCCGGTTTCAGGATGCCCGACCGGACGTCGCGGCATCATCGACTGTTACTCCCGCCCCGACGGCCATTGGCAGCATTGCTGCTTCTGCGACTTGTATGCATCTTGTGCCAGCGGCGGAATGTTCTTCCACCGCCGCTGTGAGGTCGGAGGCACGGTCTGGTGCGACAAGAAACACAAGTGTCTTGGCAAATCGTACACTTGCCGTAGAGAGCACAGGTTCTACCCGCTGTACACCATCATGAGACCGTAGAGAGCATGCGTTTTGTGTCAGGTACGACAATCGAAACACTCTCGTCCGTCTCACTCTCTCTCTCTCTCTCTCTCCCTCCCTCCCCCCCTCTCTCTCTCTCTCTCTCTCTCTCTCTCTCTCTCTCTCTCTCTCTCTCTCTCTCTCTCTCTCTCTCTCTCTCTCTCTCTCTCTCTCTCTCTCTCTCTCTCTCTGTCTCAGTGTATGTGTGTGTGTATGTGTCTGTCCGTCTCTCTCTCTGTTCGTGTGCGTGTGTGTATAGTGGATCCGTGTGTGTATATGTATTAGTTTATGTGTGTGTTTGGTTATTGTTCCATGCGCGCGCGCATCAATATGACTTTTGCTTTATAGTACCCGTCCGAGAATCCCGTCTTAAAGATCTTGAACATTTTGTAGATTACTTTATTAAGATGATCATCAGTAACATATCCTTAATATATATACGTATATTCCTTTATGCATGCTTCTTAACGTATTTTGCAGACGCTCACGATGTTGACAATGCCAAACGAAAACTCCAAGCTACATGGCAACATTCAAGAAACAAGTTGACATTATTACACATCTGTTCTCATCTATGCTGGCTACGTATTGTAAGAACTTTTGTGAAATAAAATATACAACAACTAATGCACGATTTGTTTGTTTGTCAGTTGGTGTATGCGATTCATAATGTTTAATTACTAAACAAAGGATTCGGACCGGAGTACTACAAAGCAGGATAACAAATATATATGTACTCAAGAAACGCTTCACCCAAGGACGATCATACCCAAAAAAACCTACATAAAAATATGTTGTTTAAACAGGATATATACAATATATAGCAAGTACGTGCATATATGTGTGACTGTAAGCATTTAGGATATGTTGTATGTTCTGAAATGAAGACAAATCAACAATTTTCATTTTTGTGTGGGTGTTCCTTAGGCTGAAACCATCAGATCCACGTTTTCTCCTGTACTTTCTTCGCTAGTTTGATCAGGTAATTTACGGAGATAGAAAATGAGACGTTTTATGCAAGTAGTGATACACCCGCATCCATTCAATTGTCGTAGACGTCATTAATCAAAAATATAAAGGTATGTTCTTATAAAGTGCATAATATAGTCCTCAGGACTGCTCAAAACGCTTTACTGAGGTGCGAGCCTAAACAGCCAACGTACCGGGGAGTTATTGTTCTCGTTTTTAGCTATAAACCATAATAAACATAATACAGTTTTTAACAATAAAATCACATTGTCGTGTAAATGTGTATGTCCTCTAACATGGTCGTGAAATTGTTAGGCTGGGATGCGTTAATTTCTAAATATATGCAAATTAGTGGAGGCATGTGAAATGCCTCAAGGGACCCCACTCGTGGGGGTCCCTTGAGCCACCACAACGCTTTTACATTTACAATTGATCAGTGAGTTTAACATGACATTTTTATTACAATAAACGTCTGGTATATGTGAAATGAATTCGTCATAACTAAAATTAACATATTATATTCAGGCTTTCAAACACCTACATTTCTGTCATCATTTGGTATTGAGAACTTAACATAGGTAGCTATGGACTGTGAAAGACTAAAATAGGGGTTAACTTGTACGGGGATTGACTGCTGGCTAGTGCTTACGCAATAGTGTGAATGCACTGTGGAGGTGGCATAGGATCAGACTTTCAAAGAACCGGGAGAACAATTACATTATAGTTAGGGAAGAAAAGTATGATAGTGAGTCTAATATGTAATAATTATAGAATGGTTGACAGCTTTATATGAATAGGAACTGTTCTATGGATGGTAACGTATGTCAGTAGTGAGAGAGGGTTTTTGAATACGTAACTGGGGGGAACAAGAGCACCTATGGAGAAATTCTAAGATGACACTTGTTAAGGTGTAACTGTGTGTATGTGTGTAGTCACGCCTCTTTACAGCCGGTGTCAAGTACGGGAGCGTCAGGGTCGTACCACGGGGAAGGAGGGTCCATCAGCAGCACGGTAGCGCGTATTTCGCGCATGACAGCGGAGAAGTAGAACTCATATTCCACTCGCACTTTGGCTTCTCTGGAACATATATCAAAACTTTGAAAACTGTATGAATGATACTTTAAATTGTCTTCACTCTATGTTGCTCCAGTTTTCTCAGTTGCATGAACGTGTACCTGGATATAGTTGTGGATATAAAGTATTTTATACAGCTATCGTGTATTATGAGACGCCGAGGGACGGAGGTTCGAATGCAGGTGTCGGCCGGGCGGTGGTTCGGTACTGGTTCGGCCGCCGTGAAATTTTGACAATTTCGTTCACCTTACGTCGACCCCCTTCCTATCCGAACCCGTCAGCGTGGAAGGGTACGCCAACAACACCAGCATGCAAAGTACAACGAACCCAAGACCCCCAGTCCCCAGCAGCATCGAAAGAGAGTATGACCAAGGAGGCGGTTCGAGTCAACTTAGTCAAGTTACAAACTGGAGATAATACAAGTTTATGCACCAACAACATCATACTCAGAAGAAGACACAGAAAACTTCTACAACAACGTGGATGAGACCTTAGAGAAGCCAACCCACTGCACAATAGTGATCGGAGACATTAATGCGCAAGTAGGGAAACGAACAAACATTGCGGAAACGGCAACAGGCAAATTTGGCCTAGGTGAGAGAAACGAAAGAGGCGACATCTTGGTTGAATGGGCAACATCAAGAAAATTCAAAATCATGAATATCATGTTTGATTAGAAAACAGGGAGGAGATGGAGGAAAGCACGAAGAACACAGGCACTAGGCCGAGATATGTTGATTACACTCCTAGACAAGCAGGGTAGAGAAATACAAGACCAAGATATGATCATGGAACGAATATAGGAATTCTACACCGAGCAATACGACAGTGAACAGGGTACCATAATTCACTCCGACCCGAAAAAGGTACCACATATAACACCATGTGAGTTGGAAGCAGCGCTAAGAGATATGAAGAAATGGAAGACATCAGGCAATGACCATGTAAACATTGAAACATTAAAAGCAAGAGAGGATACCATCTCGGAGACACTGGCTAAGCTGTATGCTAAATACTTATCAGAAAGACGAATACGCACCGCATGGAAGAAAGCAAAGATAATCTTCAAGAAGGGAAATAAGAAAGACTTAAAGAACTACAGACCGATATATCTGTTATCAAACAAATTACTCACAAATATACTAACGAATAGGCTAGAGAAGACACTCGACGAAAATCAGCCACGAGAGCAAGCAGGATTCAGAAGCAGTACTCAATGACAGATCACATACACGTCGCAAACCTACTGAAAGAGAAGTGCTGAGAATATTATATCCCGCTCTGCATAGCTTTCGTCGACTACGAGAAGGCTTTCGACTTGGTGCAAACTCAAGCAATACAGACCTCCCTTCAAAGTTAAGGGATTGAAGATGTGTACATCGATCTCTTGAAAGACATCTACACCAACAGCGCGGTGACAGTCCACCTACACAAAAAGAGCAGCAAGATCAACATCAAGAGAGGAATACGACACCATTTACGGCAACACTTGAAAGCATATTCCGAAGACTGACCTCGGAAACCAGAGGTTTGAAGATAGACTTAGAATATTTCAGTCATCTTCGCGTCAACGACGACATACTCATATATGCTACTAAACCGCAAGAACTATGAAAGATGCCGCAGGGGCTAGCTGATGAAAATGAAAAATAAGGTCTGAAGATGAACATTTGAAAGACAAAAATGATGCTAGAAAATGACACACTAATATATCAACACGACGCAGATAGAGAACATTGAAAGCTACGTCTATCTAGGACAGCGATACAGTATCAGAGACAAAAACCAAGACAAGGAGATTCAAAGTAGGATCATCGCTGGCTTGACAGCATTCGCTAAACACCACGACATCTTCAAGTGTAACTTTAGAACCTACTTGAAGAGACAAGTCTTCAACTGATGCGTACCTCCAGCGATGACATAAGGCGCGGAAACATGGGCACTCACCATCCAGGCAAAAAACAAGCTAGCAGCCGCACAAACAAAGATGGAAAGAAGTATGTTAAACATCACATATCGGGAGAGAAAAACAAACATCTGGGTAAGAGAGAAGACAAAGGTCATAGACGTGATACAACAAATCAGAAGACAAAAGTGGACCTGGGTAGGGCACATCAGTAGTCTACGAGATAACCGATGGACATCACGTATCACAACCTGGAGATCTTACGAAGGGAAACGATTTAGAGGAAGACCGGCGAGACGCTGGTTAAACGAACTAGACGAGTACTGGAATGGCACCATCTGGCAGAGGATAGCGTAAGACTGGCAAATGTGGAAACTACAAGCTGATGCCTTCACCCAACCACAATCCATACTAAATTCAAAATAATATTATTGTATGGTTTCACAATTAGCTAACAATAATTAAACAGAATATATTTCTGATACGGGACTTCCGTGGCCTAATGCAAACCTAAATACATAGTTTTAGGGGTATAACCGGTTTGGAACAGGATGAAATCCATTAAACTATTTATTAAGACCTTTGTAAAGTCTTTTATACTGCTGACGTTATTTGTGTTTAAAACTGTTGAATCACTCAGTAACTGCATGACAAACACACCTATTCGCTGCACTTATTAATTCCATCTGTAACTGTATATAATAAAGATAGCAATTATTATCAGGAACAAAATTACATTAAAATGCAGCAGTAATTACGCAAGCCAATAATCATAATAAGTATCCTCCGCTGTTGTCAACATTTAATTTAAGATAACCTTATTTAATTAAATATCGCGTGTTTTATTGACTTTGTTTGACAAATAATATTATTGAAATATAAAGTGCGATCTATCCCCATGTCTGAAATCACCTATGAAGTGTCGCCACCTATCGGAGTTTTCGGAGGAACTATTTAATTTCTTGTACATTTTGATCGTTAAAAACAGTAAATTTAAATAACACCCCTGTGTATTTGCATCGATATTTATGTAGTATGACAACTTACACGCATCTTCAGCAATGAATAAACGAGTCATAAAACATAGTACTGTATAGTTAGATACAATAAACTGTAGCGTTGTCAAATGCTCGAGAAATGATACAGGTTCAGTTCTCCTATAGTCCGCTAGGGGTACACCCCACTATGCCCCCCAAGTCCTCGAGCCAGATGGCTGACAATGGAAGTGTAACCCTCTACATTTCCTCCACTAGTCTCCTTGGACCGCCAAGTCGCCGAACAGCGGGTGTCGGAGCAGGGATCGGTGGCGGAACCTCAGCGGCCGGTGTGGGTGGGGGCGCGGCCAGCTGGAGCATCTCACGACTAGCACGAGGAGGCTGCCCGGCGCCGGACTCGGGCCTGGCCGGGGTTGCTGGCACGGGTGTAGTCGGCCTGGGTAGAGGCGACACTGAGTCGGCGGGCTGGGTCGGTGTCTCGGTAGCATGGGCGACGGTGGCGTGGTCGTGGTGGGGGGAATGACAGATGGCGAGTTGATCAACGGGGCCTTGGCGATATGCGGCGTGTACAGGCGTAGGTGTTTCCTGTTACGGAGTGTGACACGCCCCGACCCGTCCACTCGTACGACGTATTGGTCGTACTGTCGTACCTCAACTACGATTCCGGTGCGGTCCCACTTGGATGGGTGCGGGCCAACCAGATTCTGCAGCCTTACGCAGTTGCCGATATTGAGTGGAGGTAGGACACGTGTGTGCTCCGACAGTCGCTCATGTGCCCTCATGTGTCGGACACGTAGTGGGTCCTCTCTTGCTTGCAGTGTTTCGCGCCAATGGGGTAGGTACTGTCCGGGGGGTACTGGGATGAAGTCCCGGATGCGGCGTCCAAAGATGATCTCGGCACGACTGACCTTCGACATCGGATCTGGCGTGTTTCTGTAGTCTAACATGGCCCGTTGGAATGCGTCGGTGTTCAGGGAACCACCTGGGCCCGTGCTGCCAACCAGCATCCGCTTGACCGTTTTCACCCCGACTTCCGCCCTGCAGTTGCTGTGTGGGTTTGCTACGCTGCTGATGCGGTGACGTATACCCCAGTTCCGGAGGAATGTCTTTGTAGCGCCTGCCTTGAACTCAGTTCCCCCGTCCGAGGAGAGCTCCTCGGCGATGCCGATGGTCACGAACACTCTTCGGAGCGCGGCAATGAGGCCTTTGGAGCCCTCTGCTTTCTCTTCTACGATAAGCTAATTAGAGTATCTGTTCACGGCGACGAGGTAGTGATGGCCGCCGTAGCTGAAGTAGTCAGCACATATCGCCTAAAAGGGGTAGACTGGTCGTGTTGGTGGTGTAGGCGGCGAGTTTGGTTGTGACGGCGCCATGCGATTGCACGCTGTACAGTGTGCACGTGTCTTTTCAATTGCCGAAGTCATACCTGACCAGAAGAATGACCCCTCTGCTCGCGACACCATCATCGAAATACCCTGGTGAGCCGAGTGGAGTGCCTGCAAGACACGTGCTCGGAGAGTGGGTGGTATGACGATTCTGTCCTTGTAAAGGATGGCGCCGTCGTACTCGGTTAGCTTTTCCCGGTACTGGTGGAACGTGCGGATGGCATTGAGCATGGCTGATGGCGTGTCAGGAAAGCCGTTGTGGATGACATCCACTAGAGCGGACATGTCGGGGTCGCTCGCCGTGGCAGTGCGCACATCGTCCCATGTGACCGACTTGATGAGTTCCGTGGCCGTGGACGCACATGTCTGTGAGCAGCGAGGTGGCGCCGGATCGTCGCGGGATCGGAGTGCTGCGGGGGCTGCCGCGGCCACGTCATCGGGCAGGTCGGGAGTTTCGGCGTCGCCCACCGGGTGTCGTGATAGGGCGTCGGCGACGGTGTTGCGGACGCCGGGGATGTGGAGGACGCGAAACCGGTACCGCAGCGACTTTTCCTTAATGTTCCGCAAGCGAGGGTTTGGGATGTCGTCGAGGGCGCGGTCACCCAGCACCTTGAGTAGTGGATTGTGGTATACTGCTACCATTAGGTCCGAACATCCCAGGGTGAAATGTCGAGCCTTTGTCAAGGGCGTCTACAACTGCCAGCGCCTCGCCCTCGATGGGGGCATAACGTGACTCAGCGCCGTGTGTGAAACGGCTGCCCATCAGCATTACTTTCCAGCCCAACTTGCAGCAGAACGGTCGGACAACAGCGCAGTCACAGTGTTTCTGGACTAGCCAGTACCCGAGCCCTTCCTTAGACCAGTCTGTGGCGAGGCACGTCGGGCGTGACTGGTCGAAGATCTTGACTCCTTGCCTGATCTGGTCGATGATCACGACTTTCGACTGCCTGAACAGGCGATCCAAATGTTCCGTCCAGGCGAACGGCTGATATGGCTTCTGGAGGTCGCGGAATGGTTGCATATGGTCGGCTACGGCGAAGGCATAAGCCACCTGGTTAACGAGGCCGAACCAGCTTCTGATGTATGTGACATTCCTCGGTGTCGGGAAGTCCTTTATCGACTGCAACACCTTCGAGCATGGTTTCACTGACGTGGGTGATATTTCAAAGCCTGCAAACTCGACGGTGTCTTTACCGAACACAAACTTGTCTGGATTCTGCGTGATGCCATTGCGGCCACACGTGTCCAGCCACTGCACTGCCTGCCAAAAGGCCTGCTCGATGTTGTCCGCCCACAGTAGGGTATCGTCGATGCATTTTGTCTTGTTGGGTATGTGGGCGACGATCTCATCGAACCGCCGTGTGAAGCCATCGCCAAACGCCACATATCCTTTGGATGCTGAGCGGTATCGATAGCGGCCCCAAGGCATTATGAACGTTGTGAGGTGGCGGTCGTCGGGGTGGAGTGGGACAGCGTGGTAGCCGTTCCAGGCGTCACACACCGTTTTCTTTGTTCCATGAGGCACCGATCTCGCATGGTGAAAGGGTCTCTGGGTGTGGTGGGTCTCCCTGGTGGCACTAGCGTTAAGGGCCTGGAGATCCACAGTCCGTCGAGGCTTCCCTTTCTTCTTTGCGCCGATAACCATGCGATGACACCAGGTGACCGGGGTGCCAGTTGGTACCTCCACGATGACGTCTATACTGCAGTCTTGGTCGAGGCCGGCCTTCACGTCGCTTCGCCAGTGAATCGGGACGTCGATCGGTGTGTGGCAGGCGACAGGCTTGGCATCTGGGTCAATCATTAGCCGGAATGGCGGGCCCTCCATCGGGAGGAGAGGCTGGTGGTGACACATGTTGAATGTGCTAGCCTTGTAGTGCTCCAGTTTTCTGCGGTTGTCCTCAATGGCTGGATAGGGCAGCTCTTGCGGAGGCAGTGGTGGAGGTTGACGGCGGGGGCACTCACAGGCCGCGGTCATCGACGACTCTGAGGCGGCGCTGCACGTGTTCACCTCCGCTGAGGGCTGTTGGCTTTGGCCGACGTCAGGGAAGTTACGCGACACAATGCCTAAATGCTCCTCGAGACAAGAAGAAGTCGTTCGTGTCTCGACATATGTAGACAATTTGGCGTGTTTCTGTGCCACCTGGAGAAGCGGAGTCTGATAGGCGCAGGGCGATCGCCCCGATTATGTCCAGATTGTTTCCGTTGGCAGCTGACATCTGCAGACGTGTTTTGCTCAGGCATTGCTCGGTGAGTCCGAGCTTGGAGAGTAGATTCGTCCCAGCCAGACACGATTGGCAGCCTGTATCAGCCACTACCGACACCAACGCAGCCTTAGTCGGGCGCGTCAGTGGCGTGCGGAGGCCGAGAGCGCGAGTGTCGCACGGGTAGTGAGTGATGTATAACGACAGTGTAGGTTGTGGGGCCGAGGATTTCTTCACCCACGTGTCTTGAGTGGCGACGTAAAAGCAGTGTTCGAGTTTGAAGTCCCCGAAGTTGCAGACGATCGACGTTGCACATAGAGTGTGCCGGCCGTCGACTTTTGCCTGCATACGGTCCCAAGGTGACCTTTCTTGCCGCATTTGGTGCAGGTTTGGCCGTATGCCGGGCAGGTGTCAGAGCGTTCGTCCCTGCTGCTACCATGGCCGATCTGGCCGCAGTGTGTGCACCGCGGAGTAGGCAGGGGTGTGGGTGGGGCATGTTGTTTGAAGACCGCTCTCTGCTGTTTCCGGAATGAGCTGATTTGGGCAGCCGCCTCGGATCCGTCGCTCAGCTGCTGAAGGGAAATCTTTCCAGATTCCTTGCCCTCAACAAACGCCTCAACCTCTTCGAGAGGTGTACTCGGTCCCTTCTCGGTCAGACAATCCAGTTTGATGTCATGATCGGCGCAGCCCAGGACGACCTGGTCCCGCACCACAATGTCGCTATAATCTGCCCCAACGCATGCGTCGTGGTTCGGGCAGCTCGGGCACTGACACTTGACGACGAACTGGCAAACTCGCGCTTGCCCCTTGAGTCGAGCGCTGTAGGCGCGGACAGGTTCGTCTCGGTCCTGCCGCATCTTCGACAGCACGTCCCGGCCAACTTCTTAATGTTGGCCAGTAGGTCTCGTTCGCTGCAGGAGGCCAGCGCATCACGGTGAACCCGCACGAGGTTCTTCCATAGTCCCTCGGGATTGCAGCAATCCAGGAGCTGGTAAGTGAGGTCGGAGCCGGCGACTCGCGTAGCGTCTTTATATTCACGCCAGCGTTGCTCGAAATATAGCCAATCTTCCAGGGAGATCCCCTCATCAACGGTCGGGCGGCTAATTTTCTCAACCTTGGCCGTGGCGCCGGCAGCGTGGCTGGGCGCGGGTGTGGCGACATGCTGACTCTGCGCGTGGATAGTGAGGAGTGTGGCTGCGAACGTGGCGTCGGTGACATTCGGGCGGTATTCGCATCTGTCGACGGGACACTTTACATCTACCGTGGGCGTGGCTGGATCCATGATCACAACGGTAGAGTATGCAACAGGTGCGACCACCGTATTCGCGTATGCGAGCGTGAGCGATAACAGGCCGGATTGTCGACGATTGCTTAATACAATGCTGCAGATTGTTCGTTTATTCATAAATAACACCCTTGTGTATTTGCATCGATGTTTATGTAGTGAGGCAACTTACACGCATCTTCAGCAATGAATAAACGAGTCATAAAGCATAGTACTGTATAGGTAAATACAATAAACTGTAGCGTTGTCAAATGCTCGAGAAATGATGCAGGTTCAGTTCTCCTATAGTCCGCTAGGGGTACACTCCACTCAAATTAATGTTTATATTTTGTGTCACGTGACAAGTGCATATGTGTAGAATACATGCATTAGATATATCATGTGAAGTTTGGTGACTGTAGGTGACCGTGTTTATGTTTTTTAGGTGCGTGCCTACGTTGTAAAAATGTCACTTCCCCTACCTATGATGTTTATGTCTCGTACAAACATACCAATATCTTATAGACAGTGTGTCACGCAAACATGAATGCCGTGAGACTCGGAAGTCCCGCCTGCGCCTTTGCGATCCACTTATGACAAACTAACAGGCGCTTTTAAGCCACGCCCAGCGCGCTGGTGATTCATTACTAGGGGCAGGGAGCGTGTGACGTTTGTGTCTGATGCTAGTACTACTGCAGTTGGATGAAATGTGAACATAAGTGGCCACACTCGTTGTACTAATTAATATTGATAAAGTTTTGATGATAGACCTGTAATGTAATTTAAGGGCGACTCAAATGATTTATTTGGAATAAATTATTGTAGACCCAGAGAATGCGTATTGTTTAGGTATCTTGTACAAAATAATTATTAACTTAAATGTATCAGGTTGTTATGCTTTATCGGTCTGTCCTAATAGACAAGTATGCATTGTACTAATGTAATGGTAGTTATTTGTTATCTTGGGCGAAACTGACAATTTTGTTACCAACGGAAAAGACAAGCTCTTCATCATCAGACGCAGACGAGCAAAAAATCGACATGTCTCAACATGGGTGCAAACATGCAGACACGTGCGTAATGTCCTATTTTGCCACAGTTCAAGCACGTCGTGCCTCTGGCTGAGCAGTCATTCTTGGAATGGGGCTGGGAGCCGCAGTAGTGACAGGAATCACTGGAAGCACGAGTGGAACGACCACGATGGCTAGAAACACTCGACGATGACTGTTGCCTCAACGACTGGGGCCAGAGGCAGTCGGTTGCGCATGACAAGACTTGTGTCTGTTCTGAAGAGAGCGACCACCGGGATAACTGGAACCGTGTGAGCGAAGACATCGTTGTCCGCGGAGACCTCTATGATCACGGTTTACGATAATAGGCATTGACATCACTGGAGACGGCATTGACAGCAGCAGCATTTTCGATGACAGCCGCTCTGCTTTCGGAGAGTTCCAGACTGCGAGCTTCGTGTAGTACTTGCTTGAGATTGAGATTGTCTTCCATGGCCTTCCTGCGCACTCTGGAAGAAATGCAGCCTGGGATAATTTATCCAAGAATCTCTCTGTTGACATCATGAAAGTCATGAAGGATTGCCATGCCTCTCAGACGAGTATGGAAAGCGTCGATGATCTCCCCTTCTTTCTGTGATGATTCCCTGAACTGAAATGTCTCATAAGAAATTTTCTTTTTTGGGGATTGAAATACTCTTCCTGTGACTTCTTCAGTACTGCACATTCTCCGGGAATAGGATTGTCTCCTTCAGTTATTGCCCCAATCCCTTTCTGTTCATCAGTATAGAGTCATATATTTCGAAGACATCATATCCGTCATAGTGGAGTAAAAAGGCTTTTTTGGCATCATTTCCAATGTCATGGGCACAAAGGAGGTTTTCGAATTTGGCTATCCATTTACGCCATTTGGTGACGGCTGTTGTATCTTCCCCGTCGACAATGAATTTTTTTAAAGGGGTAGCGAGACCATGACGTCGGCGTAGTAGTGCACATTCAAGGCGGGAGGTAGAACAAAGGAAACAGGTCGTTTTGCAGTCAGTATGTCACGCACACACGAATACCGTGATACTCTCGGAAGTCCCGTCTATGCACGCGTGTATAATCAGAAAGAAACGGGAACAAATTACAAATGTTTATGATAGATACGAAACATGATTATTATGAGCTACAGGACATCCATTTGCCAAACATTCTATTGAATGTTCTTTTGGAGTTTGGCGAACGGTTAACATTATTCTGTACTAAAGATGGCGAATAGTTTTATATAATATTATATAATATAAACTTCTATGGGGGTGTAGGGTAGAACCTGGAGGGATAGTCCCTTTGGTGATGGGCAGCCGCTCCACTTCTGTGGAGGCTGTAACCACTGGTTCCCACAGTTTATCTAGCTCATATGGCTCCTAGGAACTGCTAGTGTACGGCAGTGGCCACACCCCGGGCAATGGTCTCGGCTGAGTCGAGGGACGCCTGCCCTCAGTACACAAAGTACACAAAGACTGTCTTGGAGTAGTAAGCGGCCAGCCGATTGGCTACACCCCCGGCTACAAATGCGAAACAGCAACAGCCTTTCACCAGGCTGCAAGGTACCTACCAAGGCGCATGTGGAAGGACCGGTGACCCACTGTCCTGCTGTACAAGACTTTTTAGTCAATGAATAATGGAGTTAACCATACACAAACCAGCGGAAAGCAATGGGCAACTACCGCTGTATTATCCCAAGACACCTTGATGGAGAATACAGACAGTAATAGAGGTCTTAGTGGTGAGCCCCCTAGCCTGGATAGGACGACACATACTGGGGAAGAGCTTGGCGATGTTGTAAGTAACGCCAGAGCTGATGGCGGTAGTAAGCCCGACTGTGCGGGAGGTAAAACCAGCAGCAAGAAGCTAACAGGGAAAATCCGTGTGACAACATGGAACATCAGAAAAACGAGTCATGTGACACTACAAATGGTAACATCGGAAGCAGAAAAATATGTTGTAGATATATTAGGGATTGCAGAACACATGTTGGCGGGACAAGGACACTTTCGCCCGGGTTCAGAAGGAACGTTTGTATACTCAGGAGCACCTAAACAAGGGAGGAATGGTGTTGCGTTCTATCTGTCATCTATCGGTCGATGACAGAATTATTACCATACGAATATGAGCAGAACCCACGAATATAACATGAATTCAAATTTATGCACCAACAGACGACGATGTAATAGACACGTTTTATGATACACTGCAACGAACAGTTGACGATGTAAACAGGAGAGACATGGTAGTACTGATGCGCCATTTCAGTGCAAAGGTTGGCAGTTGTCAAAGCGAAGAAGAGAATGGAAATATCGGGAAATATGGACTAGGCGAGAGAAATGGGAAAGGACATATACTTGTTGAGTTTATTATAGAGAATGAACTAACGATCACTAAAACTTTCTTCAAACAACATCAAAGAAGATTGTGCATTTGGACAACACCAGATGGTCGGAAAAGAAATCAAATTGGCTTCATACTGATACAATACGACGGAAGACGTCTGTGTTTAATGCAAATACATTACCGGGAGCTGATTGTGGCTCTGCCCATGAATTGCTAAGCGTCAACACTGCGATAAAATTAAGAAAGATGAAGAGAGGGAAAGAGATAGTGAGGTATGACGTCAGTGATATCACAGAAGGACACCGAGTAGAGGTTATGAACCGTTTGGAAGTATTACAGACAGTGGCTGACGAGAAGGAACCAGAGGAATTGGCAGTAGAAATTAGTAATATCATTATGGAATCAGCTGACACACACTTCACTAAAAAGAGGAGGCAGAAACAACCATGGATAAGCAAAGACACACTGCAGATGATTGAAGAAAGGAAAGAGTTAAAGAAGAACAGAGACATGGGGCATGAGCATACAGCTGGAGGTACTTGAACCTGAAATTCTCCTTAACTTATTTAAGAACTCGGAAGTTTGTAGTTATATGGATACCTTTCTTCTAGGCAACCTATATATGCTTGCCCTGACGTTAAATTATAATTACCGCGATGCGTTTCGGTGATGTAGGGCCGTGCGTAAACGGCATCCTCGCCACTCTTAGTTTATACTATGACGAAAGGTTACAGTTGTACACTTGCAGTCATTATCCTGATCGGCGACTACCTCAAAATGTCAGATTTCCACTTCCGCATTTCTGTGATGACCAGACGTTGTAAAGACGTCCGGTTAGGTTGTCGACTTAACTTCAACGTCGTATCAACGTCACACCACCCACGTCATTATAACGTCGTTGGCAAGACGTTATAAAGACGTTGATTTCATGACATGAATCGAGTTGGTTGGGCTGTCAACTAGATTGCAACGTTGTACGGATGTCACATTTCCACGTCCGTATTTCGTTGATGACCAGACGTTGTAAAGACGTCGGGTTAAGTTGGCGACTTAGTTTCAACGTTGTATCAACATCACACCACCCACGTCATTATAACGTCGATGGCAAGACGTTATAAAGACGTTGATTTCGTGACAAGAATCGTGTTGGTTGGGCTGTCAACTTGATTGCAACGTTGTACGGATGTCACATTTCCACGTCCGTATTTCGTTGATGACCAGACGTTGTAAAGACGTCCGGTTAGGTTGTCGACTTAACTTCAACGTCGTATCAACGTCACACCACCTACGTCATTATAACGTCGATGGCAAGACGTTATAAAGACGTTGATTTCATGACATGAATCGAGTTGGTTGGGCTGTCAACTTGATTGCAACATTGTACGGATGTCACATTTCCACGTCCGTATTTCGTTGATGACCAGACGTTGTAAAGACGTCGGGTTAGGTTGTCGACTTAATTACAATGTTGTATCAACGTCACACCACCCTCGTCATTATAACGTCGATGGCAAGACGTTATAAAGACGTTGATTTCATGATATAAATCGAGTTGGTTGGGCTGTCAACTTGATTGCAACGTTGTACGGATGGCACATGTCAACGTCCGTATTTCGTTGATGGCCAAACGTTGTAATGACGTCGGGTTATGTTGTCGACTTGATATCAACGTCGTGTCAAGGTCATATTTCAATGGTGTTACAACGTTGACGATCAGACGTTGTGATGACGTTGTATTTATGGTGTTCGACGTCGCAACGTATATCCAACCACTACTCGACGTCGTAGCAACGTTGTATGCCCACTGGGGAGTGAGAATTATCATGAGAAATACAGAGAGAAGTGCAAGATCATTAAACGAATGTGTAAGGAAGACAAGAAGAAATATATAGAGAAGAAATGTGAAAAGATAGAACTATGTATGAGAAAGAACGATAGTCGCGGTATGTTCGAGGAAATCAAGTTTATGACACAGTCGTTCAAACCGAGACTTGGCGTTATTAAAGATGAAACGGGAATGATTCTGACAGAAAGCGATGACAAACTTGAAAAATGGAAGCAATATTGTGAAAGCATGTTTAAGAAAAAAGAAACAGAAGAGGCAGACATGGACGAAGGCAGGGAGTGGACAGAACCAGAAGATGAACTTGATCCTTAGCGTTCAGAGGTGGAGTGGGCAATAAAAAGTATAAAAGACGGAAAATCACATGGCACTGATAACATCACTGCAGAGCTAATAAGAGCAAGTGGCGAAGCAGGCGTGGATATATATCAAACATTATGCAAGAAAATATGGAAAAGTGGAACATGGCCCAGGGACTGAAAACGAGCCACCCTTATACCAATACCAAAAAGGTGACATACAAGAATGCTCAAAGCACAGGACTATATCCCTCATCAGCCATGCGAGCAAAATTATGCTAAAAATCATAATGAAGAGAATCACAACAAAATTAGAATGTGAAGTCAACAGAACACAAGCTGGTTTCGGACTGGAAGAGGAACAAGAGATCACAACAATCTGCAGTGAGATTAGAATGTGGTACCACAGATAGGTTCCCAGTCGGCAAGGGAGTGAGACAGAGGTGCATTTTGCCCCCACCTATTCAGTCTATTTACAGAGAATATCATGAGAGAGGTCGAGACTGACACGAGAAGCAAGTATTTTAATGGACTGAAAGTGAATGGACAGGAGTTATATGAATTGAGATATGCCGATGACACAGCGTTATTATCCGAAACAAAAGAAGGATTGGATAAACTGATAACTACTGTTAAAGAGCACAGCGATGTGAAAGGATTGAAACTAAACGTAAAGAAGACTAAGATTATGGATGTGAAGGAATATGGAGAACCATCAGAAGTCATAGTAGATGGCGAGGAAATAGAACGAGTGGAAAATTTTGAATATATGGGTTCGCTGATAGAAGCGGATAGAGATGGGACGAAAGAGATCAAGCGGAGGTTGGCAAAGGCGAGTAAAAAGTTGACGGAAATGAAGAAGCTGTGGAAAGCAACGAACAAAGGTATGAAACTACGAATTACCCGAGTCTGCATATTTCCAACGGCTACGTATGGATGCGAAATCTTTGTTCTGTCGGAAATGCTAAGAGAATTAGGCGTATGATACAACACTAGAGTGTCATTTAGCTTTACACCCCGAATTGTCTGCACGCGATCGAGTAGAAGTCAGTATCTTTATGAAATATGAACGAAAAATAACAAACTACGTACAATGCAGACCGACCTCTCAATGAACGTATAGTTTCGCGTAGTTTCTGTAGTAATGCATCGATATTTTCAGGTGGCCCCTTAGTTTCAATTACTTTTCTGCGCTGCGTCTGATGATGCCTATGATCACTAGATGGCGCACAAGTTACTTTGACAACTAGGCTGCAGTTATTTTCGCGCGTTATGTGGGTGATCCCTACGAGTAACACATTTTCAGGCACGTTCATTCAGAACTCACTGTGTCGCAGCCCAACATATAGTTTTCGTGTATAGAGTACTATTTTAGAACAACATGTACAACTCATGGTATGCTTGTAAATGTTGTCAATGATGATTATTTAAGGCACATTGTGCTACTACGCCTACAAAGTTCTATCAAATGAGATTGAGCAAACATTTCGTGATTCATACAAGTTTTACTATTGTAAAGTTTAAGCTGAAGTCACAAAATGTTCTCGTAGATGGCGTTTGTTATGACGAAAATTTGAGCAGTATTTAGCAACACAAATTGCGTAAGACGTCAGCAACTGATCTGCGGAATAAGGATAGAAAACAATGTTGTGAGCAATCGATTAAAGTCCGGGACGAACCCTAAAACCAGTCAAATACCTTAACCAACAGGGAGTTTCGAAAAAAGGGGTTACTTTTCTCCCAAGAAGTCACTGGTGAACCACTGAATGATTTCCGCCGAAGATACAAACCGTCTTGAAGGAACACGTTAACATAATTTATGTTAACATACATACGTGCGTGCGTGCGTACATACCCACGTACGTACGTACGTACGTACGTACGTACGTACATACATACACACAAGCACTCACGCACACATACCCTAGCTTAATTATAAATTGTTAGATATAATTAATATAGGTTGTCAGGCACGCGCATATACAGTTTAAATTAACTGCGACAAAGAGGAAGTCCACGACCGAGATAGGAGGACAGTGTGAAGAGACATCTCGGCAGGATTGGGAGGGGAGTCGAGAACGGGAGGAGATTGTGGATTTATATATGAGAAGGCGGATGACGGAAACAACAGTGACACAGAATGAGTGGCGGAAGAAGAGAAATAAAGGCATAAATCAAAAACGGAAGACCATTATCAACACCAGTACAATTAAAAACAATGTGCAGACTTCATCCAAAGAAAATATGTGTTCTGAAGTAGTCCGATCCCTTAAGCCTGATCCAGTGTTCTAACCACATATCGCGGAATCTCTGTCGACGGGAATGGAAACACATGTGCTGTCACGCTGAACGAATAGAGTGCGTGCTAGGAAACAAGACGACCATCCTCGCAAGCCAAGGGTGTGACTATGTATACTACTCCTGCTAGATCTCCTACGCATTGTATGGAAGTTAGCTGAATCAAACTACTGTTGACTAAGCCGTATCGACGGTTAGAACAGTGCAAACACTCGTCTCACCCGCGCCCCAAATCCAGGAATCCCAATCGACCATACACACAAACCGCTGAACGATATTTTGTATTCAAATAATTTCGTCTGCTGACCAAACAATCCATGACGACCACACAGAAGGCCACTGGAATTTCAAGTTTACAGGTGTTTACAGTTTGTTCTTTATTCCCGTACACAACTTTTATTTAACGTACCAGGAACAGAATAAAATGAACTCAAAACCTTAATAAACGGCTTGACAAACTGCAAATTACAGAAGATGCGAGATATATTCCTAAAAAACGTAATTTATTCGAAATGTACACGATGCTGACACCTTATGTCTGACGACCGACGGTGAAGCCGGAGGTAAAATATATTGCTTCAAACACGCAAACAAATGATGCTGACAGTTTTCAAACGTTTATCTTGTTGTGTTTGTTGTTTAAAAAGGTTGTAGCTCACCAACAACATTCCTTGCAAGTGTCGCTTATTATGCCATGCTGCTTACAAAGTCTTCTAGTAGCGTGCGAAACTGTAGTCAGTTTCATAGCCGGCATAATAACTAACCTTTTGTTTAAGTAGGCGCTGTCACTCTAAATTGTCGGATCCTTAAACATACACAGTTATGATTATTCTTGACTGACGCAGGATCGATACAAATAAGAAGTTTGTAAAGGGTTAGCAGAAAGTTCAGATTTTGCACATATTTAACAAGACTGTGCCAAATTATCATCCAAACCAACATCCTCAAATGGTAAGTGGACAAGGAAGTTATTGGCTTATTGAGAATCCAAGTAGTATAAACAACGCTTAATGTCCAGGATGGTGGGAGATCATGATCTCATTGGATATAATGACTACATAATGCAAGACTACATGACGTTCTACTCATCGACCCAGAAGATCGGTGTAGTATTTAAAATCAAATATCCAGACAACACAGTTTACGTAGACTACACATTAAACGAGTGACAAACGAGACAATGATTGCGTCATTAATATGTATTTGTTAAAAAGGGTAAGTTTTTATTTATCACAGTATCCAGTCCTTAGGACAGGTCAAAGCGCTTTACGCTATAATCCCTGGCCGACCTGTTCATTCGAACACCATCTCAACTTCTCTGGGAAGTATTCGGCCTCGCTGGAATTAATGCTCGAAGACTATTCGTACACAAATTAATATCCACCACTGTTTATAGCCAGACAGTCATTCAAATATCTGCGAGAATTGAAGCAACGTAGAGGGAATGAACTTACCCTACATTCGACATTGCAGCACAGGATTTGAACCAGAGTTTTGTCGATTGAGAGTTCGATGCTCTAGCTACTGCGCCACTGCGGTCCAAGGTAGCCCGTTCTATCACGCATACGCCTGACTCTTTTTGTCAGTTTTATTGCATTTTGAAAAAGTGACAAATGGACTAAGTTACATTCCTTCGACGTGTTGAATAAGATACATATTTTTGCTTGAAAACAGATCATTTTACCAAGTTACATGCGACACTGCATCTACAACGATAACGACGCAACGCTTTACCTGTCTCGTATACAATAAATACATAGTTCTGTCTGATTTCCCGAAAACTACGCATCTATGAAAGTGTACATCTCATATTTCATCAATGGAAGTGCGAAGTGCGCAAACACTTGTCAGGGTATTCTAAATCTAAACCGTAACGCCACGCAGTAATAAGTAAATTTGATTCCAAGCACAATTCCAATTTCAAGTATTTATTGTAGATATCATCAGGGTGGGCAACTAGTGCTGTGCTCCACACAGGCGAAACAGTAAATACGTATTATTTGTGCTCTGAATACTTAAATTGTGTACTTTAAATGCACTTGATATTTAGGCAAGTACAGTTCACGAAGTGTAAAGTGCTTTACGCTGTTACTTCAAAACCCCAAGGTCATGTAGGTCACTATAAATCCAAGTACTTGTAATTAACACAGGTTTTACTGCCAACGACTGTGGATATTCGTAAGGTCATTGGCCACATCTAAATCATAATGTAAGGATACAAGGCATCCCATAGCCCAAGAAATACAGAGTTAACAACTGTGGATATCCATAAGTTCATTGGCCACATCTAAAGCATAATGTAAGGATACGAGGCATGCCATAGCTCAAGAAATACAAAGTTAACGAGTAACACATTATGTTAGGTAAACAACCTACTATAATGTTACCTCGATATAACTATAACGAATCCTAAAACATGAATTGTATTTCAGTACAATAAATAATTGTGTTGCTATCGGAACATTAGACTATAGATAAAATAATTGCAACAAATATTGACAATTTATTACGTAAATTCGTGAGACAATCACAACGCCTAAGACGGATATGGGACGAAACGTGTATTTACACGTCGGCCACTATTTGGTAGTTAATATAATGTTGTATTTACATTTCGCACTTGGATTGGGATTGCATCGGACTAGTGAACATTTTAAAGGCACGTTCCGAAATGAATAGCTCGAATATAAAAGCAGTAGTGTTTTGCACTGTAAATGAATACATATATCGTCCCCTTCTTTTATACTTTAACTTGCCACCGTGTTTTTAAAGAACTAGCAAATAACTTTATAAACACTTCGGTTTTGTTATAGAAGATGTTAAAGTTTGCAGTCAGAGCCAGTACATTTCCGTCGCTGGAGGGCACCAACGGTAACCCTAAACTTGTACATTAAAGTGCCATTTCAAAACAGCGATATATGACACGCCATCGATAGATTTTCCACGAACAAACCTAATTCATTTCAGGTCATGTCGACTTCATGCACGTGCAGGCCAACATGTGCAAAGACGACAGAATTGACACCATGGGTAACAAACATGCACCTATGTCCATATAATTAGAAGGTTCATACGGTCATTTGAGGCTAATCTGCACGGGTTTTGTTCATCGAGATGTTATTAGAGAGCGCCTTCGTCAAATAACTACATCAACACATAAATGTTGTAATTAAAAATACTATCTAGCTACCATTTACTTGCGTAGTCTTACGTGAGCAAACGTAGTTCAATATGCAGGGCCATGAGAACTCTTGTCGTGCATCGCAATGAATTCATATTTGATGTGCTTTGAATGTCAGTCTTGGCGAGCATTGTAGAAATCCTGCCTTTAACGCCTTTGAAAACATACTTTACATCTTTTTTTTCATTCTTTACATCATTCTTCAAAAGAAATCACTAAACGGTTCGCGATTGTTCACTATTATGCTTTTTACGTTCTGCTTAATAAACATGCTCCAATCATTGCATAAAATATATCACAAAATTACCCTCACCTTTGATGACTGCTGAAATCCTCAGTCTAGAAGACGGTGTCGTTATAGTGTGCGTGTATTGCGTAAAACACGTTCATCTTTGGATATATCACGCAATTCAAAACAGTGTCGCTGTTGCAATAGACAACTGACAAAAGCGAAATCAGATTTTTGTTTAAAACAACGCTGACAATGTTGGTCAGCAGTGGAGTTATATAAATACAATTTTACACCGAATGCCAGCTCCATTTCTAACTACACATCATTTATCAAGTTCTGTTTGTGACATGTTGACATGTTGTTTTGATGATATAGTTAGTCTCAAACGTTCTTTCTTCCCATATGATACTTTAAAGCATGTAAACGTTCAACCTTCATTTATAAATATCTTAGGTGCTTCTTTTACACCGGCTACAGTTGAGGAACAAATCAGAAGAGAGAAGTGGACCTGGGCAGGGCACACCACTAGACTACGAGATAAGCGATGGACATCGCGTATCACCACTACCTGGAGACCTTACGAAGGGAAACGATATAGAAGAAGATCGGTGAGACGGTGGAGAGACGAACTAGACGAGTATTGGAAAGGCACCATATGGCAGAGGATAGAGCAAGACAGGCAGTTCTGGAATCGACAACCACGGAACACTACGGCTGCACAATGATGTTGATGATGATGATGATGATGATAATGATGACAGTGAGGAAATGAGACAAATAATAATGTGTTCTCCAAATAAATCCCATGATCTTGATTCATTACCAACACTACTGCTAAATGAATGTACTTGGTACAATTAACTAATATCGTAAATGTATAACTGAGTTCGTGGTATTTTCATGTGATTTTAAGCAAGCGCATGTAAACACACTTTTAAGAAGTTATCTTTTCCAAAAGGCAACTTTAGAAATCATAGACCGCTTTTAAGTCTTAGCTTCATGTCCAAGATAATTTTAAAAAGATGTGGGAAAATGCTTTGGCTCACATATCAACTAAAACTGCTTCTCCAACGTATCAAAATCTTCTTACAAACAACTTCATTTTACGAAGATTGCTTTCTTAAATATGCATAATGATATAACTCTAAACATGGACCATAGTAGTAAAGGAGGTGGTCCAGCGCAGAGCAAGAGCAAAAGTACCGGGATGTAGGTCAAGGTCAAAGTTCAAGGTCAAGTACCCGGATATCGGTCAAGGTCAAGGTCAAGTACCAGGATGTAGATCAAATATTAAGGTCATGTACCCGGATGTAGGTCGAGGTCAAAAGTCATGTGGCGCCAGTGGCGCCACCTATCGGATAGGTCATTAACTAAAACAGCGCCCCTAGCGGAATTTTTCGGAACTTAAATATTTTGTCCCGCAGCGCCCCTAGCGGAATTATCGGGACTAAAATAGTTTTGACCGGTAGCGCCCCCTAGCGGAATTTTTCGAAACTAAAGTATGGTGCCATCTGACGCATGTTATCGCATCAAACCCCTCAAAAGTGAGGAGGAGGAGGAGGAGGAGGTCTAGATGAACGTGTTATTTTATGACATCCCTCCTCCTTTTTCAGGAAAATAGACGTGTTATCGCGTGAAATCCTTCCTTTTTCAGGAAAATAGACGTGTTATCGCATCAAATCCCTCAAAAGTGAGGAGGAGGAGGAGGAGGAGGGCTAGAGATGGACGTGTTATTTTATGACATCCCTCCTCCTTTTTCAGGAAAATAGACGTGTTATCGCATCAAATCCCTCCTTTTTCAGGAAAATAGACGTGTTGTCGCGTCAAATATAAGCCCTTACGCATTCACTCACTCACTCACTCACCCTGCTTATCTGTTCACTCACTCACTCATCCTGCGTATCTGTTCACTCACTCACTCATTCTTCGTGTCTGTTCACTCACTCACTCACTCATTCTTCGTGTCTGTTCATTCACTCACTCACTCATTCTTCGCGTCTGTTCACTCACTCACTCATTCTTCGTGTCTGTTCACTCACTCACTCACTCATTCTTCGTGTCTGTTCACTCACTCACTCACTCACTCACTCATTCTTCGTGTCTGTTCACTCATTCACACACTCATTCTTCTATAGAGACAGACATAGATACATACATACATACATACATAGATACATACATAGATATATACATAGAGAGAGACATAGAGACAGACATAGATACATACATACATACATACATACATAGAGACATAGAGACAGACATAGATATATACATAGAGACAGACATAGAAACATACATAGAGACAGACATAGAGAAACCCATAGAGATATACATTTATACATTCATAGAGACATAGAGACAGACATAGAAACATACTTAGAGACAGACATAGAGAAACTCATACAGCTATACGTATATACATACATAGAGACAGACATAGATACATACATACATGGAGACATAGAGACAGACATAGAGAAAGGTACAACGTGAGAGAAGAGGACACTTATTTTGCCGTGAATGGTGATGGTACGACTTATGTGGTGAATATCGAGGCAGGCCACTACGGTAGTCCCCAAGCGCTCATTCGTGCAATCAACAGAATCATAAAGTCACCGATAAAAGAAAAGCAAATAAAACTGAGCTACAGTGACATCACACAAAAAGTGACTATACACATGATAGAAAACATCTCATTCTCAGTGTACTCGTTGAAACTTCAGCGTTTGCTAGGTTTAAGCCAGGCTGTTTACACCACACCCGAAGAAGAAGGACCAGATTATTATTACGTTTAAAAAGCCGAATCTGTGGTAGATATGGCGCAGGGTTTTTAATCGCTGTACGTCTACACCGACGTTGTGGAACCACGTGTGGTCGGGGATACCGTCGTCCCTCTGTTGAGGGTTGTACCCATAGAAGGAAAACACGGAGACGTGGTGTCAACAAGTTTTGATAATGTACAATACGTTCCCGTCTTGCACAAAGAATTTACGACCATCGAGATCGATATAAGAGACGACACGGGACGTTGCGTACCATTCGAGCGAGGTAGAGTGACGGCAACACTTCACTTTCGACGACGCAAACCATCATTTTTTGAAACATGAGTCGTAATCGTTCTTACGAAGACTACTACGTCAGACAAGTCGGTGACGGATTGCCCGTGTTTGTTGGGGCAAGTTGTTCAGCAGTTACCTAATCCATCTATGAAACGCGGTGAACATGTCGTCTGATTTTTACCTGACATTGCCCAGCAACGCGTCTATGGAGTTAAATCCCGACAACACGTTGACCCACTATGTCACTGCTTTGCCGCAACGCATCAGTTTAGTCGGTCAGTGGGAGTGCGGACTGGTGGAGATTCAATACCCGCACACTTGGTACAACGTGAGAAAGGAGGATGCGTATTTCGACTTGAGTTGCGCGACGGGGTAGCGAGGGATTTACACCACCGGTGACGGCGGTAGTACTCGGATTCACCGGCAAGGCACCATTCCTCACGGCTTTTACAACAGCGCTTACGAGATGATTCACAAAATCAACGAGGCGCTGGGGAAACTGTGCACCGATAAAGTCAAGGCCCGCCTGGAGTTCAGCCCCATCTCTAACCGGATGAAGTTGCAGCTATCGCCGGGTGTTAAATTTAACATACCCCCTCAGAGTCATCTGAAGATCATACTAGGCTTCGATTCGAGTGTGATCGCGAGCCCACCCAGCTTGACGGTCGGCAGTGCCGTCGTCATCAGCACCGATCCCGTCGCGTATACCTACGAGCACGAGGGTCGGTATACGGTGGACATGAATCGGGGAGTCGACACCCTGTACGTGTACACCGACGTTGTTGAATCACGTGTGGTCGGGGATACCGTCGTCCCTCTGTTGAGGGTTGTACCGATAGAAGGGAAACACTGAGACGTGGTGTCAAAAAGTGTTGATAATGTACAATACGTTCCCGTCTTGCACAAAGAATTTACGACCATCGAGATCGATATAAGAGACGACACGGGACGTCGCGTACCATTCGAGCAAGGTAGAATGACGGCAACACTTCACTTTCGACGACGCAAACCATCATTTTTTGAAACATGAGTCGTAATCGTTCTTACAAAGACTATTACGTCAGACAAGTCGGTAACGGGTTGCCCGTGTTTGTTGGTGCAGAGTGCAACGAGGTCACGGTCTAGGTAGTTTGTTCGGTGGCCTCATTCGAAGTGCTATGCCACTCATAAAAAGAGGCGCACTCGCTTTGGGAAAAGGAGCGTTAAAGACAGGTTTGGGTGTGGCCGGTGACATGTTGTCTGGACAGAGCATTAAAGAATCTGCAAAGAGGCGTGCGAAAGAAACCGGAAAGGACATGATCAGTAGAGTGTTGGGAAGCAGTGGACCTCCTGGCATACTCAACGCTCCTATAAAACGCAAGCCGACGAGAACCCTAGCCAGTGTCGCCAAGAGACTCAGACGACAGAAGACGCGTCGAGACGACATATTCGACTAGACATGGCTTTTGTCCACCAGTTGTCGTGTGAGGGATTCAAAAGCGAATTGGACCTATATAGTTTACCGACGACACAAACGAGTATCGAACACGCACAGTGGATCGAGCATCGACCTGTCGCCTCGATAGGTTCGGGTGGTCCTATCGAATTCTTATTGCCCGGATCGGGAGACGATTACCTGGACGTGGCCAATACTTACCTGTTGGTGCGAGCACGTGTAGTCAAAGGAAACGGGGACGATATCGATCAAGCTGCAGCTGTTGGACCAGTAAACAACTGGATGCATTCTCTGTTTAGTCAAGTCGACGTGTCTTGGAACGGTACCTTCGTCACACCTTCAACGAATACCTATCCTTATCGAGCGTACATAGAAACGTTACTGAGTCAAGGAGCAGAAGCAAAGAAGAGTCAACTGACTAGTGCCTTGTGGTACAAAGACACGGCTGGACACATGGATGACACCGACATGATGGGCCGTCTACACGTCGACCTCTTCTTCCAAGTCAAACTATTTATTGAACGGCGTCGACGTGAAAATTCGACTAGTACAGAGCAAGGATGCTTTTGCACTCATGGCTGGTGGTGACGATGCCGATTACAAGGTACGCATAGTCGAAGCAATTTTGTTTGCACGAAAGGCCAAACTTAATCCTGCCGTACAGATGGGTCACATCAAAGCGCTACAAAAGGGAACGGCCAAGTATCCGTTGCGAAGAGTCGATTGCAAGGTATTTTCCATACCGCGAGGTGCCATGTCGCACACTCACGAAAACGTTTATTTGGGTGTCTTACCCAATAGAATAGTATTGTGTTGTGTAGACAACGACGCTTACAATGGAACATTCGCCAAGAATCCGTTCCACGTAAAGTACAACAACTTGAACTTTCTTGCATTGTACGTCGACGGGCAACAAGTTCCGGCGAAACCACTCCAGCCTAATTTCAACGATGGTTCGTACGTGAGAAGTTACAGTAATCTATTTGCTGGAACGGGAAAGATGTTTCAAGACGAGTGAAACAACATCAGTCGGGACGAGTTTGGCAAAGGATACACACTGTTTGCGTTAGACATCACACCAGATTGTTGTGACGGTCCCCATTTCAATTTGGTACATAAAGGCAACCTACGAGTCGAGATGCACTTTAATCAACCTCTCGATCAAACGATCAACGTCGTCGTCTACGGAGAATTCGAGACGGTTTTGGAGATTGACCGCAACAGAAACGTCGTCTACGATTACTCATGGATACGGCACAGATAGAAAGACTCCTTGCGGCGGATGCTTACACTAGGACCGTTGTTCGAGGTGTACTTCCTAAAGACGGGTTACCCACTACTCCTATGACGACCTATCCGGCAGCTTTCGTGTGCAACACACATTCGAGCGATGAACCGGAACCTCGACACGACGAATTCGTGGATTTTCTACAGAGCAACTGCGATACTTGGACATTCAACAAGAGAACGCTACAGAGCCCGCTGTCTAAAGTGTGTGGACAATACTGTGTCGTGTACTTGCTGCACCGAAGTCGAGCCGTACTCACGAAGATGTTTTTTGAACACTTTCGGGAACGATTTAGTGAACAATGACTGTCGTGTTTTCGATTTTGTTAAGAGTGTCATATAATGTTTGCATGTAATGTTGGGCTTGCACGTTCTTGTATTACCTTAATTAAGCAATAAAAAGTCGACACCATATGTGCGTTTGTGAAATGATTTATTCAGACACCCATTCCCGACATGATGTCTGTTGCACACTGTTCCTGTAGATTCCAAATCGGTAATGCTAATAAGGCTCCCAACGTGCGATTTGCAAAGGTGTCACCGAATGAGCTGCGCGCCGCGATGATGCAGGTCGTCTCCGATTCCGATCGCTGTCGAATGGAATGCTGGTTTCCTTTGACATATCGTCGTCCACTGACGCTGTCTGCATGTAAAGCCAACGATCTGAGTTCCAACTAAATCCATTGGCGTGTTGACATCCTTGAGACTACAAGCGAAGGTTTCCCATCCCACCGGTTCAAATGACTTCCGCTTTCTAAACACATCGTTCACGAGATCTACAATGTTACTTCCTGTTTCTGTACATCATCTCGCCACGATCGTTCCACCTTACGGCACCTTTCATTTTATCGAGGAGTCTTCGTGCTTTCTGCTTCATAGTTTTTGGAACGCTGTCGATGATTTCGTTTTCGATGCTCTCCTTTTCGACGACTTCATTTTCGTTAGCAGGTTGTACTTTGTTTTCGACTCTGGTGGGAATTTTTTCGATGACTACACGCACGGGTTCTTGCCTACGTTTGTCGGAAAGATCGTTGTACCGATTCAACACCTGGTTATATAACATAACCTTTTCCCTCTCGCGTACCTCGCTTCGTTCCAATATGTCTTGCATTTCATTGTCAAGTCGTCGCTAAACATTTTCGATAGGATTTGCAGAGTAGAAAGTACACATCCACGCCCTGTACAGTAGATCAGACTTGCACAGCGAATACCAGTTCAAACCAGTTTGCAAACAAACAATCATCTGAAGTAACTTCAACTCTACTATGTAAAGACTGTCGTCGTTTCTCCTTGCACTGCTTGGGTGTGTTCGGCAGTGGAGACAGTCGCTTGGAGGGTCGATATTTGCCGCAACAGGGGAGAAGAGGGAGAAGTATCGAGAAATGCAGCAATACGCTCCTTTTCTTGTAGCTGAAACAGTGAAGGAATGAGTTTAATAATGAATGGTCAGCTGGTATGTATAAGAGAAATATAATATTATGTTCTTTGTAGCAGGCTTTGACTTAGAACAAGACCAGAATAACATTTGAATACTATGGGAAATTGAAACTTACTATTAGCTCTTTAAGTTGTTCTTTAAGCTGCCGCTGCTTATCTTGCTTCCTTTGGAAGTAGCCCTGCTTCACATGAACGTACCAACTCCCATTACAACTGAAGGTACTGCCACACATGCAGCAGGCATAACGAGGCAAAAGCTTCCGACGTTTCGTCGGAGGTGAAGACGTCGGGTTGATGGTTGGATTGGTTGACGGAGCTGGTGACGAAATTGGTTTGGTCGTCGAACTGATCGTTGAATTGGTCGTTGGCTGTTGGTCCGGATTGATTGTCGGTATCGAGAGGTCGAGTGAGCCCGTGGCCAGAGCAGGCTGCGCCTTCAGTAGCAAACTCTCTTGTCGGACGTTATCACTAGTCATGTTGTTCATCTTCCAAAATGTAAGATATAATGACCACAAAAAACAGACGCAGGCCTTTTATAAAAGTTCGACAGAACATAAAGGTCACGTGGGCGTGCCGAACGAACAAGAAATGTCTAACCTATGAGAATAGCTAATACTCTTTTGTAACGAGAGCTCAAAACGATGGCTAACCAGATCACTACCTGTTTGTCCAACTCACCTAGCGTACAGAATTACTGCGCGTACCATGACGTCACTGTTGATGATGTCACATAATGGGATTATATTCAAGTGCGCTAGTTCAAAACAAGGTGTAACCAAATCACTACCTGTTTGACCAAATCATCTCGCGCACAAAATTACTGCGCGTAGCAGTTTGATGATGTCATACAGGGTGCGCGCGTTCGCAACAAACAAACAAGTCCAGACACGTCTCGAATACGAATTTTAGCCCCTACGCTTTAACATGGGAAAAATTCCCTATGCTTTATCAAGGCCTTTAGCCCCTATGCTTTAACATGAGAAAAACTCCCTATGCTTTAACATGGACTTTAGCCCCTATCCTTTAACATGGAGAAAATTCCCTATGCTTTAACATGGAGAAAATTCCCTATATTTTAACATGGGCTTTAGCCCCCAGCCTATAACATGGAGAAAATGCCCTATCCTTTAACATGCGAGCTTGCCAGAGCTAATGAGAAGAGAAGATGAGACTTGGACAGGAAATACAAGTTCATACCAGCTTGCATCCAGGTAATCAACTGTGGTAAGTGCAAATGTCCTATGTAAAACTGTAGCATTGATTAAAAAAACTATAGCACTGATGAATGTTAAAGATGTCTCAAAGAATGTTACATGTTCAGGAATCACTTCACGTCTGCTATTAATAACATACATAGGTACGCAATATGCAAGTAATAAGAGACATTGATAGGCAAACATTTACAAACAGGGTGATGGGAAGGTCGTAAATCTGCATGGTAACCAGAAACGATATGATAGATGTAAATGTATAGGCTAGGAGGCGCTATACCTGAAAAAATGGTCCACAACCTATGGGACATAAGAAAAGACTCATTATTTAACGATGTCACTGACCTATTTTTATTTGGTTCAACACTTCTCCGCCAGGGATGATGTTTGTAGTTCATGAGCACTCCGTCAGGGGGCTCTATTGCACGCAAACGCGCAAGAGACACGAATTGTGGCAGTACTCCTACATTTAGTTCAACCCCTGTCCGACAGATGGAACCACTTGTAGTTCACGACTTATCCGCCAGGTGGCGCTGTTGGTCAAACTAAGAAGCACGAATTTTGGCAGTAGTGAACTTTGGTCTATATATTTAGTTCAAATAAATTCCGCTAGTATTTGACCTTTGACCTTGACCTACATCCGGGTACTTTCCTCTTCCTCCCATCATAATCATTATTTTAGTTCACGACCTATCCGATAGGGGCGCTACTATTTTAGTTCACAACCTATCCGTAGGGGACGCCACTTCACATACATCCGGGTACTTGCCCTTGACCTTTCACCTTGACCTACATCCGGGTACTTTCCTCTTCCTCCTATCATAATCAACCGTCCCACGTAAACCACCTATATTACTACTTCTCCTAATCATCATCAAGCAACACAGCT
>CM034539.1:9456971-9892117 GCA_020002185.1 Paraescarpia echinospica | reverse complement strand
ACTACATTATAAGCTTTCCCCTAAGTCGCTTGAGAAAACATATTTATTGAAAGATGTCTACTTTATTCTTATTTGTTGAGATAATGTGTTGCGACGATCAGCCAAATATGTTAACAGCACGTCTATTTTAAAAATTATTCCTGAGCTTTTTTTGAGAAAACATGTTATTTTACGAGATGACCATTTAATGTTATGATGGTCTTCTAACATTATTGGGACGGTAAGTTAGTTGAGGTTTTTATAAACAATTATATTTTTGTGAAACGACACCATAGCGTTTTTGAGAAGACCTTAATATTTTATTAGAGGACCCCGTAATGTTTTCCGATGGTCCCTGAATAAGTTGACATGATCAGTCAGTTAATTTTTAGTAAATATTGTTATGTTTTGAAAAAGTCCCTTAACTTAGTTGAGAAGACTCCTTTATTTGTGAGATGACCCGTTAATATGCCAAGATGATCTCTTAATTCATAGAGACAATCAGCCGTTTAATTGAACATTTGTATTTTTTATATCACTTTTGAGAAAAACCTTTAATTGAGATATGACCATTATTGTTTTGATATGATCCCTTATTTTTAATTAACGCGTCTAATTTGAAAATGATCATTAACTTTTTTTGAGGAGACCATTTAATTTTTTTGAGATGATCATTTAATTTGTTGAGACTATCAGCTCGTTAATGTGTTAATGACTTCTAACATATTTTGTATTGATACCTTTTTAGAAGAACCCTACCTCATTACGAGATGTCCCCTAATTTAACTAACTTTTTTTCGAGAAGACCACTTGATTTTAAGAGATGCCCCTATCATGTGTTGAGATAAGCAGTCAGCATTATACAATGAAATCTTAATGATTCTTTTGAGATTATTCTTTAAACATTGCATACTGTAGGTGCTCCTTATTCGTTCATATGATTGAAATCGAATGAAACTACACATAACTTTAACTTGGTTTTTTGGATTACCCTTTAATTGTTTCAAATGCCCCATTGTAATATTGTTTTAATATCAATAATTAACATTGTATCTTGAACTTTCCTTGATATTGTTTGAGATAACCCCTTAATTTGATCATCAATTGTGATCAGGTATTTCATTTGTAAGCATGCTTTAATTGTCCTTAAACATTTCTTTGAGATGATCCCTTAATTTTGAGTAGATTATCCCTTTTATTTGTTGAAGTGACCCTTTAATCACCCCCCCCCCTCTTCACAGCCACACTTTCTGATTCGGTCCTATTGTTTGTTGACATGTAGTTACTGCGTTACCTGGGAGGTTATTTGAACGACATTCCGTGTGTTCTCCCAGAAAACAAACGGCTGAATTCGTGAAAATGTACATAAAGTTGGAAGAATAATTAAATAAACAAATTTCTTAATTCACAACTAAATAAATTCGACTCATTTCGACATTTCGACCACCTGCGGCGGCCTTCTTCAGGAATACTGACGAATATGAACAGAAAGCACAACCATGTTATCAGATGACAAGACATACGAGAAACTGAAGAAAGACCCTACTCCTAAATACAAGAGACAGTTAGTATCCATCATAAAGAAGGTGAAAGAGGAGGATAAGATCACAGACGAACAGTAGAAGTACCTAAACCCTACAGCAGAGAATGTACCAAGGATGTACTGTACTCCCACAATCCACAAGCCAGGCAACCCACTTACACCTATTGTGGACTACACAGGGTCCATAATGTACAATGTATCAAGATCACTGGCGGATCTTCTAGGACCCATCGCAGGGAAGACCACAAACAACATCAAGAACTGTGGATGACGTTATGGAGCTGTTGAAGTGTGTTGTAACAACAACATACTTCAGCTTCAGGGGCACAATTTACCAACTGAAGTTCGGCACACCGATGGGAAGCCCGGTGTCACCGTTAATAGCCAATCTATTTATGGAATGGCTGGATCAACATGCCGTCGCGACAGCTCCAGTAACATGTCAGGCCAGACCATGGAAGAGATACGTGGATGACGTAATGGAAATATTTAGGAAGGGGTGTCAACAACAACTGACAGATCACATTAACACCATTGTCGCAACAGGCAACATCAAGTTCACGTTTGAAGAAGAGAATGAGGGTTCCCTGCCGTTCCTAGACACACAACTGGTACGGAAAGAGGATGGAACGGTCAAACTCCTAGTGTATCGTACGAAGACCCACACCGACCAGTATCTGAACTTTAGTTCACACCATCCGCTACATCAGAAACTGGGTGCCATCAAAGCATTGCTAGACAGATGCAATACCATCGTAACGGAGCGAGAGGACAGACAGAAAGAGGAGAAGCACATCAGTGTGGGCACCCAAGTTGAACCATAGGGTAAATGAAGGAACAACAACAAAACCAGAGGAGATAGATCAAGGACAGGAATAACGCAGACAAGTACGTAGGCATGATTACCTTACCATACGTCCAAGGAGTGACAGAACCGGTACAACACATAATAAAACATCATGATATGGCGTCAACTGTCAGACCACACTAACATCTCAGAAAAATATCAGTACACCCAAAAGACAAAGTGGAAGACAGAAAGAAGACCGACTGGTTATACCACATCCCGTGTAAGATCTGCAACAAGACATACATTTGGGAAACTTGGCACGAGTCTAGAAGAACATATGAAGGAAGTCGAAACTGCAACAACAAGACAGGAAGATCAGTTCCTGAAGAAGGCCACCACAGTTGGTCGAAACGTCGAAGTGAGTCGAATTTATATAGTTGTGAATTAAGAAATGTGTTTATTTAAACGGCTAAATTGTTTTGAGAATCCTAGTTAAGTATACTTTAGTGAAGATCAACAGGATGTCAGCACGGCTAGCCGTTACAAAGGGGCACGTCACAAAGACGATAAGGTCGAGGAGAATGGTGCGGTTGAGGATGTCATTGTCGTCGTCCTCGTGATCGTAATAATAATGACCCTCAACGTCTTCATCTTCGTCATCATAATCACCATCATCATCATAGTTATAATCATTATCATCTTCATCACTAAGACAACGCATTTGTTGTCTTCATCGTCTTCGTCTTTGTCATCATTATCATTTATTACACTCATCATCACTGTCGTTATTATCAATATTAGCATCATCATATTGATTATCATCATCATCATCATCACTGTCATCATAATCATCATCATTATAATCATCATCATTATTAAGGTGACCTGTTAATCATCTTCAATTTACTTATCGTCTTCTTCGTAATAATTGATCATCCTCGTCATCACCGTCTTCGTTATCATTACTAACATAATCATCATCGTCATCACAATCAACTTAGTCGTGTTTATTACATTACCGGTCGATTTATGACATTACTGGTCGATTATTACACTATCGGTGTAACATACGTGTGTTCGTGCGTGTGCGTGTACGTGTGCGTGAATGACTGGGTACGTGTATGATTCTCGACCGATGTTAACACAAGTCATTCTTTCTAGACCAATCAGATATGTTATAATTACTTCCTCCACATCCATAACCATGTTTCGTATATTATAATACAAACAAGTTAAACAATTTCATTTAATTCGGAAAGACTTTGTTTTAATTAAGGTTTTTCTCAAGTCCTTACGAGCTTGTGGTGAAAATGTTTCATGTCTCCTACACAAACGTTATATCCGGTTTCAGGATGCCCGACCGGACGTCGCGGCATCATCGACTGTTACTCCCGCCCCGACGGCCATTGGCAGCATTGCTGCTACTGCGACTTGTATGCATCTTGTGCCAGCGGCGGAATGTTCTTCCACCGCCGCTGTGAGGTCGGAGGCACGGTCTGGTGCGACAAGAAACACAAGTGTCTTGGCAAATCGTACACTTGCCGTAGAGAGCACAGGTTCTACCCGCTGTACACCATCATGAGACCGTAGAGAGCATGCGTTTTGTGTCAGGTACGACAATCGAAACACTCTCGTCCGTCTCACTCTCTCTCTCTCTCTCTCTCCCTCCTTCCCTCCCTCCCTCTCCCTCTCTCTCGCTCTTCTCTCTCTCTCTCTCCCTCACTCTCTAATTCCCTCCCTCCCTCTCTCCCTCTCCCCTCTCTCTGTCTCACTCCTCTCTCTCTCTCTCTCTCTCTCTCTCTCTCTCTCTCTCTCTCTCTCTCTCTCTCTCTCTCTCTCTCTCTCTCTCTCTCTCTCTCACGCTCTTCTCTCTCTCTCTCTCTCTCTCTCTCTCTCTCTCTCTCTCTCTCTCTCTCTCTCTCTCTCTCTCTCTCTCTCTCTCTCTCTCTCTCTCTCTCTCTCTCTGTCTCAGTGTATGTGTGTGTGTATGTGTCTGTCCGTCTCTCTCTCTGTTCGTGTGCGTGTGTGTATAGTGGATCCGTGTGTGTATATGTATTAGTTTATGTGTGTGTTTGGTTATTGTTCCATGCGCGCGCGGATCAATATGACTTTTGCTTTATAGTACCCGTCCGAGAATCCCGTCTTAAAGATCTTGAACATTTTGTAGATTACTTTATTAAGATGATCATCAGTAACATATCCTTAATATATATACGTATATTCCTTTATGCATGCTTCTTAACGTATTTTGCAGACGCTCACGATGTTGACAATGCCAAACGAAAACTCCAAGCTACATGGCAACATTCAAGAAACAAGTTGACATTATTACACATCTGTTCTCATCTATGCTGGCTACGTATTGTAAGAACTTTTGTGAAATAAAATATACAACAACTAATGCACGATTTGTTTGTTTGTCAGTTGGTGTATGCGATTCATAATGTTTAATTACTAAACAAAGGATTCGGACCGGAGTACTACAAAGCAGGATAACAAATATATATGTACTCAAGAAACGCTTCACCCAAGGACGATCATACCCAAAAAAACCTACATAAAAATATGTTGTTTAAACAGGATATATACAATATATAGCAAGTACGTGCATATATGTGTGACTGTAAGCATTTAGGATATGTTGTATGTTCTGAAATGAAGACAAATCAACAATTTTCATTTTTGTGTGGGTGTTCCTTAGGCTGAAACCATCAGATCCACGTTTTCTCCTGTACTTTCTTCGCTAGTTTGATCAGGTAATTTACGGAGATAGAAAATGAGACGTTTTATGCAAGTAGTGATACACCCGCATCCATTCAATTGTCGTAGACGTCATTAATCAAAAATATAAAGGTATGTTCTTATAAAGTGCATAATATAGTCCTCAGGACTGCTCAAAACGCTTTACTGAGGTGCGAGCCTAAACAGCCAACGTACCGGGGAGTTATTGTTCTCGTTTTTAGCTATAAACCATAATAAACATAATACAGTTTTTAACAATAAAATCACATTGTCGTGTAAATGTGTATGTCCTCTAACATGGTCGTGAAATTGTTAGGCTGGGATGCGTTAATTTCTAAATATATGCAAATTAGTGGAGGCATGTGAAATGCCTCAAGGGACCCCACTCGTGGGGGTCCCTTGAGCCACCACAACGCTTTTACATTTACAATTGATCAGTGAGTTTAACATGACATTTTTATTACAATAAACGTCTGGTATATGTGAAATGAATTCGTCATAACTAAAATTAACATATTATATTCAGGCTTTCAAACACCTACATTTCTGTCATCATTTGGTATTGAGAACTTAACATAGGTAGCTATGGACTGTGAAAGACTAAAATAGGGGTTAACTTGTACGGGGATTGACTGCTGGCTAGTGCTTACGCAATAGTGTGAATGCACTGTGGAGGTGGCATAGGATCAGACTTTCAAAGAACCGGGAGAACAATTACATTATAGTTAGGGAAGAAAAGTATGATAGTGAGTCTAATATGTAATAATTATAGAATGGTTGACAGCTTTATATGAATAGGAACTGTTCTATGGATGGTAACGTATGTCAGTAGTGAGAGAGGGTTTTTGAATACGTAACTGGGGGGAACAAGAGCACCTATGGAGAAATTCTAAGATGACACTTGTTAAGGTGTAACTGTGTGTATGTGTGTAGTCACGCCTCTTTACAGCCGGTGTCAAGTACGGGAGCGTCAGGGTCGTACCACGGGGAAGGAGGGTCCATCAGCAGCACGGTAGCGCGTATTTCGCGCATGACAGCGGAGAAGTAGAACTCATATTCCACTCGCACTTTGGCTTCTCTGGAACATATATCAAAACTTTGAAAACTGTATGAATGATACTTTAAATTGTCTTCACTCTATGTTGCTCCAGTTTTCTCAGTTGCATGAACGTGTACCTGGATATAGTTGTGGATATAAAGTATTTTATACAGCTATCGTGTATTATGAGACGCCGAGGGACGGAGGTTCGAATGCAGGTGTCGGCCGGGCGGTGGTTCGGTACTGGTTCGGCCGCCGTGAAATTTTGACAATTTCGTTCACCTTACGTCGACCCCCTTCCTATCCGAACCCGTCAGCGTGGAAGGGTACGCCAACAACACCAGCATGCAAAGTACAACGAACCCAAGACCCCCAGTCCCCAGCAGCATCGAAAGAGAGTATGACCAAGGAGGCGGTTCGAGTCAACTTAGTCAAGTTACAAACTGGAGATAATACAAGTTTATGCACCAACAACATCATACTCAGAAGAAGACACAGAAAACTTCTACAACAACGTGGATGAGACCTTAGAGAAGCCAACCCACTGCACAATAGTGATCGGAGACATTAATGCGCAAGTAGGGAAACGAACAAACATTGCGGAAACGGCAACAGGCAAATTTGGCCTAGGTGAGAGAAACGAAAGAGGCGACATCTTGGTTGAATGGGCAACATCAAGAAAATTCAAAATCATGAATATCATGTTTGATTAGAAAACAGGGAGGAGATGGAGGAAAGCACGAAGAACACAGGCACTAGGCCGAGATATGTTGATTACACTCCTAGACAAGCAGGGTAGAGAAATACAAGACCAAGATATGATCATGGAACGAATATAGGAATTCTACACCGAGCAATACGACAGTGAACAGGGTACCATAATTCACTCCGACCCGAAAAAGGTACCACATATAACACCATGTGAGTTGGAAGCAGCGCTAAGAGATATGAAGAAATGGAAGACATCAGGCAATGACCATGTAAACATTGAAACATTAAAAGCAAGAGAGGATACCATCTCGGAGACACTGGCTAAGCTGTATGCTAAATACTTATCAGAAAGACGAATACGCACCGCATGGAAGAAAGCAAAGATAATCTTCAAGAAGGGAAATAAGAAAGACTTAAAGAACTACAGACCGATATATCTGTTATCAAACAAATTACTCACAAATATACTAACGAATAGGCTAGAGAAGACACTCGACGAAAATCAGCCACGAGAGCAAGCAGGATTCAGAAGCAGTACTCAATGACAGATCACATACACGTCGCAAACCTACTGAAAGAGAAGTGCTGAGAATATTATATCCCGCTCTGCATAGCTTTCGTCGACTACGAGAAGGCTTTCGACTTGGTGCAAACTCAAGCAATACAGACCTCCCTTCAAAGTTAAGGGATTGAAGATGTGTACATCGATCTCTTGAAAGACATCTACACCAACAGCGCGGTGACAGTCCACCTACACAAAAAGAGCAGCAAGATCAACATCAAGAGAGGAATACGACACCATTTACGGCAACACTTGAAAGCATATTCCGAAGACTGACCTCGGAAACCAGAGGTTTGAAGATAGACTTAGAATATTTCAGTCATCTTCGCGTCAACGACGACATACTCATATATGCTACTAAACCGCAAGAACTATGAAAGATGCCGCAGGGGCTAGCTGATGAAAATGAAAAATAAGGTCTGAAGATGAACATTTGAAAGACAAAAATGATGCTAGAAAATGACACACTAATATATCAACACGACGCAGATAGAGAACATTGAAAGCTACGTCTATCTAGGACAGCGATACAGTATCAGAGACAAAAACCAAGACAAGGAGATTCAAAGTAGGATCATCGCTGGCTTGACAGCATTCGCTAAACACCACGACATCTTCAAGTGTAACTTTAGAACCTACTTGAAGAGACAAGTCTTCAACTGATGCGTACCTCCAGCGATGACATAAGGCGCGGAAACATGGGCACTCACCATCCAGGCAAAAAACAAGCTAGCAGCCGCACAAACAAAGATGGAAAGAAGTATGTTAAACATCACATATCGGGAGAGAAAAACAAACATCTGGGTAAGAGAGAAGACAAAGGTCATAGACGTGATACAACAAATCAGAAGACAAAAGTGGACCTGGGTAGGGCACATCAGTAGTCTACGAGATAACCGATGGACATCACGTATCACAACCTGGAGATCTTACGAAGGGAAACGATTTAGAGGAAGACCGGCGAGACGCTGGTTAAACGAACTAGACGAGTACTGGAATGGCACCATCTGGCAGAGGATAGCGTAAGACTGGCAAATGTGGAAACTACAAGCTGATGCCTTCACCCAACCACAATCCATACTAAATTCAAAATAATATTATTGTATGGTTTCACAATTAGCTAACAATAATTAAACAGAATATATTTCTGATACGGGACTTCCGTGGCCTAATGCAAACCTAAATACATAGTTTTAGGGGTATAACCGGTTTGGAACAGGATGAAATCCATTAAACTATTTATTAAGACCTTTGTAAAGTCTTTTATACTGCTGACGTTATTTGTGTTTAAAACTGTTGAATCACTCAGTAACTGCATGACAAACACACCTATTCGCTGCACTTATTAATTCCATCTGTAACTGTATATAATAAAGATAGCAATTATTATCAGGAACAAAATTACATTAAAATGCAGCAGTAATTACGCAAGCCAATAATCATAATAAGTATCCTCCGCTGTTGTCAACATTTAATTTAAGATAACCTTATTTAATTAAATATCGCGTGTTTTATTGACTTTGTTTGACAAATAATATTATTGAAATATAAAGTGCGATCTATCCCCATGTCTGAAATCACCTATGAAGTGTCGCCACCTATCGGAGTTTTCGGAGGAACTATTTAATTTCTTGTACATTTTGATCGTTAAAAACAGTAAATTTAAATAACACCCCTGTGTATTTGCATCGATATTTATGTAGTATGACAACTTACACGCATCTTCAGCAATGAATAAACGAGTCATAAAACATAGTACTGTATAGTTAGATACAATAAACTGTAGCGTTGTCAAATGCTCGAGAAATGATACAGGTTCAGTTCTCCTATAGTCCGCTAGGGGTACACCCCACTATGCCCCCCAAGTCCTCGAGCCAGATGGCTGACAATGGAAGTGTAACCCTCTACATTTCCTCCACTAGTCTCCTTGGACCGCCAAGTCGCCGAACAGCGGGTGTCGGAGCAGGGATCGGTGGCGGAACCTCAGCGGCCGGTGTGGGTGGGGGCGCGGCCAGCTGGAGCATCTCACGACTAGCACGAGGAGGCTGCCCGGCGCCGGACTCGGGCCTGGCCGGGGTTGCTGGCACGGGTGTAGTCGGCCTGGGTAGAGGCGACACTGAGTCGGCGGGCTGGGTCGGTGTCTCGGTAGCATGGGCGACGGTGGCGTGGTCGTGGTGGGGGGAATGACAGATGGCGAGTTGATCAACGGGGCCTTGGCGATATGCGGCGTGTACAGGCGTAGGTGTTTCCTGTTACGGAGTGTGACACGCCCCGACCCGTCCACTCGTACGACGTATTGGTCGTACTGTCGTACCTCAACTACGATTCCGGTGCGGTCCCACTTGGATGGGTGCGGGCCAACCAGATTCTGCAGCCTTACGCAGTTGCCGATATTGAGTGGAGGTAGGACACGTGTGTGCTCCGACAGTCGCTCATGTGCCCTCATGTGTCGGACACGTAGTGGGTCCTCTCTTGCTTGCAGTGTTTCGCGCCAATGGGGTAGGTACTGTCCGGGGGGTACTGGGATGAAGTCCCGGATGCGGCGTCCAAAGATGATCTCGGCACGACTGACCTTCGACATCGGATCTGGCGTGTTTCTGTAGTCTAACATGGCCCGTTGGAATGCGTCGGTGTTCAGGGAACCACCTGGGCCCGTGCTGCCAACCAGCATCCGCTTGACCGTTTTCACCCCGACTTCCGCCCTGCAGTTGCTGTGTGGGTTTGCTACGCTGCTGATGCGGTGACGTATACCCCAGTTCCGGAGGAATGTCTTTGTAGCGCCTGCCTTGAACTCAGTTCCCCCGTCCGAGGAGAGCTCCTCGGCGATGCCGATGGTCACGAACACTCTTCGGAGCGCGGCAATGAGGCCTTTGGAGCCCTCTGCTTTCTCTTCTACGATAAGCTAATTAGAGTATCTGTTCACGGCGACGAGGTAGTGATGGCCGCCGTAGCTGAAGTAGTCAGCACATATCGCCTAAAAGGGGTAGACTGGTCGTGTTGGTGGTGTAGGCGGCGAGTTTGGTTGTGACGGCGCCATGCGATTGCACGCTGTACAGTGTGCACGTGTCTTTTCAATTGCCGAAGTCATACCTGACCAGAAGAATGACCCCTCTGCTCGCGACACCATCATCGAAATACCCTGGTGAGCCGAGTGGAGTGCCTGCAAGACACGTGCTCGGAGAGTGGGTGGTATGACGATTCTGTCCTTGTAAAGGATGGCGCCGTCGTACTCGGTTAGCTTTTCCCGGTACTGGTGGAACGTGCGGATGGCATTGAGCATGGCTGATGGCGTGTCAGGAAAGCCGTTGTGGATGACATCCACTAGAGCGGACATGTCGGGGTCGCTCGCCGTGGCAGTGCGCACATCGTCCCATGTGACCGACTTGATGAGTTCCGTGGCCGTGGACGCACATGTCTGTGAGCAGCGAGGTGGCGCCGGATCGTCGCGGGATCGGAGTGCTGCGGGGGCTGCCGCGGCCACGTCATCGGGCAGGTCGGGAGTTTCGGCGTCGCCCACCGGGTGTCGTGATAGGGCGTCGGCGACGGTGTTGCGGACGCCGGGGATGTGGAGGACGCGAAACCGGTACCGCAGCGACTTTTCCTTAATGTTCCGCAAGCGAGGGTTTGGGATGTCGTCGAGGGCGCGGTCACCCAGCACCTTGAGTAGTGGATTGTGGTATACTGCTACCATTAGGTCCGAACATCCCAGGGTGAAATGTCGAGCCTTTGTCAAGGGCGTCTACAACTGCCAGCGCCTCGCCCTCGATGGGGGCATAACGTGACTCAGCGCCGTGTGTGAAACGGCTGCCCATCAGCATTACTTTCCAGCCCAACTTGCAGCAGAACGGTCGGACAACAGCGCAGTCACAGTGTTTCTGGACTAGCCAGTACCCGAGCCCTTCCTTAGACCAGTCTGTGGCGAGGCACGTCGGGCGTGACTGGTCGAAGATCTTGACTCCTTGCCTGATCTGGTCGATGATCACGACTTTCGACTGCCTGAACAGGCGATCCAAATGTTCCGTCCAGGCGAACGGCTGATATGGCTTCTGGAGGTCGCGGAATGGTTGCATATGGTCGGCTACGGCGAAGGCATAAGCCACCTGGTTAACGAGGCCGAACCAGCTTCTGATGTATGTGACATTCCTCGGTGTCGGGAAGTCCTTTATCGACTGCAACACCTTCGAGCATGGTTTCACTGACGTGGGTGATATTTCAAAGCCTGCAAACTCGACGGTGTCTTTACCGAACACAAACTTGTCTGGATTCTGCGTGATGCCATTGCGGCCACACGTGTCCAGCCACTGCACTGCCTGCCAAAAGGCCTGCTCGATGTTGTCCGCCCACAGTAGGGTATCGTCGATGCATTTTGTCTTGTTGGGTATGTGGGCGACGATCTCATCGAACCGCCGTGTGAAGCCATCGCCAAACGCCACATATCCTTTGGATGCTGAGCGGTATCGATAGCGGCCCCAAGGCATTATGAACGTTGTGAGGTGGCGGTCGTCGGGGTGGAGTGGGACAGCGTGGTAGCCGTTCCAGGCGTCACACACCGTTTTCTTTGTTCCATGAGGCACCGATCTCGCATGGTGAAAGGGTCTCTGGGTGTGGTGGGTCTCCCTGGTGGCACTAGCGTTAAGGGCCTGGAGATCCACAGTCCGTCGAGGCTTCCCTTTCTTCTTTGCGCCGATAACCATGCGATGACACCAGGTGACCGGGGTGCCAGTTGGTACCTCCACGATGACGTCTATACTGCAGTCTTGGTCGAGGCCGGCCTTCACGTCGCTTCGCCAGTGAATCGGGACGTCGATCGGTGTGTGGCAGGCGACAGGCTTGGCATCTGGGTCAATCATTAGCCGGAATGGCGGGCCCTCCATCGGGAGGAGAGGCTGGTGGTGACACATGTTGAATGTGCTAGCCTTGTAGTGCTCCAGTTTTCTGCGGTTGTCCTCAATGGCTGGATAGGGCAGCTCTTGCGGAGGCAGTGGTGGAGGTTGACGGCGGGGGCACTCACAGGCCGCGGTCATCGACGACTCTGAGGCGGCGCTGCACGTGTTCACCTCCGCTGAGGGCTGTTGGCTTTGGCCGACGTCAGGGAAGTTACGCGACACAATGCCTAAATGCTCCTGTATATCAGACTTGCACAGCGAATACCAGTTCAAACCAGTTTGCAAACAAACAATCATCTGAAGTAACTTCAACTCTACTATGTAAAGACTGTCGTCGTTTCTCCTTGCACTGCTTGGGTGTGTTCGGCAGTGGAGACAGTCGCTTGGAGGGTCGATATTTGCCGCAACAGGGGAGAAGAGGGAGAAGTATCGAGAAATGCAGCAATACGCTCCTTTTCTTGTAGCTGAAACAGTGAAGGAATGAGTTTAATAATGAATGGTCAGCTGGTATGTATAAGAGAAATATAATATTATGTTCTTTGTAGCAGGCTTTGACTTAGAACAAGACCAGAATAACATTTGAATACTATGGGAAATTGAAACTTACTATTAGCTCTTTAAGTTGTTCTTTAAGCTGCCGCTGCTTATCTTGCTTCCTTTGGAAGTAGCCCTGCTTCACATGAACGTACCAACTCCCATTACAACTGAAGGTACTGCCACACATGCAGCAGGCATAACGAGGCAAAAGCTTCCGACGTTTCGTCGGAGGTGAAGACGTCGGGTTGATGGTTGGATTGGTTGACGGAGCTGGTGACGAAATTGGTTTGGTCGTCGAACTGATCGTTGAATTGGTCGTTGGCTGTTGGTCCGGATTGATTGTCGGTATCGAGAGGTCGAGTGAGCCCGTGGCCAGAGCAGGCTGCGCCTTCAGTAGCAAACTCTCTTGTCGGACGTTATCACTAGTCATGTTGTTCATCTTCCAAAATGTAAGATATAATGACCACAAAAAACAGACGCAGGCCTTTTATAAAAGTTCGACAGAACATAAAGGTCACGTGGGCGTGCCGAACGAACAAGAAATGTCTAACCTATGAGAATAGCTAATACTCTTTTGTAACGAGAGCTCAAAACGATGGCTAACCAGATCACTACCTGTTTGTCCAACTCACCTAGCGTACAGAATTACTGCGCGTACCATGACGTCACTGTTGATGATGTCACATAATGGGATTATATTCAAGTGCGCTAGTTCAAAACAAGGTGTAACCAAATCACTACCTGTTTGACCAAATCATCTCGCGCACAAAATTACTGCGCGTAGCAGTTTGATGATGTCATACAGGGTGCGCGCGTTCGCAACAAACAAACAAGTCCAGACACGTCTCGAATACGAATTTTAGCCCCTACGCTTTAACATGGGAAAAATTCCCTATGCTTTATCAAGGCCTTTAGCCCCTATGCTTTAACATGAGAAAAACTCCCTATGCTTTAACATGGACTTTAGCCCCTATCCTTTAACATGGAGAAAATTCCCTATGCTTTAACATGGAGAAAATTCCCTATATTTTAACATGGGCTTTAGCCCCCAGCCTATAACATGGAGAAAATGCCCTATCCTTTAACATGCGAGCTTGCCAGAGCTAATGAGAAGAGAAGATGAGACTTGGACAGGAAATACAAGTTCATACCAGCTTGCATCCAGGTAATCAACTGTGGTAAGTGCAAATGTCCTATGTAAAACTGTAGCATTGATTAAAAAAACTATAGCACTGATGAATGTTAAAGATGTCTCAAAGAATGTTACATGTTCAGGAATCACTTCACGTCTGCTATTAATAACATACATAGGTACGCAATATGCAAGTAATAAGAGACATTGATAGGCAAACATTTACAAACAGGGTGATGGGAAGGTCGTAAATCTGCATGGTAACCAGAAACGATATGATAGATGTAAATGTATAGGCTAGGAGGCGCTATACCTGAAAAAATGGTCCACAACCTATGGGACATAAGAAAAGACTCATTATTTAACGATGTCACTTACCTATTTTTATTTGGTTCAACACTTCTCCGCCAGGGATGATGTTTGTAGTTCATGAGCACTCCGTCAGGGGGCTCTATTGCACGCAAACGCGCAAGAGACACGAATTGTGGCAGTACTCCTACATTTAGTTCAACCCCTGTCCGACAGATGGAACCACTTGTAGTTCACGACTTATCCGCCAGGTGGCGCTGTTGGTCAAACTAAGAAGCACGAATTTTGCCAGTAGTGAACTTTGGTCTATATATTTAGTTCAAATAAATTCCGCTAGTATTTGACCTTTGACCTTGACCTACATCCGGGTACTTTCCTCTTCCTCCCATCATAATCATTATTTTAGTTCACGACCTATCCGATAGGGGCGCTACTATTTTAGTTCACAACCTATCCGTAGGGGACGCCACTTCACATACATCCGGGTACTTGCCCTTGACCTTTCACCTTGACCTACATCCGGGTACTTTCCTCTTCCTCCTATCATAATCAACCGTCCCACGTAAACCACCTATATTACTACTTCTCCTAATCATCATCAAGCAACACAGCTCCCCGGGCCACGAGAACAGCTCCAATCCGAACGGAATCGTTCAGAATCGGCGGCAAAGTTCGCGAGGCATTCAGCAATCGGACGTCCGAGATCCGCCGAGCGGGTCGAAGATGGGGGTGATTCGGCCACACCGTCAGAGTGACTGAGATACATCTCGTGCGCCGCCGTGCTGGCAACATCACCGTAACGCCCGCCGTACTATGACGCCAGCACGTATTTCCTCCGTATTTGACAAGCGTAACTAACGTAGCTTACGTAGGTATCTGTGACGTGTCTCGTTTTAATACGTCGCTGACCGGAATTGTTACGTAAAATTGTGCCCATTGATTTGTTCAAAAAAGTGGGGATTTAAATCAACATTCAGCAGAATGCTTTTGAAGCGCATGAAATAATTATTATTTTCTAATGGATTTTTTTTCTTCTAATGCATCGACTGTTGTGCATACGCACGCTCGCACACACGCCTGTACACATGTCCGTTCGTATGCACGTGTCCTTGTTAATCAGCGTCGAATGCCAACATTTACCTATAAACGTAATGTCAAATTGACGATATGACGAAAAATAATATAAATGGTAAAATATGGTTATTTTGATATATACATTTAATTAAATAAAACCAGGTTTTCTATCACAGCCACAGTTGTTCTACTCTATAGATTTTTTTCATTATAAATTCAATTTTGGCTTTAAAACCAGTGCATGAGGATAGCAAAATATCAATGAATGTCTGTCCAATTATACGTGATTTCAAAGTATAACCATAATTAAACGGAGCATCAAACCAAGGACATTGAGTATAATATTCTTTTGAGGGACTTACGGTGTTGAATTGATTTAAATTTGGTGCAGCAAACTTGCGAAAATATAAGGATATTTGATCAAGATAAGTGATATTACTGAGCGTATAGTATACATAACGTAATTATAGATATATATTAAGCAATATTTTGTGTTAAAAGTTAGCTAGAGGGAGTAATCTAGGGTAGATTAAAATTAGGCGATTTGCGAGCGATAATTGGGGACGTTAATATAATCGGAACGTTGTTTACAAAGTAGGTCACTGGCGAAGGTAGCGTACCGTGAACGACAATAGAATAGCGTTATTTGAGATAATCGGTGTAGTTAGATGAGTAATTAAAACCTGAAATAACAATATTTTAAAGTGTATAATAGTACAAAGGAAACAGTCTTTGTAAAGACTACCTTGTATCTAAGCCTTACTTGAATACATTGTCATCGACATCGTAACTAGGTAAGGCACGGTGTGTCACTGTGCGTTAACAAATATACCTAACTATAACCTAAACAATCTGGTGTAAATTGTACACAGAAAAGTCTTTTCAAAGACTACATAAAAACTACTTTGAACATAAATAAATTCTGATATGGCACCTTGCAAGCGGCAACTCAGGGCAAAACGACACCTAGTTTGGAACGACTGCCAGAGCTGGGTGGATTTTGCGTTGTCTGGCTGTCCAAAATCATGGGCAGAGACCAAAGATGACGGATTCATATTTCGGTGTATGGAATGTTTGAGGGTGGAATGTTTGATGAAGGAGGTGTGTAAGTTGACGGATATAGTGAAGGAGATGGAGGCGAGACTCAACATAGAAATAAATGGAGCAGAGAGGGATGACGCGGAGAGAGTTGAGAATTCTACAACACAGAAGGAGCAGAGTTGTGACACGGAGACTGAAGAAAGGAGACTGAGAGGAAGGAAGGTGACCGGTGTGAAGGAACAAGACATTGAGAAAACAGAGGGACGGAGGAGAAATGTTCGGCAGAGGAAAAGAAAACGGGCCAGTTGGGATAGATCAGCAGGTAGTCAGACTGTAGAGAACGAGGAGAGACACGACAGCGATACAGGTGGTGAATAGGTAGATACTACAGAGGCAGTTGGTAAGACTGTGAGACAGAAGACTGATGGAAGAAGACAGAGTGTTCAGCAAAAAACAGAAAACATGACAGGCGTGAAGGTGACAGGGGAGAAAGTGACCGTAGTGAAGGAGGTAGCCGGGGAAAAGGGACGGGAGAGGAGAGAAGAAAATGTGATGGGAGGAAAGAAGAAGGGACGAAAGGAAGTGAGAGTAAATGTGCTAGAAGAGAAGATGACAGGAGGAAAGGGGACAAGAGAAAACGCGACAGGAAAGAAGGGAATGGAAGAGAAGGTGACAGGAGAGAAGACGACAAGAGGAAAAGACAACAACCAGACATATGCAAACCGGAGGAGCTACTCCGAGGCAGTGATTGAGGGGGCAAGGAGAAAAGAGAGAGTGTTTATGGGCGATTCAATTCTGAGAAAAACAGACAAGACTATATGCGAGGGGAAGGACGTTGTTGTATGTCTACCAGGGGCTAGGATAGAGCATGTGACCGAAAGGATAGAGAAGGTATTGGGGCATGGAAAGGGAGGGTCTATACTAGTACACGTTGGGACAAACAATGCAGACAAGGAGGGAACAACTGGGATAGTTCAGAAGTACAGACATCTAGTGAGGAAGCTAAAGAAGACAAGAGTGGAACAGGTTATTCTCTCAGGAATTTTGCCAGTAATGGGAGGAAGGGGGGCAAGATACAGAAACTGTAAGAGGATGGCGATCAACGCACTAGTTGAGCAGATGTGTGAGGAAGAGGGCGTGGGATTCATAGATTTATGGGGGTACTTTGTTGGGAGAGAAGATATGTACATGAGAGATGGCCTCCATCTAAGTGGAAAGGGGGCAGCAGTATTATCAGAGAATCTGCTGCGATCTGTTGACAGTGGGACAGGTTGCATCTATTTAAACTAAATTCGCAGGGGGGACTCGCAGAGAAGCCTGAAACTGGAGGCATAGATAAAGGCAGCAAAAATAATTTCATCAAAGAACAGTCTGGAAAACTGTTCTGAAGCTGGGTATAAATGTGTTTGTTTAAATGCAAGGAGTATAGTAAACAAAAGAAATGAACTAAACATTATGCTAGAAGATATTGACCCTCACATAATAAGTATAACCGAATCATGGGCAACCACCGATATATCAGATGCCGAATTGGGACTGACAGGATATGTAATGTTTAGGAAAGATAGAATAGGAAGAAGGGGAGGTGGAGTTATTTTATATATTAAAGAATCTATCCAGGCTTATGACATAAAATTAGACAGAGAAGGAGATTGCGAAGAAGCTGTTTGGTGTAACATAGTTACAGGAAACTCAACGTTAACGGTTGGATTAGTTTATCGAAGTCCAAACATAAGCATAGAAGAGAATGAAAAAATACAAAACGCTTTAAGGGAAGTGAGCAAACGGGACTGTGTTATTATGGGGGATTTTAACCATGGGCATATAAAATGGAAATCTCTACAGAGTATGGGTAGTGAGGACCACAAGTTTTTAGTTTTAGTACAAGATAGTTTCCTTTCTCAACATGTGCTAGAACCAACCAGGGGAGAGAATGTGTTAGACTTAGTTCTGTCCTCACAGAATGAATTAGTTGACAATGTTAAATTATGTGAGCCTCTGGGAAGTAGTGATCACAACCAGATACATTTTACCATCAAAGTAAAATCAGAAAGAAATAATAAAAAGCAGTTCAGGAGAAATTTCCACAAAGGAAGATATAAGGAAATGAGGAAATATTTAGCAAAAATAAACTGGAATAATACACTGAAGAATAAGACAGCAACAGAATGCTGGAATATCTTAAAGAATGAAATAGAGTGCATCGTAGATCAATTTGTTCCCTTCAAAAAACAAGGAAAACGGACCAGAAAGAAATACTTATCGAAAGAAGCCTTTAGAAAAATTAAGTATAAACAAATGATGTGGAAGTCATATAGACGTACTGGAAATGACGAAGACTACAACATTTATAAAGAAGCACTAAACCAAGCTACAGCTGAAATTAGAAATTCAAAGAGAAGCTATGAACATAAATTAGCTTGTAATATAAAACATGACAGCAAGAGTTTTTATGCGTATGTTCGAAGCAAACAGAAAGTTCAGGATAAGGTCGGTCCTCTAGAAGACAGTGCTGGAAATATAATATCGGAAGGATTCTTAATGGCAGAAGACCTAAATGAGTATTTTAGTTCAGTGTTTACCAGAGAAGACACTAGTTAACTGCCAGTACCAGAGGCTAAGTTCAAGGGGGCAGTATCATACTATTTAAGACAGTTAATTGTAACCCCAGAAATGGTAGCTAAGAAAATTAGGGCTATGAAGGAAAATAAATCACCTGGAGTGGATGGTATTCCACCCAAACTACTAGTGGAAATTGTAGAACAAATTAGTATACCGCTTGCAACAGTTTTTAACTTGTCATTAGAATGGAAAGAAGCAAACATTATACCGTTATTTAAAAAAGGTTCGAGAAACGAGTCAAATAATTATAGACCAGTTAGTTTAACATCGGTGATTTGTAAATTATTAGAAAGACTAATTAAGGATCACATGGTGGATTTTCTTGTTAAACATAACTTGATAAACCCATCTCAACATGGGTTTCTAAAAGCGAGGTCATGCTTAACAAATATGTTATGTTTTTTGGAAGATATCACTAAGTGGGTAGATGATGGATCACCAGTAGATATCATCTACTTAGATTTTCAAAAAGCTTTCGACAAAGTGCCACATCAGAGATTACTGCTTAAACTAAAAGCCCATGGCATAGGAAATGGTATAATAAACTGGATAGAGAAATGGCTGATTGACAGAAGACAACGGGTAGTTGTTGATGGGGAGGCTTCAAACTGGAAATCAGTTTTGAGTGGGGTTCCACAGGGATCAGTACTGGGACCTATATTATTCTTAATATATATAAACGATTTGGACGATGATATAGCTAGCAAGGTGTTTAAATTTGCAGCTGATACAAAAGTGTTTAGAAGGATTAAAAGTGATGGGGATAGACAGCATTTACAAGATGATCTTGACAGGTTGATCAAATGGTCTGAAAAGTGGCAAATGTTGTTCAATTTTGGGAAATGTAAATGCCTTCACACAGGACATGGGAACGAATATGTAGAATATACAATGGGGGGAACTGTACTAAGTACTACTGTAAAAGAAAAAGACTTAGGGCTTACAATTAGTGCTGACATGAAGGTTTCAGAGCAGTGTGGAATTGCAGCTTCAAAAGGAAATCAAATCCTTGGATTGATTAGGCGAAATATAGCATATAAAGAAAAAGAACTAATAATACCGCTGTACAAAACAATAGTTAGGCCTCATTTAGAATATTGTATACAAGCGTGGAGGCCATACCGCAAGAAGGACATAGATATGCTAGAAAGAGTACAGAGGAGAGCGACTAAAATGATACCAAAACTGAGTGATCTTAGTTATGAAAAACGCCTAAAAGAATGTGGTTTAACAACACTAGAGACCAGGAGATTGAGAGGAGATCAGATAGAAGTGTTTAAAATATTGAATGGTTATGAAAATATTGATAGAAATATGTTTTTTTCAGTTAAGAAAGATAGAAAGACTAGAGGACATGAAGTTACATTAGTAAAGGAGCAGTGTAGATTAGACGTGAGAAAGTTCTCATTTTCACAAAGGACTTTGAATGAATGGAACAGATTATCTGATGGTTGTGTGGGTGCTAGTAGTGTAAATATGTTTAAAAATAAAATCGACACATACCTCAGAAGGGCTGGATATATGTAAATAAAAGGGTTGGACTCTCGATAAGCCAAAGGGCTTCCTTGTCCACCTGCCATCTAGAGTTAATTCTCTGGATGGCAATCTTGTTAAATCTTGTTAAACCAATACAGCATTATCGTAAATTCGTTCACGGTGGCGCCACCTGGAGGATGACTCTCATCTTTCTCCAACACGCAGAGAAGCATATCGTGTACATACAATTACATAACTAAATAACTACCTGTTTTGTTTTTTACTGTATCGCCAAATGGCAGATGAGAAGTCAATGAACCAAGGAAATGAAGGAACTAAGAAAGTGTTGCCAGGGACAAGATACACCTGCAATGCTTTCAAGTTAGTGTATTAATGTACGTGTACGTGTGCGTGTGCGTGTGCGTGCGTGCGTGCGTGTAAATTTTAACTGTATTATTGAGCATTTCAGGGTTGTGTTTATAACTAGATCACCATATAAACAATTGACGTACACCACATTTTATTGCATACACGTATACATACATGTTGAGTATCCAAATAACTTAAATATCAATAATAATTACAATATATAAATTAATAAGCGATGTATATAAACCTACCCAACATGTGTGATTTCACTTAAAATACTTCGTTCTAAATCAAGTACACTAATATGCCAGCAGAAATAACATGAACTGGCTAAAGAATTGCATGGTGGAAAAGTGCGACAGGACAAGAAACAGATGGTGAACACTTGCAACCTCTGCACATCTATAGTGTAGACAGTAACAAAGTTAATATCTGAGATACATTTGTATCATAGCTACTCATCATTAGCAAGACATAGTTTAGCATGAAACAGACAAGCTAATGATAATCAAGGTAGAACATTTGAATGAAGCTCATGGTTTGTACATGTTTCTTTACATCAAAATATGTATTTCTACAAATTGTCTAGGGTCTATGATAAGATGAATGTAATAAATCAGGATTAACATTTTAGATATGAATATTAATATATTTTTGCCATATTAGGAAAATAGTTGTGTAATTACTGCTGCATTTTAATGTTGCTTCTTCTTCTTCAGTTCAGCATATCTCTTCGAGACGTAGCTGCCCAGATGATACCACGATACGCTGCTCTGTCTGCTGTTTGTCTCCCTGCTCTCACGATGTCGTCTTTCAACCAGTCGCTGATGTCCTGCTCCCATATTCTCCTTGGTCTTCCGCTTCCTCTCATTCCCTCCACTTTGCCTTCTAAGACTGTTTTTTCTAAGGAATTATGTATTTTGATGTGGCCAAAATAACTAAGTTTTAGTCCATTTATTCTATTCACTAGTTGGCAGTTCTTTATGTCAAATTTTTTAAGGAAAGCTTCATTGGTTGTTCTTGTTATCCATGGCACTCTTAGGACTTTTCTGTAATATTTCATCTGAAACGCTTGTATTCTTCTCATGTCTTCTTTGTTCAGTGTCCACGTTTCGCTCCCGTATAGAGCTGTTGGAAAAACGCAGGTTTTTAAAATTCTTATCTTTGTTGGTATGTTTTGTCCTGTCAATACATTTTTCAGATTATTTAGTTTCTCCATTGCTATGGCTATTCTTCTTCTAATCTCTGGTGATGTCTTGCCATCTCCTTGTAGTTTTGCTCCAAGGTATTCGTAGTGGTTCATATTTTCAACTTGCTCCCCGTTGATTGCAATTTCTGTTATTTCAATGCATTTTTGTTGCTTACCAGAGATAATGTATCATGGCTATGATACAATACATATATTATTTTTTGTTTTAAACTATTTTTTTTATTTCGTTTTTAACTATTTATTGCAAAATTTAAAGATGTCTATTATTTGTTATTAATGCTGTGTTTTTGGAGCACTCTTAATATATAGGCTGTAGTGTGCTACATACATTAAACATATTTTTTTAAATAATTTAACTTCAATAAAAGTAGTGGTCAAATGTAATATGTATATATATATATATATGAAACAAGACATTCACAAAAATGATCCTTTAATGGTAAACCAACCATATTCTCCCAATGCCGTCTTTACAGAATAACCATTATGAATACACACATATAATGTACACATATTGTACACATAATATATATGAAATATTATGTGTACAATGTGAGTAATTTATATGTGTGTATTCAAAATGGTTATTCATTAAAGACGGCATTGGAAGAATGTGGTTGGTTTGCCATTAAAAGATCATTTTTGTGAATGTCTTGTTTCATTATTTAAATATAAAAATGGGTGAAATCAATAAGTGTAATGTGGCGTGGCAATCTACATTCCGTGTAGGCCCATATACAGGGGAATGCTATGGGTGCACCGCCTCATTGAAGGAAAACTTTTCACTCTAAAAAATGCAGTTCCACTTGAGATCTAAACGGGGGTTGCAGTATAGTATAATGTCTTAAGAGAGGTGCAGTGTAAGGTTTGTGGGAGCAGGTCTATAAAATAATGCACCCCAAAAACATTATGGGCCTGATTTGGTTGTAGTCTGATTCTGAAATTCCACATGGCTAGCACTTCCGTGTCATCGTATAAAGGTGTGAATATAATAACATATAACGTTTGAACTTCAAATAGATACAATAAGCCGCAAAACAATATTTCATACAAAGGCTTTCATGGAGCAGAGTGCATTGATGCAGTGACCCTTGTTTGAATCCTGTGATGCAGTGTGTTGTACTTTCGGCAAGTTTGTTCACTGAGTGTTGCTCCAGTTTACTCAGCTGCATGAATGAGTACCTGGCTATAGATAGTTGTGGATATAAAGTTTTTGTACAGCTATTTTGTATTAACCCACTTAGTTAAAGCTTTAACATTGTTAACAAATAAAATATTAACAACATGAATAACCATTCTTAGTTCACCATAATGGTACTATATGGTTTCATAATTAGGTAACAATAATTAAACAGAACATATTTATGATAGGGGGCATCCATTGCCTAATGTAAATTGAATTGGGATTCCTTGGCGGGAGAAAACGGCTTCTAACTTGGGTATTACTGCCTTGGCAGAAGTAGATGGGACAATTTCAACCTCTGGAACTCGACTATACTGGCCTATGATAACGCAAAGGTAATCGCCTGATGTGAAGGGACCACCAAAGTCAATGGCAAGTGAACTCCATGATTCAGAGGTTAAGGGAGTTGCTCGAAGGGGTTCACGCTGGGCAGGGCCTGGAAGTGATGCATGGCAGGGAATACATGATTTGATTGCATCTTCGACAAGTTTGTTAATGCCAGGATACCACACCTTCTGTCTGATGCATTACTTGGTCTTAGCAATCCCTTAGTGTTTTCAGTGTGCAATTGCAACGACTTTCTGTTCCAGAGTGGCTGGGATGACAAGAAAATTTCCTAGGAGAACCAAACCATCATGGACTGAGAGTTCGTCTCTGAACCAGTTGAAGTTTGATATCGCGGGCTCTTCCCAGTAGCAAGTTTAGATTTACAACGTCAACTGCCTCATGATTCTCAGTAGTGGATTGTGATCAAATCAAATCAATCAAATCAAATTTATTGTAACTCATTACAGTACAATACAACTCAAATTAAGACAAATCATATATAATAACATAATGAGCACAACAAGGGAAGAACATTAAATAATGTTATACTCCCTTTGGTATATTTCAATGTAAATATCATTATAAACAAAAACAGCGTGCAGTTGTAGAATATATAATCGTGATTGAAAATTATGTTATATATTAACATCATTGTGTAAAATAAATTGCTTAAGTATAGATTTGTAACTAATTATTGAGTAAGTCGTAAATGTAAGTCTTGTGCTGAAATGATTCCAAATAATAGCACCCTTATTTCTTATAGCACGAAGTCTTATTTCTAAAGTAGCCTTGGGTATATGAATTTGTGCAGATTGTCTTGTGTTATAACTATGGACATCTTGATTAAGTGTAAACATATTTTCAAAGATTGTTGGTAAAAGACCCATCTTGTATTTATATATAAATATTTGTATTGAATATACATACAATTGTCTGAAAGTTAATAGATTTAGTAATTTAAAGATAGGTTTTGTATGAGCTAATCTATTAGCTGAGACAAGCATTCTCACTACTTTCTTTTGAATCTTAATATCGGCGATCGCTATGAAGTGGGAGCCAAAGAGGAACCGGTGGAAGTGTTCTACTCCATACACAACTGCCAAGAGTTTTCTGTCAGTTTGGGAGTAACGCTGTTCAGTGACAGTGAGGCTCGACTGGCGTGGCAAATCACCTTCCCGTTCTGGGTCAAGATTGCTTCGAGACCAACAGGACTTGCGTCGACTAGGACTGTGGTTTCTTCTGTGGGATTGAAGTAAGCCATGACGGATGCTCGCGTCAGAGATTGGTTCAGCTTGTCAAAGGTTTGCTCTTCTGTTTGCGACCATTTCAATGCGACGTCCTGTCTGGTGGGCTTTCTGAGTGGCTCAGAGATGAACCTCGAGACGTACTGTGTCATTCCTAGGAATGAACTTGTTTCGCTGACATTCTTCGGCGGAGTCGTGTTGGTGATGGTCTCGGTCTTTTTGGACTCAGCTGAGACACCCTACGCGACCCGAAAACATGTCCAAAAAATGGTCAGTTCATTAGTGGAGAACACGCATTTTCGTCTGTTGACCTTAGCACCGCTGTCTTTTAGCTTCTTTGGTGTGGCGCGGAGACTTCCGTCGTGTTCAGATTGGGTTTCCCATTGACGATAATGTCGTCAAAGAGGTTTCGAGTACATGGGATGTTGTTGAGTAGTTCCGCGACGGCGTTTTGGAATATTTTAGCTGCAGCGTTGGCCCCAAAGAGTATACTTTTGTAGAGGCGAAGACCGACATGGATGGTGAAAGTAGTGACGTGACGGCTTTCTTCGTCTAATTCTAGTTGATGGTATGTGTTTGTCAAGTCTAGCTTGCTGAAAACAGTTTAACAAAATTTAACAATATTTAACAATATTTAACAAGATTTAACAAGATTTAACAAGATTGCCACCCAGAGAATTAACTCTAGGTGGCAGGTGGACAAGGAAGCCCTTTGGCTTATCGAGAGTCCGACCCTTTTATCTATGTGTATCCCGCCCTTCTGAGGTATGTGTCGATTTTATTTTTAAACATATTCACGCTTCTAGCACCCACACAATCAGCAGATAACATGTTCAATTCATTTACAGTCCTTCGTGAAAAGGAGAACTTTCTTATATCTAATCTACACTGCTCCTTTACTAAAGTAACGTCATGTCCTCTAGTCCGTCTATCTTTCTTAACTGACAAAAAAATATTTCTATGGATATTTTCATAACCATTCATTATTTTAAACAATTGTATCTGATCTCCTCTCAATCTCCTGGTCTCTATTGTTGTTAAGCCGCATTTTTTAGGCTTATTTCATAACTAAGATCCTTCAGTTTTTGTATAATTTTAGTTGCTCTCCTCCGTACTCTTTCTAGCATATCTCTGTCCTTCCTGCGATATGGCCTCCACGCTTGAATACAATATTCTAAATGAGGCCTAACTATTGTTTTGTACAGCGGTATTATTAGATATTTTTCCTTATACGTTATGTTTCGCCTAATTAATCCAAGGATTTGATTTCCCTTTGAAGCTGCAATTCCGCACTGCTCTGAAACCTTCATATCAACACTAATGGTTAACCCTAAATCCTTTTCTTTTACAGTAGTACTTAGTACAGTACCCCCATTGTATAAACTACCTCTTCGTTCCCATGTCCTGTTTGGAGGCATTTACATTTCCCGAAATTGAACAGCATTTGCCACTTTTCAGACCATTTGATCAACTTGTCAAGATTATCTTGTAAATGCTGTCTATCTCCATCACTTTTAATCCTTCTAAACACTTTTGTATCATCCGCAAATTTCAACACCTTGCTTGTTATTTCATCATCCAAATCGTTGATATATGTTAAGAATAATATACGTTCTGGTACTGTTCCCTGTGGTACCCCACTCAATACCGATTTCCAGTTTGAAGCCTCCCCATCAACTACTACACGTTGTCTTCTGTCAATCAGCCATTTTTCTATCCAGTTTATTATACCATTTCCTATGCCGTGGGCCTTTAGTTTAACAAGTAATCTTTGATGTGGTACTTTGTCGAAAGCTTTTTGAAAATCTAAGTAGACGATATCTACTGGTGATCCCTCATCTACCCATTTAGTCATATCTTCCAAAAAACATAACATATTTGTAAAGCATGACCTCTCTTTAAAAACCCATGTTGAGATGAGTTTATCAAGTTATGTTTAACAAGAAAATCCATCATGTGATCTTTAATTAATCTTTCTAATAATTTGCAAATCACTGATGTTAATCTCACTGGTCTATTGTTCACTGACTTGTTTCTTGAACCTTTTTTAAATAACGGTATAATGTTTGCTCTTTCCATTCTAAAGGAACCACTCCCTCTTCTAATGACAAATTGAAAACTGTTGCAAGCGGTAAGCTAATTTGTTCTACAATTTCCAATAGTAGTTTGGACGGAATCCCATCCAGTCCAGGTGAGTTAGTATCCTTCATAGCCCTTATTTTCTTAGCTACAATTTCCGGGGTTACAATTAAAAATAGTCCGAATCTGCCCCCTTGAACTTAGCCTCTGGTACTAGCAGTGAACTAGTATCTTCCCTGGTAAACACTGAACTAAAGTACTCATTCAGGTCTTCTGCCATTAAGAGTCCCTCTGATATTATATTTCCAGCACTATCTTCTAGAGGACCGACCTTATTTTGAACTTTCTGTTTGCTTCGAACATACGCATAAAAACTCTTGCTGTCATGTTTTATATTACTAGCTAATTGTTGTTGATAGCTTCTCTTTGAATTTCTAATTTCAGCTGTAGCTTGGTTAAGTGCTTCTTTATAACTGTTGTAGTCTTCATCATTTCCAGTACATCTATATGACTTCCACATCATTTCTTTATACTTAATTTTTCTAAAGGCTTCTTTCGATAAGTGTTTCTTTTTGGACCGTTTCCCTTGTTTTTTTAAGGGTACAAATTTCTCAACTATGCACTTAATTTCACTCTTTAATATATTCCAGCATTCTGTTGCTGTCTTATTTTTCAGTGTGTTATTCCGGTCTATCTTTGCTAAATATTTCCTCATATCCTTATACCTTCCTTTGAGGAAATTTCTCCTATACTGCTTTTTACAATTCCTTTCTGGTTTTACTTTGATGGTAAAATGTATCTGGTTGTGATCTCTACTCCCCAGTGGCTTACATATCTTTACATTGTCAACTAATTCATTCTGTGAGGACAAAACTATGTATAACACATTATCACCCCTGATTGGTTCTAGCACATATTGAGAAAGGAAAGTATCTTGAATTAAAACTAAAAACTTATAGTCCTCACTCTCCATACTCTGTAGAGATTTCCATTGTATACGCCCGTGGGTAAAATTCCCCATAATATTACAGTCCCGTTTGGTTACTTCCCTTATAGCGTTTTGTATTTTTTCATTCTCTTCTATGCTTATGTTTGGACTTCGATAAACTAACCCTACTGTTAACGTTGAGTTTGCTGTAACTATGTTACACCAAACAGCTTCTTCGCAATCTGCTTCTCTTTCTAATTTTATTTCATCAGCTTGGATAGATTCTTTAATATATAAAATAAATCCACCTCCCTTTCTTCCTATTCTATCTTTCCTAAACATTACATATCCTGTCAGTCCCAATTCGGCATCTGATATATCGGTGGTGGTCCAGGATTCAGTTATACCTATTATGTGAGGGTCAATATCTTCTACCATAATGTTTAGTTCATTTCTTTTGTTTACTATACTCCTTGTGTTTAAATAAACACATTTATATCCAGCTTCAGAAGTGTTTTCCAGACTGTTCTTTGCTGATTTATTTGTGCTGTCTTTATTTATGCCTCCAGTTTCAGGCTTCTCTGTGAATCTCCCCTGCGAATCTAGTTTAAATAGATGCAGCCTGTCCCACTTTCAACAGATCGCAGCAGGTTCTCTGAGAAAACTGCTGCCCCCTTTCCACTAAGATGGAGGCCATCTCTCATGTACATATCTTCCCTCCCAACAAAGTATCCCCATAAATCTGTGAATCCCACCCCCTTTTCTTCACACATCTGCTCAACTAGTGCGTTGATCGCCATCCTCTTGCAGTTTCTATACGTTGCCCCCCTTCCTCCCATTACTGGCAACATTTCTGACAGAATTATGTGTTCCAATTTTGTCTTCTTTAGCTTTCTCACTAACTGTCTATTCTTCTGTACTACCCCAGTTGTTCCCTCCCTGTCAGCATTTTTTGTTCCTACATGTACCAGTATAGACCCTCCCTTGCCATGTCCCAGTACCTTCTCTACCCTGTCAGTCACATGTTCAATCCTAGCCCCCGGTAGACAAACAACAACGTCCTTCCCCTCGCTCAGTGTCTTGTCCGTCTTTCTCATAATGGAGTCGCCCATAAACACCCTCTCTTTCCTCATTTACCCCCAAAACACTGCCATAGAGTAGCTCCTTCTTCGGTTTGCATATGTCTGGTTGTTGTATTTCCCCCCTGTCGTCTTCTTTCCTGTCACATGCTCTTCCGATCCATTTTTTCCTGTCGCTTTTTCTCTTGTCACATTTCCTCCTGTCAGCGTCCCTTTTATCGACTTATCTTCTACCACATTTGCTCTCACTTCCTTTCTTCCCTTCATCTTTCCTCCCATCTCATTTTCTTCTCTCCTCTCCCGTCCCACCTTCCTTCCCTACTTCTCTACGGTCACTTTCTCCCCTGTCACCTTCACGCTTGTCTCGTTTTCTGTCGTCGATTTTCCAATTTCTCAATATCCTTTCCTCAGTTTTCTTGCCATTGGTATTCTCCTTCAGTCTTGAAGTATTCTCACCTCTCTCCATGTCGCCTCTCTCCATTCGACCTGTCTCCTTTCTAATTCCCATCTCCATTCCCTACACAGTATCTGTCAACCTAACTGTCTCCTTCTGCAGATACTCCACCTTCTTACACTGCCCATGACTTCCCACAGCCGGACAATGCAAAATCTACCCAGCTGTGGCAGTGATCGCACACCAAGTGTCGCTTTGCCTTGACTTGCCGCTTGCAAGGCGCCATATCCCTATCAGAATTTATATAATATCTTAACTAACTTAGTCTTTATAAAGACTGTTTCCTGTGTACTACAGAACACTTTATGTTACAGATTTCAATTACACAGCCGACTATTTATTCTATCACGAACGCTAACATTACAGGTAGTGACCTACTTTAAATACAATCAATTACGTTACGTTAGGCTGCTTTATTTATTTATTTAGGTTACGCCGCCCGAATATCACCCTTGATTAATGTTAACAACAATGCTACCCAATCAAAATATCTAGCAAGTTCTGGCTTACACATATATTATTTGATGTAAGTAGTTTGATGGTTGTTACTTTATCTCCTATATATTCTACCACATAATCATGTTTGTTAAATCTTGTTTACAACTTATCGAAGGCTATGTTACCCTATTATCACTCACTATACTAAGGTGTTCTAAAATACTTTAACTAACTAACTTTAAGCACAACTGCTAATCAATATATGTTTACTGCAACTTTATGAATGATATTAAGGCAAGAATAATACTTATCAATCAGTAATTCCACTTGTTTATCAACTTTTCTGCACCACCAATTTCTACGATCTATCTCCGCCAAATGTAGCCTCGAAAAATCGTTCAGATCAGCAATGCGCTGTTCAAACATCGGCATCGGGTGTCTTTCCTCCGTATGGCCTTGTTGGGTTCCCTCGTATCGACGCTGATTCTCACACCACTCGATTTCTTGGGGACGACTACGATAGGGCTCATCCAGGGTGTGGGGCCTTCAACTGTTTCAATGACGTCCATCATCTCGAGGCAATCTAGTTCCTTATCGACATCCTTGCGGATGTTAAATGGGATGCCTCGATTGTGGGACGGATGGGTCAATGTGCAGCTTGATTTGGATGTCCTTGATCCGACCCATGGATCCATCAAATAGGGCGGGGAACTCTTCAGGGATGGTTTGTTGGCCAGTTTGAAGGGAAAAGTGGTTCAGCTGCATGTGTTGGGTTGTTTCGCCGCTCAGAAGGTTGCTGCACGTGTTTGATTCTAGGAGGTAGAACTTTGCCCGAGTTGAGCTTGATTCTTAGCTTACTTCTAATTCAAAGAAACCTCGCACAGGGAGAGGAGTCTTGGAGCCAAATGCGTATAACTTTGGCACTGGAGACATAAGCCTGGGTCTGTCGGTGAGTGCTTCGTATGTCGAGTGGCCTATGATATTGACAGAAGCACCAGTGTTAATCACAAAATCAATGTGATCGTTTATGATGTATGCTGTGGAGTTGGGCGAGTTGACAATTTTGTCAGCAACGGGAAAGACACGCTCTTTATCATCAGATGTAGACGAGGAAAAAACGACATAGCTCACCATGGGTGAAAACATGCAGACACGTGCAAAATGTCTTATTATGCCACAGTTCCAGCACGTCTTGCCTCTGGTTGGGCAGTCATTCTTGGAATGGGGTTAGCAGCCGCAGTACTAACAGGAATCACTGGATGAGTGTTCACCGGAAGCACGAGTGGAACAACAGCGATGGCTAGAACCACCTCGACGATTAGTGTTGCCTCACCGACTAGGCCCAGGGGCAGTCGGCTGCGCAGAGCAAGGCTGGTGTCTGTTGTGAAGAGAGCGATCACCGGAATGAATGGAACCACGTGAACGATGACCTCGTTGTCAACTTTATGGTCACGGTTCACAATAATAGGCATTGACATCACTGGAGACAGCGTTGGCAGCAACAGCATTCTCGGTGGCAGCCGCTCTGCTTTCGTTTCAGACTGCGAGCTTCGTCTGGTATTTGCTAGATATTTAGATTGCCTTTCAGGGCCTTCCTGCGCTCTTTGGAAGAAATGCAGCCTTGGATGATTGCTCCAAGAATTTCTCTGTCGACATCATGAAAATCACAAAGGATTGCCTTTTAGACTGGTACGGAAATCGTCGATTCTCTCCCCTTCTTTCTGGGATGTTTGCCTGAACATAAATCTCTCATAAGAAATGTTCTTTTTGGAAGTAAAATACTCTTCCAGGGACTTCTTCAGCACTGCACATTCTCTGGGAGTAGGGTTGTGTCCTTCAGTCATTGTTCCAACCCCGTTTTGTTCATCACTCATAGTCATATATTTCGAAGACATCACCTCCCCCACATTGGAGTAAGACTGATTTTTTCTGGCATAATTTCCAATGTCAATTGCACAAAGGAGTTTTTCGAATTTGGCTATCCAATTATGCAATCTGGCGCTGGTTGTTGTCTCTTCCCCATAGACAATGACTATTTCAAAAGGAGGTAGCTAGGCCATATCGTCGGCGTAGTGCACATGCAACGCGGGAGTTAGAACAAAGGAAACAAGTCGTTTTGCTAGCTCGTAGCGTTATGAAACTGTAATCACGTACCAGAGTTCATCCTCGTCGCCAGATATGATGTTTATATATATTACAAACATACCAATATCTTAATGGTGTGGATTAACGTGTGTTTTATTGTATAAGAACACGACAGTCAATGTGTCACGCAAACATGAAAGTCGTGAGACTCTCGGAAGTCCCGTTTACTCACGCGTGTATAATCAGAAAGAAACGGGGATAGATTACAAATGTTTATGATAGATACGAAACATGATTATTATAAGCTACAGGATATTACAATACCCTTTGCCAAACATTCTATAAATTGTTCTTTTGGAGTTTGGCGAATGGTTAACATTATTCTTTACTAAAGATGGCGAATGGCTTTATATAATATTTTGTAATATAGACTTCTATGAGATCTCTATTAGGCCTATTCTATTGTTTTCTTTAATATGTTAATGTGCCACACGTTTATTGTTTCGCTGGCCGAACGTGACGACCGATACTTATGGAAAAGCATAAATGTTCTATTTTGTAATAACGGAGCGCCGAAATGTTGTTTTTTAACGACAGGGAAGTTCCCTGGTGAACACAAATATTTTAATTAACACAGATTTTGTTTGTATTTAAGAGATGGACAATCTCAGCATGCATCTTTAAGACGTCCATTCTGACGGGATTCCAAGCTGGTCTTTCACAGCGTCTTTGACTGTTTGTTCTGTCGGAAATGCTAAGAAAATTAGGCGTATGATACAACACGAGGGTGTCATTTAGCTTCACATCCCCACTCTGCCCCCTCCCTGGGTTACATGCGACATCAGGCTACATATATTTGTCTCACTTGGTATTCGCCAGAGGTCACTCCAATAGTCAAAACTCAAAATTGTCTGCACTCGATCAAGTACAACACGGACAGACCTCTCAATGAATGTATAGTTTCGCGTAGTTTGTTTGTGTAGTAATACATCGATATTTTCAGGTGGCCCCTTAGTTTCAATTGCTTTTCTGCGCTGCGCAATAGTTACTTTGAAAACTAGGCTGCAGTTATTTTCGCGCGTTATATGCGTGATCTCTACTAGTAACACATTTTCAGACACGCTCATTCAGAACTTACTGTGTCGCAGCCCAACATATTGTTTCCGTGTATATAGTACTGTTTTAGGACAACAACATACACAGGTCATGGTATGTTTATTTAAGGAATATTGTGTTACTATGCCTACTAAGTTCTGTGGCATGAGATTGAGAAAACATTTCGTGATTCAAACTCAAGCTTTACTATTGTAAAGTTTCAGCTGAAGACAAAAAATGTTCTCGTAGATGGCGTTTGTTATGACGAAAATTTAAGCAGTTTTTAGCAACAAAAATTGCGTAAGACGTCACCAACTAATCTGCGGAACAAGGGTAGAAAACAATGTTGTGATCAATAGATTAACGTCCGGTACGTACCTTAAAATCACTCAAATACCTTAACCAATGGGGAATTTCGAAAAAAGGGGTTACTTTTCTTCCGAGAATTCGCTGGTGAACAACTGAATGTTTTCCGCCGAAGATACAAACCGTCTTGAAGAAAACGCTAACATAATTTATATCAACATACATACGTACGTGCGTACGTACCTACCTACGTACGTACGTACATACATACAAACAAACACTCACGTATACATACCCTACCTCAATTATAAAGTGTTAGATATCATTAATATAGGTTATCAGGCACGCGCATATACAATTTAAATTAACTGCGGCAAAGAGGAAATCCACGACCGAGATAGGAGGAGAGTGTGAAGAGACATCTTGGCAGGATTGGGAGGGGAGTCGAAAACGGGAGGAGAATGTGGATTTATATAAGTGAAGGCGGATGACGGAAACAACAGTGACACAGAATGAGTGGCGAAAGAAGAGAAAGAAAGGCATAAATAAAAAACCGAAGACCATTATCAACACCAGCACAATTAAACACAATGCGCAGACTTCAACCAATAAAAATATGTGTTTTTAAGACGTATCTAATATATTCGAAGAAGTCCCAATCCCTCAGGCCTGGTCCAGTGTTCTAATCACGGAATCTCTGTCGACGGGAATGGAGACACATGTGCTGTCACGTTGAACGCATGGAGTGCGTGCTAGGAAGCAAAACGACCATCTTCGCAAGCCAAGGGTGTGACTATGTATACTACTCCTGGCAGATCTACTCATTGTATGAAATTTAGCTGAATTAAACTACTATTGACTAAGCCGTAACGCCCGTTAGAACAGTGCAAACACCCGTCTCACCCGCACCCCAATTCCAGGACTCCCAATATTATTACCCTTTCGATCATACTCACAAAACGCTGAACGGTATTTTGTTTTCAAATAAATACGTATACTGCCCAAATGGTCCATGAAGACCACACAGAAGACCACAGGAATTTTCGGCGATCGGTATCATTGGCTGAGCTTATCTTCACAGTTTTACAAGGCGATCTGCCAGGGGGCACTGAGACCATCCTCACGCGCCAGGCGGCGCTGCTGAATACACCTTTGTAAGCTTGATGCAGCTAACTTCCACACAATGCATAGGAGATCTGCCAGGAGTAGTGTAACTAGTCACACCTTTGGCTTGCGATGATGACAGTGACTGTTGTAATCAAGCGACATGCAATAACATTAGAAGGTATTGGGACATGGCAAGGGGGGGTCTATACTGGTACATGTAGGAACAAATAATGCAGACAGGGAGGGAACAACTGCGATAGTACAGAAGTATAGATAGTTAGTGAGGAAGCTACAGAAGACGAGAGTTGACCAGGTTATTCTGTCAGGAATTTTGCCAGTAATGTGAGGAAGGGGGGCAACGTATAGAAACTGTAAAAGGATGGCGATCAACGCACTAGTTGAGCAGATGTGTGACGAAGAGGGGGTGGGATTCATAGATTTATGGGGATACTTTGTTGGGAGGGAAGATATGGCCTCCATCTTAGTGGAAAGGGGGCAGGCAGCAGTTTTCTCAGAGAACCTGCTGCGATCTGTTGACAGTGGGACAGGTTGTATCTATTTAAACTAGATTCGCAGGGGGGACTCACAGAAAAGCCTGAAAATGGAGGCATAGATAAAGACAGCACAAATAAATCAGCAAATAACAGTGTGGAAAACTCTTCTGAAGCTGGATATAAATGTGTTTGTTTAAATGCAAGGAGTATAGTAAACAAAAGAAATGAACTAAACATTATGGTAGAAGATATTGACCCTCATATAATAGGTATAACCGAATCCTGGACCACCACCGATATATCAGATGCTGAATTGGGACTGACAGGATATGTAATGTTTAGAAAAGATAGAATAGGAAGAATGGGAGGTGAAGTTATTTTATATATTAAAGAATATATTCAGGCTTATGAAATAAAATTAGAAAGAGAAGCAGATTGCGAAGAAGCTGTTTGGTGTAACATAGTTACAGGAAACTCAACGTTAACAGTTGGGTTAGTTTATCGAAGTCCAAACATAAGCATAGAAGAGAATGAAAAAATACAAAACGCTATAAGGGAAGTAAGCAAACGGGACTGTATTATTATGGGGGATTTTAACCACGGGCATATACAATGGAAATCTCTACAGAGTATGGGGAGTGAGGACCACAAGTTTTTAGTTTTAGTTCAAGATACATTCCTTTCTCAACATGTGCTAGAACCAACCAGGGGTGAGAATGTGTTAGACATAGTTTTGTCCTCACAGAATGAATTAGTTGACAATGTCAAGATATGTGAGCCACTGGGGAGTAGCGATCACAACCAGATACATTTTACCATCAAAGTAAAATCAGAAAGGAATAGTAAAAAGCAGTATAGGAGAAATTTCCACAAAGGAAGGTATAAGGACATGAGGATATATTTAGCAAAGATAGACTGGAATAACACACTGAAAAATAAGACGGCAACAGAATGCTGGAATGTATTAAAGAGTGAAATTAAGTGCATAGTCGATAAATTTGTACCCTTCAAAAAACAAGGAAAACGGTCCAAAAAGAAACACTTATCGAAAGAAGCCATTAGAAAAATTAAGTACAAACAAATGATGTGGAAGTCATATAGATGTACTGGAAATGATGAAGACTACAACAGTTATAAAGAAGCACTTAACCAAGCTACAGCTGAAATTAGAAATTCAAAGAGAAGCTATGAACAACAATTAGCTAGTAATATAAAACATGACAGCAAGAGTTTTTATGCGTATGTTCGAAGCAAACAGAAAGTTCAAGATAAAGTCGGTCCTCTAGAAGATAGTGCTGCAAATATAATATCAGAGGGATTCTTAATGGCAGAAGACCTGAATGAGTACTTTAGTTCAGTGTTTACCAGGGAAGATATTAGTTCACTGCCAGTACCAGAGGCTAAGTTCAAGGGGCAGATTCAGACTATTTAGGACAATTAATTGTAACCCCGGAAATGGTAGGTAAGAAAATAAGGGCTATGAAGGATAATAAATCACCTGGAGTGGATGGTATTCCACCCAAACTACTATTGAAAATTGTAGAACAAATTAGCATACCGCTTGCAACAGTTTTCAATTTGTCATTAGAAGAGGGAGTGGTTCCTTTAGAATGGAAAGAAGCAAACATTATACCATTATTCAAAAAAGGTTCGAGAAACAAGTCAGAGAACTATAGACCAGTGAGTTTAACATCAGTGATTTGTAAATTGTTAGAAAGACTAATTAAAGATCACATGGTGGAGTTTCTTGTTAAACAAAACTTGATAAACCCATCTCAACATGGTTTTTAAAGCGAGGTCATGCTTAACAAATATGTTATGTTTTTTGGAAGACATCACTAAGTGGGTAGATGAGGGATCACCAGTAGATATCGTCTACTTAGATTTTCAAAAAGCTTCCGACAAAGTACCACATCAAAGATTACTGCTGAAACTAAAGGCCCATGGCATAGGAAATGGTATAATAAACTGGATAGAACAATGGCTGATTGACAGAAGACAATGTGTAGTAGTTGATGGGGAGGCTTCAAACTGGAAATCGGTATTGAGAGGGGTACCACAGGGATCAGTATTAGGTCCTATATTATTCTTAATATATATCAACGATTTGGATGATGAAATAACAAGCAAGGTGTTGAAATTTGCAGATGATACAAAAGTGTTTAGAAGGATTAAAAGTGATGGAGATAGACAGCATTTACAAGATGATCTTGACAGGTTGATCAAATGGTCTGAAAAGTGGCAAATGCTGTTCAATTTTGGGAAATGTAAATGCCTCCACACAGGACATGGGAACGAAGAGGTAGAGTATACAATGGGGGATACTGTACTAAGTACTACTATAAAAGAAAAGGATTTAGGGTTAACCATTAGTGCTGATATGAAGGTTTCAGAGCAGTGCGGAATTGCAGCTTCAAAGGGAAATCAAATCCTTGGATTAATTAGGCGAAACATAACATATAAGGAAAAAGAGCTAATAATATCGCTGTACAAAACAATAGTTAGGCCTCATTTAGAATATTGTATTCAAGCATGGAGGCCATATCGCAGGAAGGACATATATATGCTAGAAAGAGTGCAGAGGAGAGCAACTAAAATTATACCAAAACTGAGGGATCTTAGTTACGAAATACGCCTAAAAAAATGCGGTTTAACAACACTAGAGACCAGGAGATTGAGAGGAGATCAGATAGAAGTGTTTAAAATATTGAAGGGTTATGAAAATATTGATAGAAATATTTTTTTCTCAGTTAAGAAAGATAGAAGGACTAGAGGACATGAACTTACATTGGCAAAGGAGCAGAGTAGATTGGATATAAGAAAGTTTTCATTTTCACAAAGGACTGTAAATGAATGGAACAGATTACCTGCTGATTGTGTGGGTGCTAGTAGCGTGAATATGTTTAAAAATAAAATCGACACATACCTCAGACGGGCGGGATACACATAGATAAAAGGGTCGGACTCTCGATAAGCCAAAGGGCTTCCTTGTCCACCTGCCACCTAGAGTTAATTCTCTGGGTGGCAATCTTGTTAAATCTTGTTAAACATCATCTTATAAAATTCTATTCACCAAAAATAGACAGTTGCAGCACCAGACTTCTATTTCAAGTTTACAGGTGTTTACAGTTTGTTCTTTATTCCCGAACACAACTTTTATTTAAAGTACCAGGCAAAGAAAGAAATAAACTCAAAACCTAAATAAACGGCTTGAAAAACTGCAGAAAGGTGTATCCTGAAGATGCGAGATATATACCCCAAAAACGTAATTTATTCGAAAGGTACACGCTGCCGACACCTGTCGGACCTGCTGTCACCTGTCTGACGACCGACGGTGAAGTAGGGAGTAAAATATATTGCTTCCAACACGCAAACAAATGATGCTGATGGTTTTCAAACGTTTAACTTTTTGTGTTTGTGATTTAAAAAAGGTTGTAGCTCACCAACAACATTCCTTGGACGTGTCGCTTATTATGCAATGCTACTTACAAAGTCTTCCAGTAGCGTGCGAAACTGTAGTCAGAGTCATAGCCGGCACAATACCTAACCTTTTGTTTAAGTAGGCGCTGTCACTCTAAATTGTCGGTTTGCCTTAGATCCTCAAACATACACAGTTACGATTATTCTTGACTGACGCAGCATCGATACAAATAAGAAGGTTCGAATTTTGCACATATTTAACAAGACTGTGCCAAGTTATCATCCAAACCAACATCCTCAAATGGTAAGTGGACAAGGAAATTATTGGCGTATTGTGAGTCCCAGTAGTATAAATACTTAATGTCCAGGATGGTTGGAGATCAGGATCTCATTGGATATAATGACTACATAATGTAATAGTACAGGATGTTCTACTCATCGACCCAGAAGATCGGTATAGTATTTAAAATCAAATATCCAGACAACACAGTTAACGTAGACTACACATTAAACTAGTGACAAACGAGACAATGATTGCGTCATTAATATGCATATGTTAAATAGGTTAGCTTTTTATTGATCACTGTATTCAGTACTTAGGACTGCTCAAAGTGCTTTATGCTATAATCCCTGGCCGACCTGTTCATTCGAACACCATCTCAACTTCACTGGGAAGTATTCGGCCACGCTGGAATTAATGCGCGAGGACTATTCGTACACAAATTAATATCCACCATTGTCTATAGCCAGACAGTCATTCATATATCTGCGTGAATTGGAGCAACGTAGAATGAATGAACTTATCCAACTTTCGACATTGTCGCAGAGGATTTGAACCTGAGTTCTGTCGATTGAGAGTTTGATGCTCTAGCTACTGCGCCACAGCACTCCTAGGTTGCACGTTCTATCACGCATACGGCTGACTCTTTTTGTCAGTTCTATTGCATTTTGAAAAAACGACAAAAGGACTAAGTTGCATTCCTTCGACGTGTTGAATAAGATACATATAGTTGTGAAAACACAACGTAATTTTATCAAGTTGCATGCGACACTGCATCTACCGTGATAACGACACAACGCTTCACCTTTCTCGTATACAATAAAAACATAGTTCTACGCATCTATGAACGTGTTCATCTCATATTTCATCAAGGCAAGTGCGAAGTGAACAAACACTTCTTATGGTATACCCAATCTAAACCGTAACGCCACACAGTAATAAGTAAATTTGATTCCAAGCACAATTCCAATTACAAGTATTTATTGTAGACATCATCAGGGTGGGCAACTAGTGCTATGCTCCACACAGGCGAAACAGTAAATACGTATTGTTTTGTGCTCTGAATACTTAAATTGTGTACTTTAAATGCACTTGATATTTAGGTAAGTACAATTTACGAAGTGCAAAGTGCTTTACGTTGTTACTTCAAAACCCCAAGGTCATGTAATTCAATATAAATCCAAGTACTTGACATCAACCCATGTTTTAATGCCAACGACTGTGGATATCCATAAGGTCATTGGCCACATCTAAAGCATAATGTAAGGATACAAGGCATCCCATAGCCCAAGAAATACAGAGTTAACGACTGTGGATATCCATAAGGTCATTGGCCACATCTCAATCATAATGTAAGGATACAAGGCATCCCATAGCCCAAGAAATACAGAGTTAACGACTGTGGATATCCATAAGTTCATTGGCCACATCTAAAGCATAATGTAAGGGTACAAGGCATCCCATAGCCCAAGAAATACAGAGTTAACGAGTAACACATTATTTTAGTTAAACAACCTACTATAAAGTTACCTCGATATAACTATAACGAATCCTAAAACACGAATTGTATATTAGTAGAATAAATAATTGTGTTGCTATCGGAGCATTAAACTGTTTATAAAATAATTACAACAAATAATTAAAATTTATTACATAAATTCGTGAGACAATCAAAACCTCTAAGATGGTTATGGGACGAAACGTCTATTTGGTAGTTAATACAATGTTGTATTTACATTTCGCACTTGGATTGGGATTGCATCGGTCTAATGAACATTTTAAAGGTACGTTCCGAAATTAATAGGTTGAATATAAAAGCAGTGGTGTTTTGTACTCTAAATTAATACATATAACGTCCCCTTCTTTTATGCCTTTAACTTGCCACCTGTTTTTTTACAGAAACTTGCAAATAACTTAACAATATTTAAAAAGATTTAACAAGATTCCCACCCAGAGAACGAACTCTAGATGACAAGTGGACAAGGAAGCCTTTCGCTTATCGAGAGTCCAAACCTTTATCTGTTTAAAAACACTCCGGTGACATTTTGGAATATTTTGTTATAAAAGATGTTAAAATTTGCAGTCAGAACCAGTATATTTCCGTCGCTCGAGGGCACCAACGGTAACCATAAACACTTGTCGTGCATCGCAATGAATTAATACTTGATGTGCTTCGAATGTCAGTCTTGGCGAGCATTGTAGAAATCCTGCATTTAACTCCTTCGAAAACATCCTCTACATCATTCTTCAACAGAAATCATTAAGCAGTTCGCGATTGTTCACTATTGTGCTTTTTACGTTCTGCTTAATAAACATGCTCCAATTATTGCATAAAATGTATCACAAAAGTACCCTCTCCTTTAATGACTCCTGAAATACTGCAGTCCAGAAGACGGCGTCATTATATTGTGCGCGTATTGCGTAAAACACGTTCATCTTTGGATATATCACGCTATTCAAAACAGTGTCGCTGTTGCAATAGACAAATGACAAAAGCGAAATCAGATTATTTTACAAACAACGACAATCCTGGTCAACAATTTTACACCGAATGGCTGCTTCATTTCTACATACACATCATTTATAAAGTTCTGTTTGTGATATGTTGTCAGGTTGTTTTGATGATATAGTTAGTCTCAACAGTTCTTCCTTCCCATATGATATTTTAAAGCATGTAAACGTTCAACCTCCACTCATAAATATCTTAGGTGCTTCTTTTACACCGGCTACAGTTGAGGAACAAATCAGAAGAGAGAAGTGGACACCACTAGACTACGAGATAATCGTTGGACATCGCGTATCACTCAGTACCTGGAGACCTTACGAAGGGAAACGATCTAGAGGAAGACCGACGAGACGGTGGAGTGACGAACTGGAGTATTGGAAAGGCACCATGTGGCAGTTCTGGAAACGACAACCACGGAACACTATGCCTGCACAATGACGATTATGATGATGATGATGACAGTGAGAAAATGAGGCAAATAATAATGTGTTCTCCAAATAAATCCCATGATCTTGATTCTTTACCCACGCTACTGTTGAAAGTCTGTACTTGGTACAACAAATAATATCGTAAATGTGTAACTGAGTTCGGGTAATTTTCATTTAATTTTAAGCAAGCGCATGTAGATTCACTTTAAGAAGTTATCTTTGCCTAAAGACAACCTTAGAAATCATAGACCGCTTTTACCTTTAGCTTCATTTCCAAGATAATTTGAAAAAGATGTGGGAAAATGCTTTGGCTCTCATATCAGCTCAAATTGCTTCTCCGAAGTATTGAAATCTTCTTACAAACAACTTCATTTTACGAAGATTTCTTTCTTAAATGTGCATAATGAGATAACTCTAAATATGGACCATGATAAACTTGCTCGATCTACCTACGATACGGCGGAACGCAGTGGTGCAGTGGCTAAAGCTTCGGACTCTCGACCGAGAGAACCCGAGTTCGAATCCTGGCTTTGAAGTGGGTTGCTCCACTTCTCTCAGCTGTATGAATGAGTACCTTGCTATACACTGTGGTGAGTATTTGTGTATAGATAGTGTCTGTGCATTAATTGCAGCGTGACTGGATGCACCCCAGAGAAGTCGAGATGGTGTTCGATTGAATAGGCCTGCCAGGGATAAAATTGTAATGCGCATTCAGCAGTCCTGAGGACGGGATACTGCGCTGTATTAGAGCTTACCTTTTCACCATTGACTACACTTTCTTACCAATCATTTACTTAATGGCATGCTGTATCTTGTACGGCTTTGAAGTGGGTTTTGTCATATCTAATAGATAGACACCAGAGCGTCGAGTTTGGTTATTGTCTTTCATTTGCACTCCCTGTTTCGTATGATATTCTTTAAGGTTCTGTCCTTGGACAATTACGTTTCACTCTCTACGCCACTCCACTGATCTCAGTTATTAAGAATTACAATTTGAGACCTACCTTTATGCAGATGAATGATACACAGAAATGAGTTAGTCTGAAAATAATTACAACTTTTTCCCCACACCAATTCTTGGCCAGTATGTTACGCCTCCACGTTCAACATGAAATCTAGGAGTTCTCTTTGATAGCAATTTCAATTTCAGACAGCATATTTATCAAATTTGTTGTTGTTGTTATTATCACATTCATGATTTAATTATAATAATAAATAATAATAAAACTTTATGTTGATACCGCCAAATCTGGGGCGGGTGTGTACAAACATAAAAGATGTCAAATTTAATTTATGATGTATTTGTCGGTATTTGCCTCTTTCTGTTGCAACAACTATCGCATCTGCACTTGTTACCAGTACACTTGACTATTGCAATTCCCTTTTTCATAATATCGTCCTTAAGAATATCACAACATTATTCTGCGTGTAAACAATTGCTTTGCAATAGTTGTGGCTCGGTTTCCGCGGTTTTCACACTCAGTGCCACTTCTGAGGTATTTGCATGTGCTTCCTATCCGATATCGTATATAAGATATGCACGATTGCCAATCAGGCTCTGTCTTGTAAGCAACATGCATATTTACATTAATTTCTTACTACTGTAATAAAGCCTATACCGCTTCGATCATCTAATTTACTTTTTGTTCCTAGAGTCAATACTAATATTGGAACGGGGACTTTTGTAAGCTGCGCCAACTCTTTGGAATATGCTCTCTCAGTGTTAGATCAGAAAATATTACACAATTCAGCCGTTATTTAAGAACATAGCTTCACAACGGTGTTTATTGACTTTAGATCCCTGGGGCAACCTTCCATCTGTTGACAACTTGTATACGGTTTATGATATTTTTTGCATCTCTGTTATGAACTACCCCTACCGACCTAATGCGCGTCCCAGGAGACAAACAAGATTGGCGTCGTCTGGCAGTGGACATGACACCCCTACGTCCCGGTGAGCGATTCTACCTGTGTCATTTTCTTCGAATGCTTACATACATTAATGATGCGCAATTTCCGTGTCAAAACATGTTTCATTGAGTCAATGAAACATGTTTCTTCTTCAAAATGTACCATTATTTTTGTCACGAGCCAACCAAAGATTGTGCACCCATGGCTAAATGTTTTTTTTTCACGCCAACAAGTTTTTAGGAATAAATCTTGATTTTCATTTAATGTTTTTATAAGTTAAATGTCATCTTAATGTCGCCGGTGTGTTCTTTAAAGTGTGCGTCGTAAAATAATAAGGTGTTTCTCGGTCTAATAAAAACGACGTCATTACCTGCAGTATAAGTTCCGCCAGACTGGCGGATTACGCATTGCGGTGAGGCTACATATCCCAGTAGAACGGTAAGACAGAATAATTTGCAATATTTTCAAAGTTTGAACATCTAGTATAAGCTTGAGCTTGAATTGGATGAAAACGTATTATGTTTGCTATATTCTTGACACCATATGTAGTGTGTTTAGCATATTTGCTAAACTAATGCGAACAGTGCAATATAGTACTATCTTAATAGTGTGAACCTTAGTTGTTAGAAATCTCGAATATTTAGATCAAAGCCTTTCATAAATGTTCCGGTTTGTTTTGTTTCCAGTCCAGATACCCAACGGCATCTGCTAACTACACGCTTTATATCTTAAAATTGCCATTGACTGGCCATGACACTCCGCTCAAATGCACCGTCAAACAGCTTTGATGTATCTTACTATAGAGCAGCAGATGCCTTGTTGATGTAGCAGTCGTTTATCACCGTCCTAATCTTCTTCTTCATTTCAGCAGCAAGATTCCGACATGAATAAGCTTCTCGTGTTGTTAGCTCGTCTGCTCGTCTTATTCGCGCTATTTGCCGCTGTGTTGGCATGCACCCGTCCTCACTGTAAGTGGAATATAATTGACAACTGCTCTTAGTGAAAATGTACTAAGAAAAGTGCAAGTATGAAATATTCTTTATCAGAATTAGTATCGATGTATATGAATATCACCCGTAGATACCAATAACACGTTCTTTGATGTGAACGATTAGTTTAGGCAATCCAAGAACGTGAGTTTAAGAAAAAATATTAAAATAACCTATCCATCACGTAACTTTTTGCATAGCAACAAGCTGCTTCAAATCTATAAAATGGCATGCGAATATGGGGAACTGCCCATTATTCCGTTGCACGTTCTGTTCACATTCTGTCTACAAATGTTTTTCTCTGCGACAAAAAACATCAGGTAAAACGGTTGGTTTAAGTGAGGACAACATGCGGGTACGATTGGTTTAGAAGATGTCTCGCTGTCTTTGTATTGTAAAGCACGTATGTAAATATCTTTGACGGGGGTCATGCGAATAATTATGATCGTGATGCAGGCAAACAATAAGATAGTGGACAACACTGTTGCGCATTACGTGGAGTGAGCTGGCAGTCTGTGTGAAGGGAACTCTCTGAAGGAAGGGTCGATGACAAGCGTAGAGGAAGATTTAGTTACTTGGAGTTACGTCTACAAGACGTGGATGGGAATATGTTAAATGCTGAAGTAATCGGGATGGCGCGAGAGAAGCCGAATGATCGGTCCAATCCAGCGGGCATATTAAGATAAACCAAAGATTATTTAAAAACGTATGTTTCTTCAGTTATTTTCACTTAATTTGATATAGGGATTTAATTGTGGTGCCATATTGTGGTGATGTGTTTCGACAGCGTGATGATTATCGTACCATTGTTGCCGCAGGTTGCAGAAAACACTGCGGCAGTCGAGATGGCGATTACCCTAACAAGTGCACGTACGATTGCCGTTATTACATTACATGCCGGGACGGGAGAGCGTACTACCGGCGGTGTCGTTCTGGACGCTTCTTTGACGCCGACAGGAGGCGCTGCATAGAAGGTGACCAATCACTGTGTGCGTGTGTGTATGTGTGCGCGCGCGCGTGTGTGTGTGTGCTTGTGTATGTGTGCGTGCGTGCGTGCGTGCGTGCGCGCGTGCGTGTGTAACAACCGGTAATGTAATAATCGACCGGTAATGTAATAATCGACGGGTAATGTAATAAATCGACCGGTAATGTAATAATCGACCGGCAATGTAATAATCAATCGGTCATGTAATAAATCGACCAGTAATGTAATAAATCCACCGACAAATTGATTAATTGGGCAATCTTTAAAAAAAATAAGTTAAAGTTATGTCTAATCTCATTCGACTTCATTCATATAAACGAACAACGAGCACCTATTGTATTTTTAATATGTCCAGTATTAAGGGATTATATCAAAAACAATCTTAAGGATTATTTAAAAAGAAGTAATTAACTGGTCATTTTATAATGAATTAGCTGGTCATTTCAATATACGACGGGGTCACCTCATAGAATCAAGACCATCTTCTCAAAAAAGTAAATTAAATTAAGTGGACACCTCATAAAAAGAATGGGTCTTCTTAAAAAAGTATCATTACCAGATATGTAAGTAGTCATTAACACATTAATGAATAATCTCAACACAATACTTGCTCATTTCTCAATTCAGGGGTTTTTCTCATAGAAGGTCAAACCAAAAATGTAAATGTTCATTAAAAGAACAAGGTGTTCATCTCAATGAATTGAAAGAGCATCTTAAAATAATAAAGATAACCAAAACATACAACTCTTTTACAACTATACTATACCATGAGTATTTATCTATAGATCGATGGTGTGCGTCTGTAAAAATGTAAATGTTCATTAAAAGAACAAGGTGTTCATCTCAATGAATTGAAAGAGCATCTTAAAATAATAAAGATAATCAAAACATACAACTCTTTTACAACTATACTATACCATGAGTATTTATCTATAGATCGATGGTGTGCGTCTGTAAAAATGTAAATGTTCATTAAAAGAACAAGGTGTTCATCTCAATGAATTGAAAGAGCATCTTAAAATAATAAAGATAATCAAAACATACAAAGAGCATCTTAAAATAATAAAGATAATCAAAACATACAACTCTTTTACAACTATACTATACCATGAGTATTTATCTATAGATCGATGGTGTGCGTCTGTGTGGTCAGTGTTCTCAGTTACACATGTTTATTTCTTGCTTTCTTAATAGCAAACAACACAAGAGAATTTCCCCATGAGGGACAATAAAGGTATTTGAATTTAATTGAAATATTGATTAAAATGAACTGGCTGATCGCGTCAACAAATTCAGGGATCATCTCAAAACATTAAAGGTTCTTCTCATAAATAATAGTGTTTTCTTAAAATACATTATGGTGTCGTTTCACAAAAAGTGTAAACGTTCATTATAAACAACTAACTGATCGTTACAACGAATTTTTTAAACCGTCATAACATTAAATGGTCATCTCATTAAATAAAGGGGCCTTTTAAAAAAAAAGACGGGTTTTTAAAATAATTGTTTAATCATCTCAACACATCAAGGGATCATCTTTAAAAATACGTAGTCATCTCTCAATAAAGGAGTTTTCTCAAACAACTCAGGGAATATCTCAAAATGTAATGTTGAAGAGTGCTATTATAAAAGTATTAGAAACTTAAGGGTAATCTCGAAATAATAATAATAACAGTAATAATAATCAATTGAAACAATTACAGAGGTAATCTCAAAAACCTAAGCTTAAGTGTTACCTGAATCAACTAAAAGATCATATAAATTAATAAATGAAACCTAATGTATTTTAAAATATGCCTAATGATAAAAAATTATGTAACAAACAATTTAAAGAATGTTTTAAGTAATATTGGAGAAGTCATGTTTATAACAAACTAGCAGATCATTTCAACACGTGACGGGATCATTTCATAAAATCAAGTGGTCTTTTCGAAAAAAATGTTAATTAAATTAAGGGGTCATCTGATAAAAAGATGGATCTTCTCAAAAAAGTGTCGTTACAAAATGCGTAAGTAGTCATTAACAAATTAAGGTCTGATCTAAAAATGTAGGGTCTTCTAAACAAATTAAATGATTATATTAAGCAGTGTAACAAGCCATAAAAATGCGACGTTAGGTCCTCGTTATTTGTTTATAATTTTTTATGAATGAAGTCCGATGAGATTATACTTGAGTTATATTTCCTTAATATTACTATTAGGCATATTTTTTAATACAACAGGTGCTCTTTATCCGTTTATGCGAACTTTTAAATTGATATACAGAACACTTAACTTTATTTGTTTAATATTACTCCTTTATCTGTTTAAGCTGATCTTCGTTATTATTACTAGTAATAGTATTTTGAGATTACCCTCAAGTTTATAATAATTTTATAATATCACTCCTTAACATTACATTTTGAGCTTTCCCTAAGTCTTTTGTGAAAACCCCTTTATTGAAAGATGACTATTTCTTTGTTGAAATGATCGGCCAAATATTGTATGATGATTCCTTAGCTTTTTTGAGAAAACCCCTTTCTTTTAAGAGATAACCATTTAGTGTTATGTTGGTCTTCTACAATTATTGGGACGATCAGTTAGTTGTTCTTTTAATAAAAAAAAAATTGTGAAACGACACCATAACGTTTTTGAGAAGTCCCTAATATTTTACTAGAGGTCCCCATAATCTTTTGCGATGATCGTTGAATGAGTTGACATGATCAGCCAGTTAATTTTAATAAATATTGTTATGTTTTGAACTGGTCCCTTAACTTTGTTGAGAAGACCCCTTTATTTGTGAGATGACTCTTTATTACGCTAAGATGATCTTTTAATTCATCGAGACGATCAGCTTGCTCGTTTTATTAAACATTTATATTTTTATATGACTTTTTGAGAAACCCCTTAATAGAGATATGACCATTATTGTGTTGATATGACCCCTTAACGTGTTGAGATGATCAGCCGGTTATTATTATCAACGCGTCTATTTTGGAAATGATACATTAACTTTTTTGAGAAGACTCCTTAATATTTTGAGATGATCATTTAATTTTTGAGACTATCAGCTCGTTAATGTGTTAATGACGTCTAACATACTTTGTAACGCTACTTTTTTAGAAGAACCATGCCTCTTTATGAGATGAGCACTTGATTTTATGAGATGCCCATATCATGTGTTGAGATGTTGAGTCAGCATTACAAAATTACATCTTAATGACTCCTTTTTAGATTATTCTTTAAAAATAGATTTTGATATAATCCCTTAATATTAGGCATAATTTAAAAATACTTTAGTGGAGATCAACAGGATATCAGCATGGCTAGCCGGTATAAGTGCACGTGATAATGACGATGAGGTCAAGGAGAATGTTGTCGTCCTCATGATCGTAATAATAATTAATAATGACCCGCAACGTCTTCATCTTCTTTATCATCATCATCGCCTGCGTTGTCTTCATCGTCCTCGTCTTCATCATCATCTCATCATCACTGTCGTTATTATCATTATTAGCATTATCCTAATGATCATCATCATCATCACCGTCATCATAGTTATAATCATCATCATTACTGAGGTGACCCCTTAATTGACTACATTTTTTTTTTCATCGTCATTGTAATAATTTATCATCATCGTCATCATTATCATCGTCATCATAATCAACTTAGTCGTTTTTAGTACATTACCGGTCGATGTATTACATTACCGGTCGATTAGTACATTTCCGGTCGATTAGTACATTACCGGTTGTAACATACGTGTGTTCGTGCATGTGCGTGTGCGCGACTGACTGCAAGCGTGTATGATTCTCAACCAATGCTAACACAATCCATTCTTTATAAATAAATCACACATGTTATAATTACTTCCTTCACATTCATAACCATGTTTCCTGTTTTATAATACAAACAATTTAGACAATTTTATTTAATCCGGAAAGAATTGTGTTGGAAACTTTGTTTTAATTAAGGTTTTTCTCACGTCCTTACGAGCTTATGGTGTACAATTGTCATGTCTCCTTCACTACTGTTATATCCGGTTTCAGGATGCCCGACCGGACGTCGCGGCATCATCGACTGCTACTCCCGCCCCGACGGCCATTGGCAGCACTGCTGCTACTGCGACTTGTATGCATCTTGTGCCAGCGGCGGCATGTTCTTCCACCGCCGCTGTGAGGTCAAAGGCACGGTCTGGGACGACGTGGAAAACAAGTGTCTTGGCAAATCGAGCACTTGCCGTAGAGAACACATGTTCTACCCGCTGGAGACCATCATGAAACCGTCCAATAATGGATAATTGAAGCTACACAGGACGGTGTAGCGACGTTTTAGCCGGATAGTGGCATTTCTATAATAAAAAAACGTTCTTATATAGCGCAGTATCCAGTCCTCAGGAGCGCTGAAAGCGCTTTACACTTTACTCCCTGGCAGATCTGTTCAATCGAACACCAACTAATGACTTCTCTGGGAAGCATCCAGTCACGCTGCAATTAATGCGCGAAGATTATTCGTACACAAATATCAACCACTGTCTATAACCAGGTACTCATTCATACAGCTGAGTGAACTGGAGCAAGGTATAGTGAACGAACTTGCCCAAGGTTCGACACCGCTGCACAGGATTCGAACCCGGGTTCTCTCAGTTGAGAGTCCGAAGCTCTAGCCACTGCACCACGGCGCAGTATACATATCTCTATCATGATATTAGAGATGAGAAACATCTAAATACCAATTTTATCTACTTACATGTATCTCCAATACACATTAAAACTTCGTGACCAACACATACTTGACGTGTTCATACATGTATTGTTGTATGTGCATATGTATGTATGTATGTGTGTATGTGAGTGTGTGTGTGTGTGTGTGTGTGTGTATGTGTGTGTGCGTGCGTGCGTGCGTGCGTGCGTGCGTGCGTGTATATGTGTGTGTGTATAGAGCAGTAGCAGCAGTCCAGTATCATCTGCATAGTCCAGGTCTTCCAGAATTGAGGTAAGTGTCCACCTGATGCCCTTGTTTCCCTCATTGGTGATTCCCGTCATCAGCCAGTCAATGGCAAGGATGAACAGAAAGGGAGAACGAATACATCCCTGCTTCACGCCAGATTTGACGCTGAAGCTGTCTGACAGATGGTTGTTGCTAGTTGGTGACAATGAACTCACTGTATATATATATCTCTCTCTCTTTCTCCCCCTCTCTCTCTCCCTCTCTAGCTCTCTCTCTCTCTCTCTCTCTCTCTCTCTCTCTCTCTCTCTCTCTCTCTCTCTCTCTCTCTCTCTCTCTTTCTGTCTCCCTCTCTAGCTCTCTCTCCCTCTCTCTCTCTCTCTCCCTCTTTCGTTCACTCTGCGTTGCTTCAGTTCACTCAGCTATATGCATGAGTGTCTGGCTATAGACATTGGTGGATATTAATTTGAAAGAATACATCCCTGCTTCACGCCTGCTCTCTCTCTCTCTCTCTCTCTCTCTCTCTCTCTCTCTCTCTCTCTCTCTCTCTCTCTCTCTCTCTCTCTCTCTCTCTCTCTCTCTCTCTCTCTCTCTCTCTTTCTGTCTCCCTCTCTAGCTCTCTCTCCCTCTCTTGCTCTCTCTCCCTCTCTAGCTCTCTCTCCCTCTTTCGTTCACTCTGCGTTGCTTCAGTTCACTCAGCTATATGCATGAGTGTCTGGCTATAGACATTGGTGGATATTAATTTGTGTACGAATAGTATTCGCGCATTAATTCCAGCGTGGCCGAATACTTCCTAGATAAGTTGAGATGGTGTTCGATTGAACAGGTCTGCCAGGGAGTAAAGCTTAAAGCGCTTTGAGCAGTCCTAAGGACTGGATACTGTGATGAATAGAGACTTACCCCTTTTTAACAAATACATATTAATGACGCAATCACTCTATCGTTTGTCACTCGTTTAATGAGTAGTCTACGTAAACTGTGTTGTCTGGATATTTGATTTTAAATACTTCACCGATCTCCTGGGTCGATGAGTAGAACGTCCTGTACTCTTACATTATGTAGTCATTATATCCGATGCGATCCTGATCTCCCACCACCCTGGACATTAAGTGTTTATACTGTTGGGACTCCCAATACGCCAATAACTTCCCTGTCCACTTACCATTTGAGGAGGTTGGTTTGGATGATAATTTGGAACAATCTTGTTAAATATGTATAAAGCTTGTCTCCGTCACGTAAGTTACAAGAAAATGCCATGTAGGTTACGCGTGTGAAAATTAATTCCCATTTGATGTTTTATCTTCTCTAATGCTGTAGTAAATTTTATATTCACGGGCCCAGCATGTCCCATGTCAAAGTGTCCGAAAAAAATTCAGACATCACACCAAAACGGTATTTTCAAGTGAACTCTTTCGTAGGGTAATGGCGGATGGATCCTTAATGTGGTCTAATCCCAAATAGATGTCTTACAAATCTTCACGATAGCAAGAGTGATATCAAGGTACACAAATAGCTAGATTAACCACAAAGGGGAATGTTTGTTACTCTTTTGTCTCCGTCACGTAAGTTACAAGAACGGTATTTTCAAGTGAACTCTTTCGGAGGGTAATGGCGGACGGTTCCTTAATGTGGTCTTACCCCAAAGAGATGTCATGCATGTTACAAATCTTCACGAAAGATAGACTGATATTAAGCTACACAAATAACTTCTATCGATGCTGCGTCAGTTATGAATAATCGTAACTGTGCATGTTTAAGGATCTAAGGCAAACCAACAATTTAGAGTGACAGCGCCTACTTAAACGAAAGGTTAGGTATTGTGCCGGCTATGAAACTGACTACAGTTTCGCACGCTACTGGAAGACTTTGTAAGCAGCATGGCATAATTAGCGACACGTCCAAGGAATGTTGTTGGTGAGCTACAACCTTTTTTAAAATCACAAACACAAAAAGAGAAACGTTTGAGAACCATCAGCATCATTTGTTTGCGTGTTGGAAACAATATATTTTAACTCCGGCTTCACCATTGGTCGTCAGGCATAACGTGTCAGCATCGTGTACATTTGAATAAATTACGTTTTTGAGGAATACATCTCGCACCTTCAGGAAACTCCTTTTTGTCATTTGCAGTTTTTCAAGCCGTTTATTATGATTTTGTGTTTATTTTATTATGTGCCTGGTACGTTAAATAAAATTTGTGTTCTGGAATGAAGAACAAACTGTAAACACCTGTGAGATTGACGTAATCAGCAGCGCCCCCTGGCGCGAGAGGAGGGTCTCAGTATCCCCTGGCAGATCGCCTTGCAAAACTCTGTAGATAAGCTCAGCCAATAATATCGCTCGCCGAAAATTCCAGTGGTCTTCTGGGTGGTCTTCATGGACTGTTTGGAAGTACGGCTTGGTTAATAACGGTTTGATTCAGCAAACTTCCACACAATGTGTAGTGCAGTAGTGTACATAATCACACCCTTGGTTTGCGAGGATGGCCGTCTTGCTTCCTAGCACTCACTCTATGCGCTCAATGTGACAGCACATGTGTGTTCATTCCCTTCGGCAGAGATTCCGTGACATGTGGTCAAAACACTGGACCAGGCCTAATGGATCGGACTTCTTCGAATATATTATATGCGTGTTCACAACACTTATTTTCCTAACTTGAAGCATGCACATTGTGTTTAATTGTATTTGCCTTCGAAATGTGGGGTGGGACTGGTGTTGATAATGGTCTTCGGTTGGGGATTTATGCCTTTCTTTCTCTTCTTCCGCCAATCATTATGTGTCACTGCTGTTTCCGCCATCCGCCTTAATTCACTTATATAAATCCACATTTTCCTCCCGTTCTCGACTCCCTTCCCAATCCTGCCAAGATCTCTCTACAAACTGTCCTCCTATCTCGGTCGTGGACTTCCTCTTTGCCGCAGTTAACTTAAATTGTATACGCGCGTGCCTGATAACCTATATTAATTATAGCTAACAAAGTATAATCGAGCTAGGGTATGTATGCGTGAGTGCGTGTGTGTATGTATATACGTACCCACGTATGTATGTTGATATAAATTATGTTAATATTTTCTTCCAAGACTGTTTGTATCTTCCGGCCAAAACATTCAGTGGTTCACGTGCGAGTTCTCGGAAGAAAAGGAACGCCTTTCTTCTTTCGAAATTCCCCGTTGTTTAAGATATTTTACTGGTTTTAGGCAGTGATGCCATGTAACGAAATATAAATACTTCGTTACAATACTTAAGGTTTTTTTTCAAGTAACGAAGTACAATTTTAATAAAGTACTTTTACTTGTAACTAAGTTATTTTACCTAAAGTAACAATACTTTTTACTTCGTTAGTTTCGTTTACTTCGCGAAATATTGTCGTTACAATATTTCCGTCTCTGGTCGCCAGGGGATCCTATCGTCGATTCACCGGCCATGTCGCAATCGTATTTGCATACAAACCTCGCGTTGGGATAGCACGTGAACGCTGACCTCTATAAATAAGAGATCACCGAGCGGGAAGATGTTTGGGATGATTTTTGTTTCGCTGTTTATCCGGGTCCAACTAGATTTTGTCGTTATAACTTCATTTTTCCCTAAATTTGATACCTCATTACTAACGTGACTAACACCATTCACCATCATCCCAGGCTTATTGATGTTACGAAAATATTGCGTCTTAGTGCACTTTTAAGGTCCAAAGAGCGACCCGGTTTGCATCAACATTCGCTGCTATATTGCTCACTGTGGTAATGCACGGCCGCAGCGGCGCAGACTGGCGCAAACCGGGTCGCTCTCTTGCTCTAAAAAGTTCACTAAAACGCAATATTTTCGTAACACAAATATGCCCTGGATGATGTTGAATGGTGAATCTAACGCACCGAACTATCAAATTTAGGCAAAAGTGTACTTCTATCAACGAAATTGAGGTGGTCCCGGATACTAAACAAGTGCGCATGTTCGTACCTATACTGCTATTATCTGTATTATACTGCCTTTTACTGGGCATGACGACTATGGTCCCTTTATTAGCCCTTAAAATAAACAATGCCTTTTTCATTAAAAAAAATCTCAAGAAACTGTTGTGAAATAGATCCTATTATAACTTCCTATCAGTTATTTATTTCATGGTATGCAACCAAATTGTTTGGACAAATTGGTTTTACTTAAGTAGTTTTTAGGTGAGTTACTTGTACTTTTATTCAAGTACAAAATAAAAGTAGTTAAGTCAACACTGGTTTTAGGGTTCGTACCGGACGTTAATCGATTGTTCACAACGTTGTTTTCTACGCTTGTTCCGCCGATCAGTTGGTTGGTTCTGAATGAACTTGTCTGAAAATGTGTTGTAGGGATCACCCAAATAACGCGCGAAAACAACTGCTGGGTAGTTGTGAAAGGGACTTATGCGCCACCTAGTGATCATAGGCATCACTAGGCGGAGCGCAGAAAAGGAATACAAACTACGTGAAATCATAGTTTCATTGAGAGGTTGGTCAGCGTTGCACGTAGTTTGTCATTTTCCGTTCACATTTCATAAAGATCCCGACTTCTACTTGATAGCGTGCAGAAAAATTTGTGTTTTGACTATTGGAGAGACCCCTGGCGAATACCAAATGAAACACATCTATGTAGCCTGGTGTTGCGTGTAACCAATGGAGGGGGGAGAGTGGGGGTGCGAAGCTAAATGACACTCTCGTGTGGTATCATACGCCTAATTCTCTTAGCATTTCCAACAGAACAAACAGTCAGAGACGTTCTGAAAGACTAGCTTGGAATCCCGTCAGCATGGACGTCTTAAAGCGGCCAGCGGAATTATAAACGTATGGCAAATAAATATGTTAAAGAAAACAATAGAATAGATCTACTATAGATCCCATAGAAGTCTATATTACAAAATATTATAGAAAATCATTCGCCATCTTTAGTTCAGAATAATCTTAACCATTCGCCAAACTCCAAAAGAACAATCTATAGAATGTTTGGCAAAGGGTACCATAATGTCATGTAGCTCATAATAATCATGTTTCGTATCTATGATAAACAATTGTGATCTGCCCCCCTTTCGTTCTGATTACACACCCATGCGTAGACGGGACTTCCGAGAGTCTCACGGCATTCATGTTTGCGTGACACGTGCACTTACTATCGTGTTCCCACACAATTAAACACGTTCATCCACAACAATAAGATATTGGTATGTTTGTACTACATATAAACATCATAGACATACCTGTCAAGTCCTGTGAAACAAAACAGTAGTCATGGCAGACAAAAACCATAAATTATCAGTAAAACCATAATGTTTACACGTAAACGCTCATTGACGCACGCAATAAAAAACAAGTTTGTAAGTACAGGTGCCCTATGCGACACATGGCGCACACGGGATCTGTAAGTAAATTCCCGGCTGCGCATAACACGAAAATGCGTTGGTGAGTGCTCGTACCGGGGCACTGCACAAATTGTACGGGAATTCATCAGGGAGTTTGATGAGGGTGTCGGTCGGCGAATTTTCCGACAAAAATATAACGAACGCGATAAATTCGTTAAAAAATCTCAAAACATGCGTAAAACCGTATGGTTTTCCTACTACGCCGGTAGTTTTCATTTTATCAATACAACCGTAGTGACTACGGCTAAACCGTAGTACTTAACAGGTATGATCATAGACTTAGTCTTAGACATAGTCTTAGTCATATACATAAATAGGGGAAGGGGTACTTTTGCAGTTTAGGCCCGCACTTCGAAAAAAACATGAACAGGGTCACGTACAGTCACTAAACTTCACATTATATATCTAATACACCTATTCTAAAAGAAAACACTTGTCACGTGATCAAAACATTAAATTTACCGTCTTTTATCGATCAAAATATACCAGAAATTCACTAATTTGTTCATGTATACATTAGACACCTTAAATGTAATGTTGACAGCAGCTGAGGAGGGTATTTATTACGATTATCGGCTTGTGTAATTACTGCTGCATCTTAGTATTATTTTGTTCCTGATAATAATTGCTAGCTTTATTATATACAGTGACAGGTGTATGTTATATAAGTGTAGCGAATAGGTGTCCTTGTCGTGCAGTTACTGAATGTCCGTCTGTCCGTCTGTTCGTCTGTCTCTCCCTCTCCCTCTCCCTCTCCCTCTCCCTCTCCCTCTCCCTCTCCCTCTCCCTCTCCCTCTCATCAGCCAGTCAATGACAAGGTTGTACACAAAGGGAGAAAGAATACATCCCTGCTTCACGCCAGATTTGATGCCGAAGCTGTCTGTAAGGTGGTAGTTACAAACCACTTGACACTGAACTATCTCTCCCTCTCTCCCTCTCTCCCTCTCTCCCTCTCTCCCTCTCCCTCCCTCCCTCCCTCCCTCTCCCTCTCCCTCTCCCCCTCCCTCTCATCAGCCAGTCAATGACATGGTTGGACACAAAGGGAGAAAGAATACATCCCTGCTTCACGCCTGCTCTCTCTCTCTCTCTCTCTCTCTCTCTCTCTCTATATATATATATATATATATATATATATATATATATATATATATATTATATAATTAAACTATAAAAAGTGGGACATACAATATGACCTAGTTATTTGATAATACCAACTTATTTAAGTTCCACCCCATTTAGCTTAGAGAGCATACATTCATCATAATTTTACCTTCAACTTCTTATCGGTATCATACTTCTCTCATAGTTAAATATTTAACAACTCCCTCAGGCTTACATTGGAGAGATAGGACATCACCAGGTCATCTGTATACAAGTGTGTGTTGACAGTCTGGGTAAATTTTCTTAAGCATGGCATATTCATCACCGCTAAGGATATAAAAGTATTAAAACGTCAGAGTTTTTGAAAAGGATGTAGGCTGTAGTATAGCTCATACTAAAATTCTCTATACACGATGCACACAATAAGTCATATATATATATACACACTGTATAGCGATACAAAGGCGGTGCCTAGACAACTTACTCTAAAAACTTCAATCCAATGCATAATTCGCCATCCGGCAATGTTCTTAATATTTGCAAAATATTCAACATTCGACTTCGCAAATGGACGCTCAACGAAAAACAAACAAATGTGCGCATCCGTGTTTATTTTTAGACGGACCAATGATCAGAAAATGGGGCGTGGCTTAAAACGCCTGTTAGTTTGTCATAAGTGAATCGCAAAGACGCAACCCGCGGTAAGCAAAGTGACTTCGGTGTCCGATTTGCTGTAGCGGACTTAGTTGATATAAGATTTTAAATCGTAGCGGTGATGGAGCCGGAGAAACTTCAGAAAGGTAGCTGAGATGAGTACCGACGATACATGGAGCGCATAAAGCATTATTTAGTGACGAAAAACACTTGGTGTGTGACAGGCGAATGCGCAGTGTTGTGCTGAAGGCTACGAAGCACGGCCAACAAACAGTTTTATTTTTGAATAATTGGATTGATCACTTGTCTGATTAAATATTATTATATACCTGTATATGTATATATTTGTACATATGTTTTGTTGTAAACCATTGCATTATTATACAAAAAACTACGTGGTTTCGATTTGTGTAAATGAATGAAAATGTGCAAATTTTATAGTTAATGTAACAATACTACTTGAACTATTATGTCAAATATAATTATGCCCGTTTACATGATAATACATGTTTACTTATGTAAATCGTGATTGCGTGACTCATTTCCAGAAATGTATTATTAAAAATAGCCGAGGTACCCGGCGTTGCCTGGTACAAAAAGGCAGTCGCTTGTACTAAAGCTGTTTGGAAATTGTGACCCTAAGATTCCCACCCTCCGTACAAATTTTGAATCACCCCAATGGGCCTGCTAGACTGCACACAACATGTCAGCCCGATACGTGTAAAACTGTCGGAGAAAACTGCCATTTTAATATTGTGACCCCCTGATCTCACCCCGGACGAATTTCGAAACAATCTATGTCTACAAACTTCACCAATTGGCCCGCTAGATAAAATGCGATGTTTCAGCTCCATCCATGCCACATTCACGGAGATATGTCATTTTAAAATGTTTACCCCCCAAGATCCCCACCCCCAACGAATTTAGAAAATATATAAATCTACGAACCATATCAATAGGTCAGCTAGATCACGTTAATGTCGGTCAGTAGTGATTAGGGTTTCGCCATCCACGGAAGTGACCTTAGATCAAAGGCTTTTTCATTTTTTATAAGTAGAATTCCTACGTTTTTTAGCAGTATGATTATAGTAAACGTCAAAGTGATTGATGGGGGTCATGAGAAAGAGGGTGTCGCCATCTACTGAATAATGAGGAAATAGATAGGGTGATTATCGACCTCTAGTGACTAATCAGGTACTAATTAATTAATTAATTAAGTACTAATTAGTAACAAATGAGTAGCGCATTCACTAGAGGGTAGCACTAGCCAATGACTAAAAGGTTATGTAATGGTTATGAGTAGCGCATTCACTAGAGGGTAGCACTAGCAATAGCTAATGGTTATGTAATGGTTATGTCGTGTGCTGACATCTAGTGACTAATCTTCCCCTAGTGACTGAAAAGCGACGATGGTGGTGCATATAGGCGTTGTCGGCGCACCAGATGTTGCTATGGACGGAAAGTGGAAGCACCCTTTTACGTGTATAGTGTCCGGCCCTACGGGGTGCGGGAAGACTACCTTCGTTGTACGCCTGTTAAAGTTTGCTTCGTGTATGATTTCGCCGCCACCGGAAAAAATTCTGTGGTGTTACGGCCAGTGGCAGACCGCTTACGACTCTATGGCCGGCGTAGAATTTGTAGACGGTTTGCCGGATCCGTCGCTGCTGGACACCAAAACGAGGACGCTTCTAGTGCTCGATGACCTGATGTCGGAGACTGATAGTAGCGTCACGACTTTGTTTACTAAAAAAAGTCACCACTGCAACGCGTCCGTCGTACAGCTTTTGCAGAATCTCTTTCCGAAAGGGAAAGAAAATCGCACAATCAGTTTAAACGCGCAGTATATGGTCCTCTTCAAGAGTCCCCGGGACGCTGGACAAGTAGGTCACCTGGCGAAGCAGATGTACCCGGGTAGTATCAACTACATGGTGGAGGCGTACAAAGATGCCACGTCGGCCGCCTACGGTTACCTCCTGGTGGATCTGAAACAGGAAACGCCGGAAACCATGTGCCTGCGTACGGAAATTTTCCCCGACGAACCCGTTCAGTACGTCTATGTGCCGACGAGACTATAAAAAAGGCGGGGCGCGCCGCGGCCGCCGTCATTCGACAGGATGACAGAGCGCGTGAAGAGGCACATCCTTGCCCTGCCGCCGCTACAAGGGGAATACGAATCTGAGAAAGGCGGTAATCACTCACGCGGACGCCGACCTCATCTGCAGTCTGGCCGACTGGGCGTATAACATTCTGCGAGGGAACGTGAAATTGACGCCTAACAACCGAAAAGTGCTGATAAAGTACAGGAAGAATTTGCGCAAGTTAGCGTCGAAAAAGGTAGCCGTCAAACGGAAGAGGGCCGTCCTGCAGACGGGTTCGGGCGCGTTTCTGACGGCGCTGTTGGCGCCGTTGGCGAGCACCTTTCTGCCCCTCCTCAGGCAGGCTTTCGGTTGATGCAGCACGCGAAGAAGATGGCGCTGGTAGACCCCCGGTTGGTGGAGCGTCTACTTCCGTTACTATCGCAACCGACCACGACCACGTCGCGTGTGATGAGTAGCCTGGACAGCGATATGAAAGCCGTTCTCGAGCGTGCAGATTTATCCGAAGGCGAAAAGGCGGCGGCGTACAATCAACTGCTGAGTCGTTACAACGCCATGGAGGCGTCTCGCGCGCAGCAGCCGATGCGCGTGTCCGTAGTGAAGAACGAGTCGTCGTCCGATCAGTCGCCGCCGCCGCCGCCGCCGCCTACGTCCGATCAATTACCGGGGGAGATGGAGAGCGAGGTCGTGAAGAGCGTACCGAAAGTGCTGAAAGAAAAGGCCCGCCTCCTGTTGACGCGACTGAAGGCCGACCCGCTGATTCGCTGGAACGTTCGAGCGGAGCTCGTGTACGACGGTACGCCTATCGCCGGAAGCAATATGGTAGATCTCGTGAACGATCTCATGCGAACGCGTAAGAGGGCCCCCGCGCCGGTTGGCTGGGAAGCGTTCGGCGACCATATAAGGCGCCTGAACGTCCCTATGGAATTCGTCGGCAACCCCCAGCGTCGGGCGTATATACAGCGCGAGCAGAAGCGAAAGGGGCGCACTCGGTCCGTCGAGCGCGAGCAGAAGCGAAAGGGGCGCAATCGGTCCGTCGAGCGTATGCCGTGGTCCAGCTTTTAGCCCGCCCCCCGTAGAGGATGCCCGCCGCCCGAAGATCAGTACTCGTCGTCGTCGTAGCCGTCGTAATTGCGGCGGTCATCGTAGCCGCCCTCTTGTTCGCCGTATCGTCGTCGGCGCCGCGCGCTCCATGGCGGTGGTGCCCCGGCGGACTCGTGGTGCGCAACGAGAGCGCCAACAACGCGACGGCCTACTGAAGCGCGCCTACTTCGACCCGAAACGGGCAGGCAGTTATGGCGGCGTCGACGCGTTGCGCCGGTCGGCCGCGTTGCCCAAGCCGGTCGTCGGGCGGTGGCTGGCGGCACAGGACGCCTATACGCTTCACAAGCCGGTTAGGCGCCGATTTAAGCGACGTCGCGTTATCGTGGGCGGTCGAAACCAGCAGTGGCAAGCCGATCTCGTCGACGTGGCTAAACTGAAAAACCACAACGACGGCATAGCGTTCTTATTGACGGTCATCGACGTCTTCTCGAAGCGGGCGTGGTGCGTTCCGTTGAAGCGCAAATCCGGTCCGGCGCTCGTCGCGGCCTTCGAGGGGCTGCTGTCGTCGTCGCCGCCGCACGTCCTGCAGACCGACAAGGGGACGGAGTTTCTGAACAGGCCCCTTCAGGCGCTTTTGAGGGCGCGCGGCGTCCACCATTTCGTGACGCACAACGAGGAGACGAAGGCGAGCGTCGTGGAGCGATTCAATCGTACGCTGAAGACGCGCATGTGGCGGTACTTTACGAAGCATCAGACGCTGAGGTTCGTGGAGCCGTTGCAGGACTTCGTGCGGTCGTACAACAACGCCTACCATCGAAGCATCGGTAGGACGCCGGCGAGCGTCGACGCGTCGAATCAGGAGAGCGTGTGGCAGCGTCTGTATGGCGGCGGAGGAGGGTGTCAAAAAAGCAAGCCGAAACTGCGAGCGGGGGATCGCGTACGCATCAGCAAGGCGAAGGGCGTCTTCAAGAAGGGGTACATGCCTAACTGGAGCGAAGAGCTTTTCACCGTCGTAGATTCGCACCCGACCGACCCTCCTGTTTACCGACTGATGGACGACGCCGGCACGATACTGGACGGCACCTTCTACGGGCTGGAGCTACAAAAAGTGATCGTTGAGAAGGACAAACTATATCGGGTGGAAGCCGTTCTACAGAGACGTCGTCGACGACGCGGTAAGGGCGAAGAGGTGCTCGTCAAATGGTTCGGCTATCCGGCCTCGTTCAATAGCTGGATCGACGCCAAGGAGCTCGTGGACTATAAGGGCTGATGGCGACGCGCTGTTGGACGGAATACGCAGAGCGCTGGAGACTTTCTTCCGACGTCCGGCGCCGCTACCGTTGTCGCTGCGACCGATGCTATCGACGTCGCCCGCAACGTCGGCGAACTCGCTCTATGATTTATCTGCGTGACCTATAAGGGATGACGACGACGCGTTGGATGCGCCACGCGGGGTGCTGGCGACTGCACGAGGCGGGGCTGTGCAACGGCTTTTCGTTTTTTTTGTAAGGGGACCGTGCTGTATTAGTAGACTGCCGAGGAGAAGAGAGCCGCGCCACCAACACCGCCGTCGCCCCCACGCCCGTCGACGAACTCGCTCTATGGTGTGCCTGCGCGGGTAAAGGTACGGCGCCGTAGCGTCGGACGGCAGTAGCGCGATGTGTGCGGACGAGACGACAGCAGCAGCAGCAGTAGCAGCCAATACAGAAGCCGCCCACCGCCGTCGACTCAGGCGCATTTGTCGCTACACCCGTCGACGCCTCATGCGTCTCTGTGGGTGCGCCCGATGCCGTCGACGCCTCCTCCTTCACGAGCGTTCCTTGGCGTCTCTGCGGCAACGAATGCCCTAAGGCCGAGATCGTCTTCCTGTGCCAGATCGTCGTCCTGTACACGGTGATCGTCGTCAGTATATACAATCTAACGCGCGGCACGGCCGACTCCAACCTGTGGACGGCGCTGCTGAGTAGTTGCCTCGGCTACCTACTGCCGAGTCCGTCTATGAGGAGGCGCGATGGCGTCGTCGTCTGACTTTTACGTCACGTTGCCGAGCAACGCGTCTATGAAGGCGCACCCCGAAAACACGTTGACGCACTACACGACGAATCTGCCGCAGCGCGTCGACCTGTCGGGGGAGTGGGAATGCGGCCTGGTGTCGCTACAGTACACGCATAGCTGGTACAATGTGAGGCCGGTGGACGCCTACTTCTTCGTGGCGTGCGAGAGGGGGGAGGTGGGCTTTTTCACCACCGAGGACGGGGGAAAAATTGCCCGTCAGGCCAACATTCCGCACGGCTTTTACAGCAACGCCAAAAAGCTGATGCGCAAAATCAACGAGGCGTTGGCGAAACTGAGCACCGACACGGTCAAGGTGCGAATAGTGTACAGCGCCATCACTAATCGGATGACGTTGCTTCTATCGCCGGGCGTCGAAATTAACATGCCGCGGGACGGGCGCCTGAGCCGGATACTAGGCTTCGAGTCGGACTATATCGCGAGTTACGGGACGCCCGCGGACGGCGGCGCCCTGCCCCCGGGGTACATGTTCGAGTGCGAGGCGCCCCACCCGGTGGACCTGAGCGGCGGCGTCGACACCCTGTTCGTGTACGCGGACATCTTGGAGACGCGCATCGTCGGCGACGTATTCGCGCCCCTCATCCGAGCCGTCCCCGTCCACGGTTTGAACGGCAGCATCGTATCGAACATCTTCGACCGCGTCCAATACGCGCCGCTCCTGCGGCGCCAATTCGATTCGATCGAGATAGATATAAGAGACGACCTCGGTCAGTCGATACCATTCGAGAACGGAAAAGTCGTGACGACGCTTCACGTCCGACGCCGCAAGTCGAAACTGTTCTGACGATGACGCGAAACGTGTACGAGGACTACTACACGCGGCAGGTCGGCGGTGGCCTGCCGGTGTTCGTAGGCGCCCGAGCGCAGCGGGGTCACGGACTGGGTAATCTCTTCGGCAGCCTGTTTCGAAGCGCCATGCCGCTTATCAAGAGAGGGGCCATGGCGCTGGGCAAGCGCGCGCTCAAGACGGGCGTGCGCGTGGCGCAGGACGTCGTCGCCGGCGGCAATCTGAAACAGGCGGTAAAGAGGCGCGCGAGGGAGGCGGGCGCCGACCTTCTCGACGGCCTGCTGAATAGGCCCCCGCCGCCGAAAAAGCGACGACGACGCATAAAGCCGCCCGGCAAGCCAGCCAGCAAGAAGAGGCGCCGTCGAAAGAGGCCGAGCGACGACGTATTTCCCGCGTAGTAGTAGTAGTAGTGCATCGGTGGTAGTCGTAAAGAGCTTTACCTCGGCGGGGTACATAAGGCCGACCGGCAAGGCGGCGCCTGACAGTAAGGGGAGGCGCCGTCGAACGAAGCAGACGTAGTAGGATGGCGTTCGTGCATCGGCAGTCGTGCGAGGGCGTAAAGTCCGAACTGGACCTGTTCAGCGTGCCGACGACGCAGACGAGCATCGAGAGCGGCCAGTGGATCGATCACCAGCCGCTGACGGCCCTCGACGCTGGCGGCCCTATCGAGTTTCTCATTCCGGGGTCCGGAGACGACTATCTGGACCTGTCGTCCGTTAGACTGTACGTGCGCGCCAAGGTGGTGAAGGGGGACGGTACCGCGCTCGCGAACGACAGCGTCGTGGCGCCCGTCAACAATTTCCTGCATTCGATGTTCAGTCAGGTCGACGTGACGCTGAACGGCACGCTCGTGACGCCGTCGTCGAATACGTACCCGTTTCGGGCCTACCTCGAGACCCTGCTCAGTTACGGGCCCGACGCCAAAAGTCGCAGCTCGAGGCCGACCTGTGGTGCAAGGACACCGCCGGGCGCATGGAGGCGACCAACAACAACAACGGCGGGTTCGCGCATCGGCACGATTTCGTACACGAAAGCCGCGAGTTCGACATGATAGGGCGCCTGCACGTCGACGTGCTCATGCAGAACCGGTGCCTGGTGAACGGCGTCGACCTGAAGATGCGACTGGTGCGCAGCAAGGACGCCTTCGCGCTCATGGGCGACGTCGCCGATCCGGGGTTCAAGATCGTTCTGCTGGAGGCCTACCTGCAGGCGCGCAAGGTCAAGTTGAACCCGGCCGTCCAGCTCGGCCACATCAAGGCGCTGACGCACGGGACGGCCAAGTATCCGATGCGCCGCGTCGACTGCAAGGTGTTCTCGATACCGCAGGGTACGATGTCGCACACGCACGAGAACGTCTATCTGGGGACGCTCCCGAGACGCGTGTTCGTGTGCCTGATCGACAACGACGCCTACAACGGGGCCTACGATAAAAACCCGTTCAACGCGAAGCACAACGACATAAACTTCTTCGCCCTCTACGTCGACGGACGCCAGGTGCCGAGCAAGCCGCTGCAGCCGGACTTCGCGCGTCGGCGCTACATCCGAAGCTATATGAACCTGTTCGCCGCGACGGGGAAGGCGTACGAGGACGAGGGGTTCGATGTGACGCGCGGCGAGTTCGGCAGCGGCTACACCATATTCGGCTTCGACCTGTCGCCCGACTAATGCGACGGCGAACATTTCAACGTCGTGCGTACGGGGAATCTGCGGGACAAGAACCGGAACGTCGTGTACGACTTCTGAGATGGACACGTTTCAGCTGATGCGTCGCCTGGCGATCGACGCGTACACTAAAAACATCGTCGTCGGCGTCGTGCCCAAAGACGAGCTGCCGGGGCGGCGGCTCACCGCCTACCCGACGGCGTTCGTGTGCAACACCGACGACGGCGACGAACCGGGAGAGCACTGGGTGGCCGTCTACGTGGGCGCCGACCGGCGAGGCGAGTACTTCGATTCGTACGGCCGTCCGCCGCTGCACGCCGACTTCCGCGACTTCCTGAACCGCAACTGCGACTCGTGGACGCACAACGACAAGCGACTGCAGAGCGGCGTATCTAACGTGTGCGGACAATATTGCGTCACCTACCTGCTCTTACGGTGCCGCGGAATGCCGCTAAGCGGCTTCCAGTGCCTGTTCGGCCCCGATAGGGTGGCCAACGACTGTCTCGTATTCGACTGGCTAAAGCCTCATTGAACGCTGCCTATTATCGCTTGTTGTTATTATTAGACGACCGAGAATCCGAACCGACTTTGTCGGACCCGCCGGTCGCGGGCTCCTCGCCGCGCTAGGCAGGCAAGACCGAAGTAGTGAGGTTGTATTATCGCTCTATCGCTTGCTATTACCGAAGTTAAATAAAACGATGAAAACTGTACCGAGTGTTCGCATTTTTATTCGCACGCATACATACATACATACATACATAGTCCCCTAGGTAGGGGTCCCTACCCCTAGGTAGGTCCCTACCCCTAGGGAGGGAGGGAGGTCCCTCGTTATACGAGTATCGGCGCCGTGGTGACGCCGTGGTCGAGCACGCGCCGTTTGGTGTAGAAGTAGCTCAGCGCCGCTCGCTCCTGAACGTACGTCAGCACGGACGACTCCTTCACTTGGAAGCCGCGGTTCCGGCCGCCGCCGCTCCTTTGGTGGCGCAGCACGTCGAGGAAGGCGTCCTTGTCGACGTCGTTCTGACGCTTGCTCAGCCCCTTCGTACTGTACTTGTCGCCGTCGTCGCCGCCGAAACAGTAGTACGTCTTGCTGCAGAGCGCGACGATTCCGCGGCCGGACCATTCCTCTTTGAAGAGCCCCGGCGTTCGCTTGTCGTACCGGCGCCGACGCGCGCAACACTCGGCGGGCGCGTCCCACGCTCGGCCGGCGAGCCGGCACCGCAAGTACGCCTCCGCGTGCGCGTCGCAGTGTTCCGACGGGAACCACTCGCCGCGGTGTCGAAAGTAGTGTTCGCGCTTGGCCGCCGCCACGAGCTCGTCGAGTCGGCGCCCCGCGAGGCTCATATACGCCGAGTCCGTGTCCATCGCGCAGTACTGGAACAGGGGGCGCGGAATGTAGGCGGCGATGAAATCGTAATAAAACTCCAGCATGCGCAGTTTGGCGTACTGATAGACGAAGTAGCCGATCTGGATGGGCAGCGCGTACCGGACGGTTCGCTTGTTCAGCGCCACCTCGTAGAGGCCGTCGGGGACGACGACGTCGAGCTGACGGAAGCGACGATTATTGATCAGCGTCGAGGCGCCGGCGGCCGTGCAGAACTTGATGTTGCGGTGCAGGTCGACGCGCGTGATCGTTTTTCCGTATGAACTGTTGCCGAGCAGTTTAAACGTGTCGGCGATGATGGCCTTGTCGGGGTCGTCGTCGCCCGCGCGTCGCGCGGCGGAGACCGTGTCGCCGAAGCGGCGAAAGCACGCGACCGGCTCGTACTCGACGATCTGGTAGACGCGCTCGACGACGAGTCCGTGCCGCAGATACCACCGCAGTAGCGGCGTCGCGAGTAGAATCTTGACGCCGAAGAAGCTCCCCACGAGCGTGCGCTGAGGCCGGACGAGGAGGTCGTGCGTTTCGGCGTAGCGACGCATGAACGGGCTGAGATCGTCGCGCTCGATGTAGGCGTTCTTGAAGATCGGCTGCATCTCGGCGAAGGTGTCGCGCAGCGCCGCCGGAACGGCGATGTCGCACTCGACGAGGCCGAACAGCGTGCCGTCGAGCACGGCCTTCAGGATCGTCGACCGCGTCACGGCGCCGTCGCCGGTCCAGCTCCGCGGTGGCGGCGGCGGCGGCGGTCGCGTCGCGCGCCACTGGCACTCCCACATCTCGACGACGGCGACGAAGCGGCGAAGGTAGGCCGTGACGGCGGCCGTCTCGGCGTACAGTTGGCTCATCGGCTTACCGTTCACCGCGTTCGTCTCCCTCCCCGTGCACGGACAGCCGTGGAAGAAGCACCCTTGGAACTGGTACGCCGTCCGCGTCGCGCCACACCAGCCGTCGACCCGGTACTTGCCGACGCGCTTCTCGCGCCCGTTGAGCTGGTGACGTATGTGGGCCCCCGTCCGTCCCGCCTCCCACGTCAGCCACTCGACGGCCAGGCGGCCGTAGCGGTGTACGCGCTCCGGCCGAAAGGCGTTGTCCGCGCGCCGGCGCGTGTACCACCCCGTCGGCATCTCCTGCGTGATCGCCCATAGATAGAGGCCGTTTGCGTCGAAGCCCACAATAGAGCGACAGGGGCGCGCCGACTCGCCGTACTCCTCGCGCCGAAGGGCGGTCACGCCGGCCTCGTGATAGCGCGCGAAAATGATCGAGGGGCCACCGACGATCTGCGACTGTAGGAGCCGGTGCAGGTCCTTGTTCGACTCGTTGAAGAGCGTGAAGTGGAGCGACGACGGTAGATCGTTGAAGAGATACAGCAGCGTCAGGCCCGGCACGCTGATGGCGTCCTTGAACATGTCGATGCGGCGCTGCCGATAGAAGGCGAACTGCTTGTCAACGGCCTCCAGGAACGGCACCACGTCCCTATTGTTATACCACACGAGGTAGTCCCGCAGCGTCGTCATCCCCTCGTCGCGCCATACCCGCGCGCAACCCTCGTATTCGGCGGCCGAGATGCCTTCGCGCTTCAGGCGGCTGTAGAAGGCCTCGCGCGGTGGCAGCCGGGTCTCGGCCAGTTTACGCGGGTCGTCGAGGTACTCGTAGGGGAAGTGCCCCTTCGTCGCCTCGCAGCCGTAGGCCTTCAGAAACCGGTCGTAGCTGACGCCGGGGGCCAGGTAGTTGGTGATGTCCAGGAACTTGAGCGTCGCCGTCGCCAGGCACATGAAGTTGTTCTGACGCTTGATCGTGAACGCCGACGAGATGCTCTGCGCCGCGTCGGTCATGAACAGGGGCGTCAGATATTTCTTAACGACGTTCAAGTCGTACTTCCCCGAATTGAAGCCGAGGACGGGGAGGCGGCGCAGGTGCTGCCACAGACGGCCGCCGAGCACCGTGTACGGGCTCTTATCGAGCGCCGCCTCCGCCACCGTTGCGTGCGCCCGCCATTCGGCGTCGAGCGCGTCGATCGCCTCGAAGGTCGCGTCGAACGACGGCCGCAGAGCCGCGCACGCCGCCTCGCTCATGGCCTCCAGGGCGTCGATCAGGCGCTTCGCGAGGTCGCCCGAATCGCCGGACGTCACGAAGCAGCGCGCCGACTCGTGTCCGGGGACGTTCGAGGCGACGCTCACGCTGAGTAGCTCGTGTCGCGCTATCCACCGGCATTTGGCGCTGTCCGCCGGCAGATCGTGATCGTCGAAGTAGCACTCAAAATCGTACGTCGCCCTGTACGGATAGTAGCGCAGGTGTTCGTCCACGTAGACGCCCTCGTCCTCCAGCTGCTGAAACACGGACGGCGTCGGATGGTAGACGCCGCCGGGAAAGACGTGGTGAACGCCGCCCTCGCACGTCGCCTCGTGGCGCCGCAGCCGACAGGCGGTGCTCCACAGCGCATCGCCGCACTTGCCGCATCGATACGAACGGCAGAACAGCGACACGTCGGCTATGAAGGAATAGTGCGTTTCGAACAGATTGACGCTCATGGTGGTCGGGCGGCGATGGAGGGAGCGGCGGACCACTTCGGCGGTGGCGTCCTCCGCCGACAGCCGATACACGGTCACATTCGTTTCGAAGGCCGCCTCCACCCGGTCGAGTTCGTTCAGCGGGACGCCGGCGAACGCGCAGTACGGTTGGTCGCCGTAGTCGGCGTAGAGCCTTAAGGCGGCGGCCGTCAAATCGTCAGCGCGAAAGTCGGCGCCCCGATGCAGCGCCAGACAGCGGAAGAGGCACAAGTTGTCGGCATACGGACGCCCACAGCGATCGTTCACTAGGCTGACGAGCCCCGCGTTGTGGCGCAGATAGGCGGGGAGGGACCGCTGACGGGCGCACCCGATAGGATGGTGGATGATGGCGTTGAGGAAATACGTAACGTTCGTTACCAACTCGGCGATCCACCCCGAGTCGGGGCGCTGCGCAATCACGTACTGCAGAACGTCGGGCTGTCGGGTGGCCTCGAGGAAGCGTTCGAATGACGCGGCGTCGGAAACGAGGACAGGCGACTCGAGATAGCGGCCGCAACAGTTACACGAAGAATGGTAGTAACGTAGTCGGCCCGTCTCCCTGTGCCGCAGAATAAACCCGTACGATAAGTTTATTTTAAAGGCCCGAGTCTGCGCCTCGAACATCAGTCGTAGTTGGGCGTCGTGCGCGCTCGTATCCCCGTGGCCGGACAAATGGAAATTATACCTAGATTGAACGGGTCCGCGCGCCACAGACGTACGGATGCTCGCCCAGTAGTCACGCACGACGCTCTGTAGGTCGTTTTCGTTTGGGGGCACCTCAGCGGCGTCTCCGCACATTCGCAGATGCCGCAACATATTGGGGCGCAACGCGAACGATTGATTGCATTTCGGGCATACTACGTGTTCATCGCTGCCGCATGTTTTTAGATGCCGCGACAAATGAAAAAGACGGACGAACGATCGATCGCATTTCGGACACACGTGCATCGTCGGTCTAGGCGGCACTCTATCAACTACGACGGGGGGCGCGTCGACGCCCTTTATAAGGCCGCCCTAAACCCCGCTAGGGAGCTTTTCTAAACGGCGGCGGTGTTCTCTGCCCTGTTATCCGTCAGGGGGCGACACCGACAGGTGGCATCGCCGAGGGATACGTTTGGCAGTGGCGCCCAGCGGCCAAAGTTTTTGTTCACGTTTTGCGTCAGGTGGCGACACCGACAGGTGGGCAGCGTCGTTTGGCAGGCCGCCTCTGTCAGTGGCGCCCGGCGGCCAAGTTTTTGTTTACGTTTTGTAGTAGAAATTTCGCCTGTCGCCCGAATACGACGGCAAAGTGTTTGTAGTAGAAATTTCGGCTGTCAGCTGCTGCCCCGCGGCAAATTTGTAGTAGACATTTTTGTAGTTTTCGCCTAAGTTTTTATTTACGTTTTGTAGTAGCAATTTCGCCCGTCAGGGGCGCCCGAATACGACGGCAAAGTTTTTGTAGTAGAAATTTCGGCTGTCAGCTGCTGCCCCGCGGCAAAGTTTTTGTAGTAGAAATTTCGGCTGTCAGCTGCTGTTCCCCCGGCTGCAGCGGCAAAGTTTTTTTTTGTTTACGCTTTGTAGTAGAAATTTCGGCTGTCAGTGGCTCCCGGAGTGTTTTGTGTGCGGCAGCCGCCGTTGGACAGGCATTGAATGTTAGCGACGTGCGTTTTTTTTTGGATGGCAACAACAGAAGGCGGGAATTGATTTTCATACGTTTTATTAAGCAGTCTCGTACTACTACTACTACTACATCACCACCACAGTAAGGCTTTATGCCACAGCAGAGTAAATAATAATAATAAGGCTCTAACAACGGCCTATAGCAAAATGTTCATCGCTACTAAATGTTCGGCGGGGCGCTTATGCCACAGCGGCGTAAATACTAATAATAACGCTTTAGGGGCGCCACAGCGGACTATAGGCCGCTGGTAATACTGCACAGCGACCATTCAATTTCCTGCTAATGTTCATCAGCGGCGTACCTACTAATAAGGCTTTATGCCATAGCGAAATGCAATGTTCTAAATGTTCATAGCGTTCAGACGTCGAGGCATGCCCTTTTCAACAGGTAATACTGTAAACAGTAAAGAGGCTTTATGCCACAGCAGAGTAAATAATAATAATAATAAGGCTCTAACAACGGCCTATAGCAAAATGTTCATCGCTACTAAGTGTTCGGCGGGGCGCTTATGCCACAGCGGACTATAGGCCGCTGGTAATACTGCACAGCGACCATTCAATTTCCTGCTAATGTTCATCAGCGGCGTACCTACTAATAAGGCTTTATGCCATAGCGAAATGCAATGTTCTAAATGTTCATAGCGTTCAGACGTCGAGGCATGCCCTTTTCATCAGGTAATACTGCACGGCGACCTCCAACAGAGCACGGTCGAACGGCACCGTCCAATCCGTCCCCATGAGCCAGTCGGCTACCTGGCGCATGAGCGCGCCCTCCGAGGCGCGATCGCCACGCACGCAACGATCCTCCAGTACCGAGAGTATACGAATAGCGGGAAGCAACAACGTCTGCTGTAGAAAGCTGTCGAGCGACGCTGAAAAAAAGCACACATTCAGGGCCGCCACGTTTTCGTACAGTAATGTTGTACCGCCGGCTCGGCTTCCTCCCCCTGTAGCCGCACATGTGCACGAAGGGGCACCCCTCCTCAGGGGGGCACTCACCACATTCTTGGCGCGCTGTGTCCATCACGCGCTCGCCGATTAGCTCAGCAAACGTGGACATCATGCAGCGCTGACGACCGGCGTACGAATGCAGAACGCTCCACTCCGAGTCGGCCTGAAGTGTGCCCACGACCACAGGGCGGTTGTTACGGGCCCACGGAATGAAGTCTTCCGACGAAACCGACAGCACGGCCAGAGGCAGTGGTGACGATAGCACGGTCGCGGCGGCGTCCGCTGTCGCCGCCGGGGCTATTGGCACAGCTGCTGCCTCGTCTGGGCCCACTACCACCACCACCGGGGTTAATGCAACGTACGTGGGCGTCCCGGCGTCGCTCACCAGGTCGTGCGGTGGCATGGGCTGCGTGCCGTCCGCCGCAGGCCAGCAGTACGATAGCGCTTCTTCTTCTTCTCTCCCCAGCGGCGGAGGGTCGTCGGCAAGGCGTGGCGTCGTTTCCTTCTTAGCGCACTTCTCGGCAGGGGGTGCGCACTCGTCAGCAGCGTCGATAAGGCCGCGCAACGCAGCAGCAATTACAGCATCCTACAGAAGAATAACCAAAGCAGCAATTAGGTCTACAGAACACTAGCCAAACGTTAGTCATTCAAACGGTCTCGCTCCCCTTCTTCGTCACGACCCGCGCCTCACGGACCGTATACGTGTCCAGTATGCCACCCCACACGACCTTGTGCACGGTCAACTCCAAGACGGTGCCAACCAGGCTCGCCACAAAGCTACTGCGCAACTGGTCGGGCAACAGGGCTGACACATGGTCGGCATTGTAATCGCCTATCGCCGAAATAGCTTCGTCGAACAGGGTGACCCAAATGCTGGCCTCCGTGTCGGCGTCCTTTTCGTCTTCCACCAAAACGCGCACCGAAAAATACGTCTTCGCCGTTGCCTGTATGCCGTGTACAGCGCACACCCGGCCACCACTTTCTAGGCCTCTCACTTTGCGCTTGCAAATGCCACAGCCCATGTACGTGCATTTGCTTTTCCAAGCCACGCCAACGATTGTTAAGGGGGTAACAATCTTATACGTCCCATCGCACGCCAGCACGAACTCTTTCAACGACACTTCGGACGACGCACTCACCACGGCCTCGAAAATAGGCGCCCCGTCGGCCGTCGGAAGCGCCTTCGCGCTGGCCTCCGACGCCGGCTTCGCTTTGCCACCAGACGCCCCCGTTGGCGCCTCCCTCAGCTTCCTGCCTCTCTTTGGCGGCGCCTCTCCGTGCGCGACAGGCGGGGACATGATCAACAACGTTCTGCAACACACAAAACGGCAACGGTAGCAACACGACAGCGACAATATTTAGACGTTCTCCACCCGGTTCCTATATAAGAGCTTTGCACGCGGCCCGCACGCGGCCCCCGTGCGCAAACGCACGCGAGCCGCAAAGCAGCCGATTCTTACAAGGTTACTAAAACTGAAAAAAATCTCTCGGTCAGTCTAGTGCACTAACAGAACGCCACTTTTATTTCCTAATATAAAGTTACCATAAGATTCTCTAGCCCCCACTGACTATTATAGACCGCTTAGTTTGCTCACATTTCACATTTAACGGTCGTTTTAAAGACAGTATATAAAGTTTATATAAACAGTGACGTCAGCTCCTTATGTAAGGCTATGGCGTACGTGTCTAGGTGCCGCGCGCAAAACAGCGGCTCAACAACTGCGCAATTCATTTCTCACTATGGAGCCGACCGAACAAGTTGGTAATTATGCGGCCAATTCTCATCAGGCGCAAAACAGGCACGTTTTGCTAACTCACCTAACACTGACTTTCCTCACTCACTTTCTTTTATAACGTTCACTACCTATTTCTTTTATAACGTTCACTATTTTTACAGCGATCCGCCTCCCCAAAACGCCGGAATCGGTACGCCCCAAGTCGACGTGAATACGCCTCCCCAAGTCGACGTGATTGCGCCTCCCCAAGCCGCTGGAGATAGTGCTAATCCACCGCCTGCCTCTATGCGTCTACTCCCACCACAAAGCCGCCCCGGCGCAAGGTACGTTTAACGATAATAGCGCTTTTTAATTTACCTTTATTTGCAGACGCCTACTTTCGATAAAGCCTATAGCTGCTTTTCCGTTCGCCCCGCTATTTACAAACGCCCCGCTACCGACTTAATGTTTTTTTACAGGCCCTAACCTAAACAGAGACGCGCCGTTACTTTAATACTTTTTTTCATACTTGCAGACGAAACATCGCCGGGTTCGATACCCTGCATATAGGGCGCGGGCAAACCCTTGCGAGGCCCTCGCACCGAAACGGCTTCATTCATAGATCTAGAATAAATTTAACCCCAGGCGATCTGATTATGATAGATAGGGGGCCGCGCGCCGATCGACCTGGGGGCACATTGTACCTTGGACGTCGCCGACCACATCACACCCCTTAACACTGTTTCCTTCTCCACAGATGAACCCCCGCGCGCCAGTAGTCACCACCCCGACGCTAATTGACCTTTTCCTCCTTCCCCCAGCCGACACATCTACGTGATCGACCCTAGTCTGGCACATGGACGCTACAATATCGGGCGGGGGATGACAGTGCACTACATAGGACCTGCGCCCCACACAATCACATTCACCTCGCCACGACGCCGCCACCACCAGCCCCTCTTAGCCGTTGAGCCGCGCCGACGAGAAAAAGAACAAGAAGAAGAAGAAGAAGAATACGAAGAGCCGGCAGAAAATTTCGATGACGACTACAGTGGGTTCACCGATTTAGAATTTCTAGATGCCGACAACCCCCTACCAGAGGCGGCGGTAGAGACTTTCACACAGCCATTCTCCTTTGCCGATATATTTCCACGCCCCCAAATTCTCCCCCCCTCATTTGCCCCACCCGTCCCAGCGCATCTTTCCGTTCATTTAGGCTTTCCGCCGCAACCCTCCGACCGGAACGGCTTTGGCCCACCCCCATGACCCCTTTCCGTCGTCATCTGTAACCAATAAAATTTATTTCTCACCGTTTATTGTTTCTGTGTTTCCTTTCGCCTTCCAACGCACACACGAATATAGTTCCACCTACACATTTAGCCCACTCCACCAGCCTTCCAAAATCACACACGAATAATTCCGCCTATATTGCAACACCAAAGCCACAAGCTTAATACGCGCGCACAGGCCAATATGACAGCGCCGACCTCCAGCCGCATCAGATGCCACCAACTGTGTTTCCACCAGTATTCCAACTCACACACGAAACAATCCAGCGAACGCCAAATCCACAAGCTTAATACGCGCGCACACAGGCCAATCTGACAGCTCCGACAGCCAACTGCAATAACACACGATTAATTCCACCTATATTGCACCACCAAACACCAGCGGCAGCCAAAGCCACAGGCTTAATACACGCGCACAGGCCCATATGACAGCGCCAGCCTCCAGCCGCCATAACGATATTGCACGCACATCAGAGGTCCCCAACTGTGTTTCCACCAGTATTCCAACTCACACACGAAACAATCCAGCGACCGCCAAAGCCACACACAGGCCAATCTGACAGCTCCGACCGCCCACTGCTATAACGATATTGCACCGCAATTGCACGCGTATCCATCAGCTGTGCCGCAGCCAGCGCTGACAGGCAATATCCACATCGGCGCCACAACCTTATTACAAGCGCGTCTATGCGGCCCCGAAAAACATTTATCCGGCCTCCCGTCAAACAATGCACATAAAAATCCTACAGCCTGACATTCGACACCACCATTTGCCAGTGAGTCGTGAAAACCAGGCCACTCAATTGCCCTCCTGATCTCCAGCGCGCCAGGCGTAATCTAAACCGCTCGGCCCCACCTCCACCACCGCACCGGTCTAGAAGCTTCTAGAAGGTTCTAGAACCTTCTAGAAACTTCCCGCGCTTCACGATATACCCCGCTGATCCCCAGGGACGTCACTTCACTCTAAAACTTTCCCATCTCCCGTGCACCTAATTAATACTAATAGGTCGCTATTTACTATTTTTAGTCATTGGCTAGTGCTACCCTCTAGTGAATGCGCTACTCATTTGTTACTAATTAGTACTTAATTAATTAATTAATTAGTACCTGATTAGTCACTAGAGGTCGATAATCACCCTATCTATTTCCTCATTATTCAGTAGATGGCGACACCCTCTTTCTCATGACCCCCATCAATCACTTTGACGTTTACTATAATCATACTGCTAAAAAACGTAGGAATTCTACTTATAAAAAATGAAAAAGCCTTTGATCTAAGGTCACTTCCGTGGATGGCGAAACCCTAATCACTACTTCGGTCCCGTCTCAATCTGGGACGTAAAAGAACCACTGAGTACGACAAGCACCATGGCAGTGACCACCCTCAGTGCCAGTATAGAAAGGTCGGCTTGGCGATAATGTTCTGAAAAAGGCTGACTAGTTGAAGGAGATCTCGTAAGACCATAACATTGTAACCACAATATATACAGACTAGTCAGTTAATAGAACGTTGCCGAGTGCTGGAAACAACTAGAACTAGATCGCACACAAATGTTAGCGTCATTAATGCAAAACTGATGCAGATAAGTGCCATTATAAAATTGTGACCCCCTCCCACCCCCGGACGTATTTCGAAACAAACTACATCTACAAAATACACCAATGGGTCCGCGCTAGATCACACAGAAAATTTCAACTCCATATACGACATATTGACAGAGATAAATGTAATTTTATAATCGTGACCCCCAAAACCCCCACCCGGATGAATTTTAATAAATCTACATCTACAAATTACCCCCAATGGGCCCGCTAGATCACACACGAAAATTCAGCTTCATACATGCTGGAGATATGTCATTTTAAAATGTTTATATCCCAGGATCCCCACCCCAACGAATTTCAAAAAAGCTAAATCTACGAACCACACCCAATGGGCCCACTAAACTGCACACAAAATGTCAGTCTCATACATGCAAATTAACGGAGATATGAATACACTGGCAGACAAACAAGCAGACAGACAGAAAACCGTAATGTTTTTATATAATATAAATGGGTCACGCACACTTTCAGCAGGCACCGTGTTTAAGCTGGCCGAAAGCAGGCGCTAACCTTTCGCATTTACACGCGTATATGTAATATGCAAAACGGAACCAGAACTTACTTTCAGACCGGAACTTACTTTCGGCACGTGTATAAGCGGACAAAGGGGAGGTTGGCAGGCTCTGGTCATGCGCACTAAATGTTGGCATGTTAAGCTCCGCCCACTCGGTATGTTTTAAGGCTCTTCTTTAATTGCTGCATTCTATAATAAATAATTAAATAAAAGTATTTACATAGCGCCCAATAAATAAAAATTGCTCTCGGGCGCTTTACATGCATACACACACACATATAATAGTATTTTACATAAAAAGAAATGCTAACTAAGAAATAACCATGTATAAAATATAACATTAACCTTAAATATTGTTACTAAAAACAATTTAAAAAGAGAGATCATTAAAAAAACTGTTAAACAAATACATATGCTAAGACACTCTTAGTATAGGTATTTGTTTAACAGCTATATTTAATAGCTAATCATCATTAGCAAGATATAACACAGCATGAAACAGAAATGCTACTGATAATCAAGGGTGGACTTTAACACCCGCCCTGTTGAATGACGCTCATGGTTTGTGTATGTTTCTTTACAAGCAAAATATGTCTTACTAGAAATTATCTAAGATGTATGATAAAATGAATGTAACAAATCAAGATTTGACAATTTAAGTCTGTATATTAATCTATGTTTGCCATATTATTAAAATAGCTTGTGTAATTACTGTCTGCTGCTTATCAGAGGTAATTTATTATGGCTATGATACAAAACATTATTATATTAATTTTTTTGAAACTATTTGTTGCAAAAATTAATGATGTCTATTATTTTTCATTTTGCAGAATTTTTTGGAGCGCTCTTAATGTATAGGTTGTCCCTGCTATCCCCACTAAATACATTAAATATATTTGTTTTAAATAATACTTTAAATACATTCATTTATACTAGAAGAATAACCAAAAATATGGTAAGAAACTAATAAAACTAAATATATTGATCTAAAGGAAGCACATAAAATGACCTCGTCTGTGAATTATGAAAACGCTTGTTTAAAAAGGTGTCTTCAAAAGTGTTTTAAACACTTGTAATGATGTTGCTGTCCCGGGTATAGGAGGCAAATTGTTCCATAGAACCGCCGAGCAAACCGCAAAACTGTGATCACCATGAATAACAGTTTGTGAGGCCGGTACGAACAAAAGTCGAGGCTGCGAGGCAGATCGTAGAGTTCTGTTGATGGAACGGTAGCTAATTAGCTCACTTAAATAGTCCGACATTAGACCATTTAAGGCACAGTAAAAGCTGCAACACGGGCATGATTTGTTCGGATTTCCTCGTGCGAGTAATTAGGCTTTTTCAACCAATTTCGACACAAATGGCAAGTTCGACACTGGCCGGTAGTTTCTCAAAATGTCTTTATCCACGCTCCAGTCCAACGGCTACTAAAACACACACGGGAGCGGCCCCACTTGAAACCATCACCATCACAAAACAAACACCGAAGACACAGCTAGGCGACGACACCACCAATATCCACGCTCCACCTCCCCCCAACATCACAGGAATGTCGATCTACAGCTCACGCCAACAACTAAGGGGGGCCCCTCGACCTCGAGCTTTCCCACCGAAACTTCCAGAAACGGGGTGGGACCATCGTTTCAAAATACTCGTCGCTGATTTGTCAATTTCAGGCGACGATAGTGGCGCCTCTAACGTGTAGCTCCTCAACCCATACGCTCCAACTTCTTTCGCTGCTGATTGGTCAGTCTACGATTTGCCTCAGCACGTTTTACCCACACGCAACTCAAGACAAACTACCCTATCCAACACACACACACGCACACATGCACGCACACGCACGCACGCACACACACCCAGTACTATTTCATAACCCACAAATAGGATAGGGTAGGACGAGCAAACGACAAATTGGATAAAACTAAATCCGCCAAAACGAGCCCATGTTAAAAGATACGAGAAAATGGCAAATTTGCACAATTTTACGGATTTACGTATTGAAACGAACACTACTTACTACTAATATTTTTCATTGACTAGTGGTTGAGACAGATAGCTCACACCAATCCAGAGTTACGCGAAGAAAGGAGGATGTAGCCTTTTCTCCAGTGTAACCAGGTATTATTACTGTGTGGTGGTCAAACCAAGACAGAGAAGTCATACCGAGCGTTTGCGTAAATAGACAACGAAGTCTTCTGTATCTGTATCTGTATCTGTATCTGTATTTTGACTGGCAAAATGTCCTATGGACACATCACGCCAGTGCGCATGGTGGCTCTTATGGATTAATTTTTTACATGTTGGGCTAGGCTAATCTGGAATGAATTCAGTGACGTACTTGATACAATGCTTGGAGGTAGAGAATTCCACTCTTTTATTGTGACTGGGAAAAAGCTGTTTCCAAATATGTTTGTCGAGTGCCTGATTTGTACTAACTGTTTATTATGTTTACGTGAGCATCTGGTGTTGCGTTTGGTGTATTGATCTAGTGGGATATCTATGAGGTTATGTTCCATTTTATATAATATGCTAAGTCTTTGGGTTTTTCTTCGTGATTGGAGGGTGTCCCACTGGAGATCTTTAAGGAGTTGTGTTACCGTTCCAGGCTCTCTAGAATAGTTGTTCTTACAAAATCTGGCGGCTTGTCTCTGGGTTCTTTCTATGAGTTTGATATTTCTTAGGCAATGTGGATCCCATGATGCTGACGCATATTCAAGTATGGGGCGGACAAGGGTTGTGTAGGCTATGGACTTGATTTGGGTTGGGCATTTATTTAAATTTCTTCTAATCATTCCCAATGTCTGTTGTGCTTTTTTTGTGACCGAGTTGCTTTGTATTGTCCAATTTAATGTATTTGATATATGTATGCCAAGATAACAGTGTGATTCAACAGATTTAAGTTGTTGTCCGCAGAATGTGTAGAGATTTGGTGTCGGTTTTCTTGAGGCTATTGTCATTGTATAACATTTAGTGGGGTTGAATTTCATAAGCCACGTGTGTTGCCATTTCTCAAGTTTGAGCAGATCGTTTTGGAGGACAGATGTGTCTTGGTCAGTTTTAATCGGTGAATATAACAGGCAGTCGTCTGCAAAAAGGCGAACAGTTGAGGAAAGATTGTCTGGCAGGTCATTTATGTAAAGTAGGAAAAGTAGGGGCCCCAGTACTGTGCCCTGTGGTACCCCAGAAATGACTTGAGTTGATGTTGACTTAGATCCATTTATAACGACCTGTTGAGTTCTTCCTGTAAGGAAGCTATTTATCCATGATGATATTGGGCCTGTGATGCCATAGTGTTTGAGTTTGTGGATTAATCTTTTATGTGGAACTTTATCGAATGCTTTGGTGAAGTCAAGGATGGCCATGTCTACAGATTTCTTCTCATCAAGTGATTTGCTTATGTCATGGATTGTTTGAATTAATTGTGTTTCAGTTGATCTTTTGGCACGGAAGCCATGTTGGTGGTCAGTTAGAATGTGGTGCTGTTCAAGATGTTTCATAATGTGACTATGTATGATGTGTTCAAGAAGTTTAGAAACCACAGGTGTTAAGGATATTGGTCTGTAGTTAGATGTTTCTGCTCTACTTCCTTTCTTAAAAATTGCTGTTACATTGGCTTCTTTCCAGGTATTGGGGACTTGTCCAGAGTCAACAGATGATTGGAAAATGTCATGTATTACTGGTGCTAGATGAGAGGCATATCTGTTTAAGAACCATGGTGGAATGCCATCTGGTCCTTGCGATTTAGAAATGTTAATTTTGGAAAGTTGATCAAGTACTCCTTTAAGTGTAATTGTTAGTTTGGGGATTTCTCCATGTGGACTTCTGGCCATATCTGGTAGGGTGGAATTTCCTTCGTGTGTGAAGACACTTTGGAACTGATTGTTTAAGGCTTCTGCTTTATGTTTGTCGTCGCTAATGATGTTACCAGCAATGTTAAGGTCCCCAATACCCTGGTTATCCTGTCTAAGTTTAGAAATGAAGCTCCAAAATGATTTAGGTTTCTCTGTTATTGTTGTTGTCAGGAATTGACTTATGTAGGATAGTCTAGCAGAACGAAGGTGTTTATGCATGTTTCTCCTGATGTCACAGAATTCTTTCCAGTCTTCTGGATTTCTAGTTCTTTTTGCTTTGTTATATAGCTGTTTCTTTATTTTGCACATTTTCTTTAAATCTTTATTGAACCAGGGAAGATTGTGTCTTGAAGTAGTAAGTCGGTGCGGTACATATTGGTTCATAATGTTGATGATTTTCGTGGAAACAAGTCTTACATCCATGCCCATTCTAGAAGAGAATACCGGAGGTATGTAGAGTACATGTTCTGTGTACACCTGAGTGACTGTTAGCTTATATAGTTATTGTATTGATTATCTGGTTTATATTGTTAATGTTGACAAAGGGTGTGGCCGAGGATAAGTGAACCTTGGTTAGTGCGACGATGCTGAGATCGCGCATATTATACGGGATAGCGGATCATCGCTCAGCTACGCGATTGCTACGTAGTAACGACAATCGAATGTGGATTGTAATATTGTTGTCACGTGTGATATTCACGGGTGCATAGATTGATAAAACAGAATACTTTTGGTGGTGGGACTGCTTAGTGAAAACAAATTGACTATTTTGCTCTGATATGTATACGTCGAAGATATAGATAGGTATTATGATTGTGTTTTGTGTTGATGGAAATAACAAATATTCTGAGGGTGTATCATTCACACAATTGAGTAGGAATATTTTATTATTGTAGTTAACATTTATTGTAGGGTCGGGTCAGAGTGACGACCAGCAACGTCTACATGTTTGTTCGTGAGGCCGAGAGACCTAGCTATAGCGATGCTATACGAGAATAGGCGGTATCATCGTCATGATTAAATTCCCGCGAGAAGAGGGAATTTCCCTCAAATTGAGCTGAGTCGACTTCGGAAGGTTACAGACGGTTAGAACCGAATCAAGTTGAAGTCCGTGTCGGAATAGGGTATCGTTGGACTCGAACATTCTTCGAATTATATTTACATTACGATGGCCTCTAGGGTAACAGCACCCAGACATTTCACTATTGTGATCGCAGAAGGTTGTATTTGTCTGTCATAATTGTTTATGTTGACAATGGTGGAGGGATTTTTACAAACTGTATAATTATATAAATGGCAACTTGGAAGAGGTGTGTATATGTTCTTATCCTTTCGATGCTAAGAATTTGCATGAAGCAGACGGTTCTCAAAAAGGAGTATTTTAAAGGTTATATGAGAAGTTAATTTTCTTCCCAATGTGATTGATGAATTGTGTGTGTGTGTGTGTGTGTGTGTGTGTGTGTGTGTGTGTGTGTGTGTGTGTGTGTGTGTGTGTGTGTGTGTGTGTGTTTGTCTGTGTGTGTTTGGTGGGGGTGAATAAATTATGGAAATCAGTACCTTGTCTTGATATTTCTGTCGAGTTTTACACTATCACTGAATCAAAATATATATAAGTTCGCTTCACCTGGTGGATCTTGACAATGTCATGCATTACTATTATTTTGCATAAATGTCAGTTACGTAAAACTAAGTTACCCCTCAGTCTATTTACTGTTTACAAACAAGTCATTCTGACACATTAGATGCCCTAAGCAACCAGCATTACTCGTCTTCTTGGTGATAATTTAGCTCAACGAACAGTTTAAATTAACAATAATGATGTAGAACTAATTAAGTTAGATGTGTTAATTACCAAGCAATTTTATAGCTTATCCACTGTTTATTACACATTTCATTTTACTATCAAAGTAAATCAGAAAGGAATAGTAAAAAGCAGTATAGGAGAAATTTCCACAAAGGAAGGTATAAGGACATGAGGAAATATTTAGCAAAGATAGACTGGAATAACACATTGAAAAATAAGACAGCAACAGAATGCTGGAATATATTAAAGAGGGAAATAAAGTGCATAGTCGATAAATTTGTACCCTTCAAAAAACAAGGGAAACGCTCTAAAAAGAAACACTTATTGAAAGAAGCCATTAGAAAAATTAAGTATAAACAAATGATGTGGAAGTCATATAGATGTACTGGAAATGATGAAGACTACAACAGTTATAAAGAAGCACTTAACCAAGCTACAGCTGAAATTATAAATTCAAAGAGAAGCTATGAACAACAATTAGCTAGTAATATAAAACATGACAGCAAGAGTTTTTATGCGTATGTTCGAAGCAAACAGAAAGTTCAAGATAAGGTAGGTCCTCTAGAAGATAGTGCTGGAAATATAATATCAGGGGGATTCTTAATGGTAGAAGACTTGAATGTGTACTTTAGTTCATTGTTTACCAGAGAAGATATTAGTTCACTGTCAGTACCAGAGGTTAAGTTCAAGGGGGTAGATTCAGACTATTTAGGACAATTAATTGTAACCCCGGAAATGGTAGCTAAGAAAATAAGGGCTATGAAGGATAATAGATCACCTGGAGTGGATGGGATTCCGCCCAAACTACTATTGGAAATTGTAGAACAAATTAGCGTACCGCTTGCAACAGTTTTCAATGTGTCATTAGAAGAGGGAGTGGTTCCTTTAGAATGGAATGAGACAAACATTATACCGTTATTTAAAAAAGGTTCGAGAAACAAGTCGGAGAACTATAGACCAGTGAGTTTAACATCAATGATTTGCAAATTATTAGAAAGACTAATTAAAGATCACATGGTGGATTTTCTTGTTAAGCATAACTTGATAAACTCATCTCAACATGGGATTTTTAAAGCGAGGTTATGCTTAACAAATATGTTATGTTTTTTGGAAGACATCACTAAGTGGGTAGATGAGGGATCACCAGTAGATATCGTCTACTTAGATTTTCAAAAAGCTTTCGACAAAGTACCACATTAAAGATTACTGCTTAAACTAAATGCCCATGGCATAGGAAATTGTATAATAAACTGGATAGAAAAATGGCTGATTGACAGAAGACAACGTGTAGTAGTTGATGGGGAGGCTTCAAACTGGAAATCGGTATTGAGTGGGGTACCACAGGGATCAGTACTAGGACGTATATTATTCTTAATATATATCAACGATTTGGATGATGAAATAACAAGGTGTTGAAATTTGCGGATGATACAAAAGTGTTTAGAAGGATTAAAAGTGATGGAGATAGACAACATTTACAAGGTGATCTTGACAAGTTGATCAAATGGTCTGAAAAGTGGCAAATGCTGTTCAATTTGGGGAAATGTAAATGCCTCCACACAGGACATGGGAACGAAGAGGTAGAGTATACAATGGGGGGTACTGTACTAAGTACTACTATAAAAGAAAAGGATTTAGGGTTAACCATTAGTGCTGATATGAAGGTTTCAGAGCAGTGCGGAATTGCAGCTTCAAAGGGAAATCAAATCCTTGGATTAATTAGGCAAAACATAACGTATAAGGAAAAAGAGCTAATAATACCGCTGTACAAAGCAATAGTGAGGCCTCATTTAGAATATTGTATACAAGCGTGGAGGCCGTATCGCAGGAAGGACATAGATTTGCTAGAAAGAGTACAGAGGAGAGCTACTAAAACGATACCAACACTGAGGGACCTTAGTTATGAAATTCGCCTAAAAGAATGTGGTTTAACAACACTAGAGACCAGGAGATTGAGAGGAGATCAGATAGAAGTGTTTAAAATAATGAATGGTTATGAAAATATTGATACAAATATTTTTTCTCAGTTAAGAAAGATAGAAGGACTAGAGGACATGAAGTTACTTTAGCAAAGGAGCAGTGTAGATTAGATATAAGAAAGTTCTCATTTTCACAAAGGACTGTAAACGAATGGAGCAGATTATCTGCTGATTGTGTGGGTGCTAGTAGCATGAATGTTTTAAAATAAAATCGACACATACCTCAGAAGGGCGGGATATACATAGATAAAAGGGTCGGACTCTCAATAAGCCAAAGGGCTTCCTTGTCCACCTACAGTTAGTTCTCTGGGTGGTAATCTTGTTAAATCACACTTGATAATATTATTGTAGCATTCTGCGTTTACAGGAAACTGTTTTATTTATGGTATTCTAACGTTAACGCGGATCGTAATATACAAATATATAAACACTACCAGCATGCCCTATTGAATGCAAACAACTGTGCATGGGGGGTTGCACCAGTCAATTTTGGCATTCGTGATCCGGTGTACCGTACCGAAAAAAAGTTCCGGTCTGAAAGTAAGTTCCTGTTCCGTTTTGTGTATTACGCAGAGATTAGCGCCTTCTTTTGGTCCGCTTATACATATAAAAACAATACTGTTTTCTGTTCGTCTGCTTGTTTGCCTGTCGGTGTACTCATATCTCCGTTAGTTTGCATGTATGGGGTTGATATTTTGTTTGCAGTTTAGCGAGTCCAATGGGTGTGGTTCGTAGATTTAGATTTTTTGAAATTCGTCGGGGATGGGGATCCTGGGAGATAAACATTTTTAAATAACCTTTCTCCGGCATGTATAAAGCTGAAATTTCGTGTGTGATGTACCGGGCCCATTGAGGTATTTGTAGATGTAGATTTTTTCCAAATTCATCCGGGTGGAGGTTTTGGGGTCATTTTTGGAATTATAAAATGAGACTTATCTCTGTCAATTTTTCATGTATGGAGTGGAAATTTTGTGTGTTATCTAGCGGGCCCATTGTTGTATTTTGTAGACATAGATTGTTTCGAAATACGTCCGGGGATGGGGGGGTCACAAGTTTATAATGGCACTTATCTGCATCAGTTTTACATTTATGGGGCTGACATTTTTGTGCGATCTAGCTACTATGGGAATGGTTCGTAGATTTATATCTTTTCTAAATTCGTCAGGGGTGGGGATCTTGGGGGGTAACAATTTTAAATGACATATATCCGTCAATGTGGCATGTATGGAGTTGAAATTTCGGTTTTTATCTAGCGAGCCAATTGGTGTAGTTTGTAGATAATTATAGATTGTTTCAAAATCCGTCCAGGGGTGGAGGTCTGGGGGTCGCAAGTTTAAAATGGCACTTTTCTCCGTTTGTTTTGCATATATCCCGCTGACATTTTGTGTACAGTCAAGCAGGCCCATTTGGGTGATCCAAAATTCGTACGGAGGGTGGGGATCTTGGGGTCACAATTTCCATATAGTTTTAGCACATGCGACTACTTTTTCCACCAGGCAACGCCGAATAAATCGGCCATTTTTAATAATACAATTATGGAAATAAGTCGCACAATCACGATTTACATAAGTAAACATGTATTATCACATCAACGTGTATAATTATATGTGACATAACAGTTCAAATAGTATTGTTAAATTTAATATAATTTTATAATGTACACATTTTCAGTCATTTATACAAATCGAAGCCATGTAGCCTTTTATACTGCAATGGTTTACAACAAAACATTTTTACAAATATGGTCTATTATAATATTTATTCAGACAAGTGATCAATCCAATTATTAAAAAATTAAACTGTTTGTTGGTCATGCTTCGTAGCCTTCAGCACAACATGGCCTGTCACACACCATGTTTTTTTCATGACTAAATAATGCTTCATGCCCTCCATATATCGTTGGTTCTCCTTTCAGCTACCTTTCTGAAGTTTCTCCTGCTCTATCACCGCTGCAGTCTAAAATCTTATATCAACTAAGTGACCTCTGGTCATGCGCAGATGTACACTCGCTGTTCAGCACCGCAAAGGGTATGTAGGTCAGAGGAGAAACGGTCGCTACAGCAAATAAAAAACTATTATTTTTGTATTGCATTTTCCGCACTGCGCTCACACAAGCAATATGGAAAACGGAACCGGAACTTACTTTCAGGCCGGAACTTACTTTCGGACCGGTAACCGGATCATCGGACCCCGCACTGACTGGCTCATTTGTGCCTGATAACAAATTTAATGCAAAACGAGTTTTATCGAAAATTAAAAAAGCATGCGTCAAAACTGTTTCACACATCAACAGAACATGTATCCCTGTAGCCACTGACAACAACATTGCATTACCTAGAACAAAACACGAAATATTTACTCAAATTTATTTTTCCGTTATTAAAAACGCATACAATCATGATTTTGCGCACCGTTATTCGTCCGTAATTATTCATATGGCAGTGGAATTGTCAGTAGCATGACATGCTTCTACAGAATTCAGAAACTTAAAGGTATGATCAATATTAACAAAGTTACAAGGGGTGGCTCAAAGCTCCCCTATGATTACAAGTTCCTAATTTCCCCTACTATTTAAGTATATCTGTTTGTAAGGCGACCAAGTCACTTGTTGACAGCTAGGGGTATCCAAGACGGTCAAGAACAAATCGCAAAAAGTATATGAATAAGATTTATCAGAAGAGAAAACACAGTCAGAAGGAGTGTTTTCTCGACGGATCATTAAACTGTTGTGATGTTCCGGGGGTCATCCATTGTCGGGTGCCATTAAAAAGAAAGACATTCATGTCATTTTGTGTTCTTTTGGTTATTAATCACCGCTTGATTAAGACGTCGGGTTCACGTCAATGCTCCCCCAGTTGCGACTGGACAAATCAAACCCTTACCTAAACAATATATAGATTATTTTATACGATTTTTGCGAATATTTTTGTGTGGAGAGAGAGAGACAGAGACAGAGACAGAGACAGAGACAGAGACAGACAGACAGACAGAATCAGAGTCAAATGTGAACATTTACCTATAAATGTAATTTCAAATTGACGATATGACGAAAAATAATATAAATGGTAAAATAGTTATGGTTGTTTTGATATAGACATTTAATTAGTTAAAAATTAAATAAAACCACGTTTTCTATCACAGCCACAGTTGTTCAACTTTATGGATTCTTTTTTCAGTACAAATTCAATTTGGGATTAAAAGCCAGTGCATGTGGATAGCAAAATATGTACATACAAGTAAATAACCCAAAATAACTACGTTTTTGTTTTTAATGCATCACCAATTGGTAGATGAGAGGCCAATGATCCAAGGAAGTGTAGGAACATAGAAAGTGGTACCTGGGATAAGATACACTTGCAATGCTTTCAAGTTAGTGTATTATTGTGTGTGTGTGTGTGTTTGTGTGCATGCGTGCGTGCGTACATGTACATTTTAACTGTATTACTATGTATTCCAGGGTTGTGTTGATAATAGTAGATCACCATATGCATAATTGAAGTACACCACATTTGACTGCATAGACGTATACATACATGTTGAATATCTAAATAACTTAAATGTAAATTATTACAAGATATAAATTAGTAAGCGATTTATATAAACACATTCCACATGTGTGATTTCACTGAAAATATTTTGTTCTAAATTCAAGTATACTAATGTGTCAGTAGAAATAACAACAGCATTTGCATGGTGGAAGAAATGCAACAGGTCGACAAACAGATGGAGTACACTTGCAACCTCTGCACATGTATAGTGTGGACAGTAATAAAATATCTGTGTGACACATTTGTACCATAACTAGTTGTCATTAGCAAGACATGATTTAGCATGAACCAGAAATGCTATAGATAACCAAGGGAGGACTTTAACACCCGCCCTATTGAATGACGCTCGTGGTTTGTATGTTTCTTTACTTGCAAAATATGTTTTACTAGAAATTTGTTAGAGCGTATGATAAAATGTATGCAATAAATCAGGAATAACACTAGGTCTGAATATTAATATATTTTTTCCATATGAAAATAGCATATGATATATATATATTAAATATATATATATAATGTATATTATATATACATAAGCTGTAGGTATATGTAGGTATATATATATATACCTACATATACAGGTTTTTTCAAATGGGGTTGTATTTATTGTAGGGGCCTAGGTGTCAACTTTTATAAGACAGCTTTACACCTACAATAACATTCAATAAAACTGCATCCCCCTCGAGGTGCACTAAAAACATCCAACTGCGCCCACGTGGATACGTATGATTGCTCATTTCGTATGATATTATATTTTCTTGAAAAAGGAGAATGTTCATTTCCAAAAGGGGGTTTTGCAGAAAGGGAGGTTAGTGCAAACCCCATTACAGGTTTGTTACGTGGAACTTGGGATTGACAACCAATGCATAGATACAGATTACGTGTGCAGAGACATGTACAGAAAACAATGTGTGTTTGTCAAAGAGTACATATTTATATCACCCAATACATATGCCACTGCTTTAATAACAGCTACAAATTCGGCTGTGTCCGCCACTAAATGTCTTGTAGCCAACACCTCCTCAATTGCAACTTCCTCCAAACTCTTTCAGGATTATAATACATTTCTTATAATGCACCCTATCATTATAATTTTTCTGGAATGCTTTACCTCCTTTCAGGATAATAATACATTTTCCATAATCCACACCATCATAATAATTTATGTGGTGCTTTACTTGTTTCATAAAATCAAAATAACTGCTAATTCCCATCAAGCGTTAACATTTCTAACTAATATGTCCTGGGGAGAGTTGTTATTATTATGATAACTAGTACGAGTCACATATCACATTCCTCTTCCCACTGATTATATCTTTATCAACACCATCATTGTAATAATCTGACGGCACAGTCCATTACGCTTGAGAGGGGTGAGTGGCAGGAGTTTCCACCTCCAATCTCCTACGTCTTTCGGGTCTACCTCCTGTCTCCCACTTGTTTCGGGATCACCGTTTTTGGGAGTCAACCCCTCACCCCCACCAGTTTATGAGGCCAATTTCACGACTAATCTCCTCTTTTTTCCTTCTACACCCCTCCCTTGTACTACATCTAGGACAGATCACCATAGCAACCACAAACATAACAGTACAGTATATCACAGAGTTATTAGAATGTAGCGTGGTCATAAGATCATGGCTTCCAAAATGTGCCTTCTTATATACATCGATAGACATGGTAGATTTCTGAAAACATGTCAATGGTGTAAAACACAACTCCGGCAAAGTGCAAACAGTCACATGTAACAGATAATGAATATCAGCTTCCAGCATACAGCATTAGTAAGTAACTTATAACATGTTGATCAAATATTTAAATGTAAGTTATTGGTATTGTCCCATCATTTGGAGCCGCTATAAAAGACTGTTAAATTATATTGTATACATACATAAAAGGAATTCTATAGTATATAAGCTTTACAAGAATGGATTCCTGTATTTATTTTCATACATTAGGAATGCAAAACATATAACAGATATTATTTCAAATGGTTGTGATACTTTGTTCTCAAAATCGTTTCCTTTCTGGAACCTTTGGTCAAATATTTTCTTTTCCATGGTGGATTGCACATCAGTTATACACGATAAAAATCAATGTGGTTTATATATCGCTGTTTGTAAAGTCAGGATAAATTATACAACCTGACAGCACCAACTTGATAGCATGCATGCATTTTCACACAATCAACAATAACTTGACTAAAAATATTGGCACAAAGTCGCCCATAAAACATCAGAAGAATTAATACTCATTTCTCAGTAGCACACTAACAAAAGGCAGAAGTCTTACAAATCATGTCAGCCAGCTATTTACATAAATAAAACAGTGAACTGAAAAACTAAACTGTGACATTTTCTAAGAACCAGCAAAATAAATAGAGATCTTGATCCCAAATTCAGTTATTTGTAAATGTACCATATTATTTTATACAGATGAAATATCCAAAACATCACTAAAATAATTATTACTGAACATTCTTCAGGATAGTTCGTTTTCAAATTAGAAACTTTCATTTTTCATACTTTACTGCTATAAAAATAATTTGGGACTGTCCCAGGATGACCTTAATTGCGAGGTGGCTGTATTACTGAGGTGACCGCAAAGCGAAGTTTGACTGTATGCGACTTCAATACAACAATATGAACAATGCAACATAACTCTTCTACACTTCGCAAAATATATATTGAAAATATTACAAAGTATTATATATATTCTAAATAATATAACACTTACTATTTAGCCAAAAGTGCAGTAGTTATTCCCAACATGTACATGCTCTGTTTATTCTCACTTGTGGCTAGAAAAGATTAATCTCATTACTTAAATATATGTATACATGCACAGAATTACACTGAATATCACATATCAATCATTACTAGCACCAAATATCACATATCAATCATTACTAGCACCAAATATCACATATCAATCATTACTAGCACCAAATCAAATCACCAAAACATCCAAATTAATACTGATAGCAGTTGTGGTTATAGCATTATTTTTAAAAACAGTTAGTGATTTCAAGTGTCTTCAATCAATAACTAATAATCACATAGCATGATGACAAATTAACCAGCAAAGTATTACCATGACGAAGAGGTAATCCCAACACCCCACTTATATCCTGGGTCACCACCCCAAATTGGGTCGCGAAGCCATTTTTAGTGGGTCACTAAGTTTCCAGTGACTTTACAAAATAAAAAATAGGTTCCCATTTATTATATCTTTCATGTTACACTTATTTATTTTATCATTAATCACAAGATAACTGTTTGAAGGCATGGATATCAAAGCAAATCCGGTTATCGGAATTGGCGAAACAGCCAAAAGAGGTTAAGAACCGTTCAATAAGACAACTCAGCAAAATTGTTGAGAAAATATTTTCAGTGGGGCTAATCAGTTGTCATGATAAAGCATAACTTCTGTAATTCACCACATTAAGTAGACAACACAAGGGGTTATTCACAATTTGTTAAAATTTACCTATTCATACACAGTGAATTAATTCTATAACCACCTCCCCCTGAATTAGCACCTTAAAATTTCCATAACTGTCAATACTGAAAGTCATGTAGGCATAGAACATTGTTATGACGTTCTTTGTACAAAGGACATTATAATAATAGCCACCATTAACACATTTATGTACAATATGTTATTCAGTTGACATGCGACTGACAGTTTTATACTTAGTACTTGACCCCCCTCCTAGCTATCGTAAGATTTGTACGAATAGATAAATGTCGATAATTGTGAATGATCATTAATTAAATAAGTACGCATCTTTTTATAAATATATAATATAAGTGAGTCACTGACTGAACATTTAGATGTTTGTTATAATACATGGCAACCTAAGGGGCAGTCTCACAAGTTGTCAAAGTCAAAATGTACAGTATTTAGTATTGATTCGACCCGACCACCTCTCCCTCAATACACAGCGTAGCAGTCCAGACAATGTGCAACTAACTATAATCAAGGCAGCGTATGTACATGTGGCGGTATGTTAACTTTTTTTGCATCTTGGGTACCAAACTTTCAGGGATTAATCTACATCCCTTCGGAAGAAATGTAGCACCTTTATTTTTTCCTAAATCCCCCTCTGGTTAAGGGTTTTTACAGGTTTTAGGGTTCATGCATGAAACGATTGTTCATGAAATTATGTAACATATTTTCTTTGGTTGCTCCGAAGTCATGAGGATGCCGATAAGTTGAGGATGTTTTATGTGACTTGTGTTAACTCGAAAAGTGATGTTTTTCAGCCAGTATTATTTATATTCAACAATTTTTGATTAAAATTAGCTTTATTATTCAAACCAAAGGGAAAATATTCTCACTTAACCAGCTCATTTATATATATATATATATAAATGAGTTGGTTAAGTGAGAATATATTTATATATATATATATAGTAACATGAAATGCTTTGTTGCTAACATAAGTATTTTATGTTAATGTTTGTCCAACTTTTGTATCAGATCATCAACTTTACAAACTTTTCTGTTTAGATTTCAACCAATGGACATGACATAGCTACCAAGTCTGTTCTCATATCAACAATACCACCAACATGCATTAATACTAATTCCAGTCTTTCGTTCGCACCGCTGGAGTTATTTTTCATGAAACAGGGTGAACCACCTGCAACCCGTATGTACACGAGTTTTGACACTTTGCAAATTGATGAGACCACCCCTTATAATATTTCCTAGAAAATGTCAAACATGTTACGTCCAGTCACTCAGGAGGTTGAACTTGCAATTGACACCTCTTGATTTTCATTGTTACACGTGGTTGGGGACACTGGCACCAGAGGGAGCACCTTGCGTAGTCTCTCTGCATTAGCGGACTTCTTAAGAACTTTCTCGACATGATGGATCAATCGGTGGGGTTTGATGTCTATAGACTGCACCTGTGAGGCAAAACAAATCAAACTTAATTTTCATTCAGAGTGCATTAAGTTTTTACGCGAACAATATCCCAATTTTTAGGCCATCAAATAACAATAGAAAAGGCAAATTTTGCTGAAACTTACCAAAGGTGTCTCTGCCGACAGTTAATCAGTCATAAGAAAATGAAAAGTGGGGTATTAATTTTAATAACTGAATAGCTAAGCTCAGAGTTTTAGAAAAAATAGTGTTCTATTTCTCATTATGTCACTCATAAACATATAGTGTATTTAATATAAATACAGTTTATAATATTTTATCAATGAGGCATATTTAAATGAGACTGGCCGTTCATATTGTAAGCCATTTTGGATTGTTAAAAATCCTAATAAATCCACATCATATATTGGGAGGATGGTGGTACACGGCCAGAACACGGGAATGCAATCTTGAGACAAACTCTTAGATAGCTATCTTACCTGGCCAAATCACAGGACTGCAATCTTGAGACAAACCTTTAGGAAGCTGTCTCACCTAGCCAGAACATGGGACTACAAACTTCAAACAAAGCCTTAGAAAGCTGTCTTACCTGGTCAGAACATGGGACTCAAAATTTTAGACAAACCCTTAGGAAAATGTCTTACCTGGCCGGAACGATTGACAATGATGATTCCTTGAGAGAGTGAACTGAATGCACTGGTGAAGACAACTCCAGTTGATATGCGGATGCAGCACAGACAGGTGGCGGTCTCCATGTCACTCAGATACAGGAAGCCATATTTGGTTATGATATAGAGAAGACCATAGGATGAACTGGCCTACAACAGTACATATCCAGATTAAAAACATTCATTTTACAAGCTCCGCACCAGGGGTGTCATGTAGCAAAGTAAAACTATTTTGCTACTCTACTTGAGTAGTTTTTCTAGTAATTGACAAGTAACAAAGTACAATTTCTACTAACTTACTTGTATTGGACGAAATAGCAATGCTATTTTTTACTTTGTTACTTTCATTTACTTCACGATATATTTTCATTACATTTTCCCTGAACTATGTTGCGTGGTGGTGCTCCACCTGTCAGAGACATTTCATAAAACACATTTAATCACCAGGAGGATCCCGTAGCCAGACAAAAGCTATTTATATTATTCAGTCGTGGGCCAGTTTGCGATCATATTTGTATACAAATCTTCCTTCAGGAACTAAGCGCAACATGAGATTACTTACAGTAGATATTGTTGGTTATCTGCCTGACAAAACATCTTTCCATTCAACTTTTATTTCTACATTTACTTCAAGTACTTTTGGAAAGTAATTTTATTTTATACTCGAGTAGGTTTTTAGAAGGTATTTTTACTTTTACTAAACTAGTTCTGAGGTTAATTACTTTTATTTCTACTCGTACAATATTAAAGTAATTCAGTCACCACTGATTGGCAGCCATGGCAACAAACACCAGCCATTGTGTTGTCAAGAGTCCAATAGTTTGTTACTTGTGTGTACCTGACATTATCAGATTTCAGTTATTTTTATGTTTTGTTAGCATAAAAGAATAGGTCATATTAAATTAGAGAAGTTAACAAGATACATAACAATCTATAGCAAGTCAGGTGCGAATGACTTTTATATAATTAAGAAGAAATCAAAAAATCAAAAGTAAGATGTGTTCATCACTACTTGGACCATGAACACACAAAACAACTTATACATGCCCTAGGCACCTCACGCACTGCCTGCTGAGATAGCCTCCTCAACTTATTGTCTGTCACTGTAATTGACAATCTACAGTGAGTACAAAAATGTCTGTGCTCGTGTTATAATGATTTGCTCGAAATGAGACTACATCATGTCCATGCTCTTGGAGCTGAATTGCTTCCTGTAAAGAGTCACATTACTTTCAAGACCATACTTCTCACTTTCAACTGCCCTAACGAGGTCACACCTTCATATCTATCGGAACTTCTCTCTCCTTATTGTCCAAATTATGATAAAGAATGTATTTTCTTTTGTTCAGCATGCCAGTATAAAACATATATATTCATAGTAGTCAAAGAGAAACTGTTTTTTTATATTGGGCAGATTCCTGACAACACCTAGCTGAGCTTTTGACTTAGCCTACATTTCATAGCCCCGAAGATGGAGGCACTACATAAATTCTGGCAAAACCCAGCCGATGTTTGTTTAATGTAGGTAAATTGTATAGATATTTTTACTGCACGGTTCAGTGATCGGACTACATCACTATTACTCGTGTTAATTTTTTGCAGCGGCAGACATCAGCCAATGAAATTGACTAATACGAGTGATGCTGAATGAACAGTAGTGAATTTTAGAATTATATGTCATTAAATAAGAATGTGATGTTTATTAGTTAAGTACAAATAAAACTCTGTTAAAACAAATTGGAAGTGATTTTACCACAGGTTTTTAAAGCTGGAATTGGAATAGATAATTTGGAATTGGAACCTATTTTGCTAGGTGGAATTTTAATTAACTACAGCAAGTATTAATAAAATGGAATTGACCCAAGATTGAGCTGCTGTGTACCTGTATTGAGATGGGGAAGTCGTATTTCTCCCCATTGCCACTGAATGGAATCATGTCACAGTGGGTGCTGAGGGCAAGGTTGCCAGGCATGTGGGGCTCCAGCTCTATCACGTCCACCTACGACAGATCACAATGACTGACAGTGTAATTATAGGTATACAGGCACATCAAAACATGTGATTGAGGGAGGAACGAGGGTGGAGAGAGGTGGGGAGAGATGGAGGGAGGGATGGTGAACCATGGAAGGGACATAGGTGGGGAAAAATGGAGGGAGAAGTAGAAAGGGAGGGGGAGAGAGAGAGAGAAAGGTGTGGAGGGAAAAAATTGGGCTGGAGAGAAAAAGGGATGGAGGGTAGGAGATAGGGTGAGAGCGAGGCAGAGAGGGAGAGAAAGTGAGAGAGAAAAAATTAGAGAGAGAAAGACAGACAGACCAAGACAGCAAAGAGACAGAGAGAAAATGGGAGGCAGACAATACAAATAAATAAAAAAACAGCTATCTCACTTTCAAAACCATTACTAATTAAATAATTCAATTCTTCTTCATTGGTCACTCTGGATGGGAACGGCCGTCACACTCATAAATTATGTTGTCTTCCTCGTGCCTCAATCATTTACAAGAAGTGGAGCATATATCTATATACATGTGTGTGTGTGTGTGTGTGCGTGCATGCGTGCGTGTGTGTGGTTAAAATTTGCATTTAGCCAATTTTAGAGGGACACAAAACTGCTGCATGCAATAAAAGCCACACTTATTACATAATGTAAATAATTAATCCTTGGAGGCTGAACAGAGTAGCAGAGGATCGCAACAGAAGGAGACAACTCATCAAGAGGGCATAACAATTACTGCACCTTGCCATGTCCGTTCGATTCCCGTCCAGCTACACACAGCACTGTTGATGGGAACTGATTGCCGTTGAAACGATATTCGGTGAAAGCGACTGCGTGCGCTGTGATGCATTGAGTGAGTTGTTTGTCAGTGAAGAATAGCTGCGTCACTCCATATATGCCATCCATCTGGAAACAGACATATGTACAACTACTAATTAAAACTACTTCTGCAATTCAAATTTGCAAGAATTATTTTGTAAAAAATCTAACATACATATTATCCACAACAACTAGCTCAATTGTGAACACTTTTTATTTAGTTTTGATAAAATCATCGGAAAAATAAAGTCAGTGATTTAAACAAACTTACACTATTTTATTAAGACCAACTGCACATATAACTTAAATTATTCTTGCATTAAAGTTATTAACAAAAATGAACATTACTTGTCGTATGGAAAATGAGTTGCTGAGGAAGTCTCAACAAATACTTCACTCAGACAAATTGTAAAATATCTATGAAAATCACATTTCTATTACATTCAGACACTTTTGGCAGTTTCAATACTAAATTCTTTTGAACATCATTTCGGTAACATTAGTAGCATTATTCTTTGTAATTTTTCCAATAAACGTATTTATTTTTATTATTTGTTTGAATTGTTCAATATTGATATATATATATGATTAATTTCATGCATACTTTATTAATTTATTTATTAATAGTTTTAATAGTATTATACTATTATGTGATTATGTTAAATTAACACCTTAGTACTACATATATTGTAATTAATTTTAATTAACTTATTAATAGTTTTAGTGGTATTTTTTTACTATTTATTGCATAATATTTTGTATTGTATTTTAGATAACCATCTTAGTATTAGTATCTTAGATTATTGATTACTAAACCTAATTTGGTGTAAAACTCCACAAATATCTGAGGAACTGGCGGTATAGCAAATCAAATATATATTTTTATTATTTGAGTTCCACCTTCCATTCCTCTTTTCGTTGTTGTTTTGAACCCGATTTCTGGGTAATATCCCAGAGCTTTCTTTTTTGATTCACATGCAATGCAATCACCTAGTTTGAATTATAAACTAGCTGGGAGTGATTGGAGTGGAAACTCACATCACTATCACCAGTCTATCATCGTGTTCTAAAACAACAAAATGTCACTCCTATTTGGAGAGACGAAGTTGACACCATACCACTCACCTGAGGCAGCAGGCCCGTGACGGCGAACCACTTCATGGTGTTGTCCGCCTTGTAACCAACAATCTCAGAGTAGTTCAGTCGCGAGTGTCGACAAAACACCTTCTGTGGACTGGTTCCTGCGGGAGACATTTGAGAGAGTTATATTTGCTGCTATTATAGTCGGAGCTGGGAAAACTGCAACAGACGCTCCCTGAACTGACCCATGAGATATCTGGCTAGAGATTTATATCTATATTATAAAACAATACGGTTCTCTGTTTGTTTATTTGTTTGTTTGTGGACCCATATCTCCAGTAGTAATACATGTATAGAGCTGAAATTCTATATGTGATCTAGCGGGCCCAGTGGGGTGGTTCAAAAATTTTAATGTTTTTGAAATATGTCAGGGGTGGGGGTGGGGGTCTTGGGGTCAGTTTTAAAATGGCACTAATTTCCATCAGTTTTGCATGTATTTTAATTTTTTTGTGCAATCAAGAGGGCCCATTGGTGTGGTTTGTATATTTAGATTTTTTACAAATTCATCCAGGGCGGTGGGGTCATAATTTAAAAAAAAAATGGTTTACCGCACGCAAGTACCTATTTTCCCCGAGCAACACCGGGAAACTCGGCTAGTAATATTGTAATGCGGTCTCATATACTGTAGTGTCGGTATCTGCTTTGACAAGGTGCTTATGGCGCAAACTCTGTTATCGGAGCAAGTGTTTTGACAGCAGCTATTGCAGTAGTTTTGTAGATTGAGACCATAGGCCCTGAGAGTCCGGGTTCTTTACTTCCCCTAGCATAGGCACCAAGTAGAAGGGACAAGCGGCTTGAGGGTTTGCTGCATTCGTTGTGAGAAACTACATAAGTTTCAGAACAATTCAAAGATTGTTTACAACTTATTTAGTAATTAATTACAAATGTATACTTAAACAATTTATTTACATGATAATGTTAATATTATAACATATCATTCAATCAAGATTATATCTTCTACACCTTTCCGCTGTTTTTGTTTTCAGTATTATGATATTTACGTTGTAATATACAAAGGGAGTATAACATTGTATAATGTTCTTCATTTGTTGTTCTTATTATGTTATTATATATGATTTGTCTTAATTTGATTTGTATGTAATGTAATGAGTTAAAATAAATTTTATTTTATTTGACTGACTGAATAAAAATGTCAGTTTCAAAATCACAAACATATTGGTGCAGTGGTGTCCCAAAATTATTATCTTGCGTCTGTGTTGATATACCTTGCCCAACTGTCCAATGTAGTATGTCGCTGTCTCTAACAAAGGCCAGTGTGTCTGAGTTGACCCATGTCCAGTACTGCACCTCAGTGATGTCACAGGAACAGTGTGTCTGTGAATCTGGCTCTAGTCCAACCACTACAGTTGTCTTACCAACTGAAAGTGAAAGCACCAATAGTCTTATGTTTTAGTATGTACAGCCATGCCACTTTGCCATTTCTTGAGCTGTATTTTGTAACATTTTAACTACAGGGATAATCTTAATTGCTGTAACTGTACCAATTACAAATGTGACATTCTGCTTGTAATCAATTACAGCTGGTGTAATGGGTGCTGTTACACACAAAAATCAATATCGATTATAAAATAATTTACAAAAACGCTATTTTACAATTGCATAATTGTAGCCAGCTCTGTCTGTCCATACAGCTCTGTCTGTCCACACAGCTCTGTCTGTCCACACAGCTCTGTCTGTCCACACAGCTCTGTCTGTCCACACAGCTCTGTCTGTCCACACAGCTCTGTCTGTCCACACAGCTCTGTCTGTCCACACAGCTCTGTCTGTCCACACAGCTCTTTCTGTCCACACAGCTCTGTCTGTCCACACAGCTCTGTCTGTCCACACAGCTCTGTCTGTCCACACAGCTCTGTCTGTCCATACAGCTCTGTCTGTCCATACAGCTCTGTCTGTCCATACAGCTCTGTCTGTCCATACAGGTATGCCGAATTATGCATGAGTCAAGGCAGATTGCATAGCCTCCTGAAGCAATTTTTACTCACCAAGAAACATATCTCCATTCATCGAATCAAACATTTGTCAATTCAATTTTAGCAATACATTTATACATTTGTCATGACACAATATCCAGCTTGTACACTCTGGTGTCAGCTATTGTCGTTCTGTCACAAAGTGTGTGTGCCTGGCACTGCCTGCTAAGTCCCAATGAGAGAGGGCTAGAACCATTCAGAAATCGACTACAACTGTCAATGTGCAGACCTCTGAGAGCCAGTCGATAATCGCAGCCACTGCTGGACGGTGGACTGACCATGGCGCCATCTGCCTTGTAGGGCAGGAACTGAAGACAGTGGTTGACACTTGTCAGATCCAGAACCATCAGCTGAAACAGTGACCAAACTGACCATAAGACATTGATGACATACGGACACTCTACATGTGTCGACATGATGCATTAATCAAAAAACCTTCCATGCAATCAACTGAGCAATGGTTATTTCCATTAATCAACACCAGTACACAATTATGTTCTTCACAATATTTATGCACGCCCACACGCATGCGTACACGAATGCATGCACACACATACCGGTACATGTAAATAAGGATATCATAATATATTCATTGTAAGTTTTTACATACAGTACCAATATTTTTCCAAATATTCACACCATTTTCAAAAGCATTACAATGACTCATCATGTTTACTGAGTGTCCTAAGAAACTTTGAGATATTAAGAAGTACCTGAAACATGCAATATTTTGAACACCCACACACATGCACGCACGATGAACGCCTGCCACACAAACACACACACATAATTGCGTCAGCTGATATTTAGTGTATTATTTGATGTACAGATATATCCATATCTTAAACCAACCTGATCTGTTCCTATTTTTTTAATATAAGGGTCAATCCATACCAACTCAAACTGAGGGCCCTGGGTGACCATCTCCGATTTTTAGGAAATTTCACCCATGTGTGCACCTATAAATAGTGTGGTTGCACGCAAAATTTCAATGCCAAATCCCAATTATTGGTGAAGTTATGATTGACTGAATGTAGGGCCCATTGTACTTTTTTGCAACTCACGACTGCGCCAAGTGGTTTTGGATGATTTTTAAATGCTAATAAATGTCTATTAAGCTACAAGTTGCTACATTATTTAATTTTTACCTGGAGAATCTATTTCTGAACTAGTTTTTTGAGTTCATGTGATAGTTTCAGAAGTGGAGACCCCTAAATTTGGGTTTTTGTTCAGTCCGGAATTATATTTTACAGATTTTGGGATACCACACCTACCTGTTCATTCATTACAGAAAGTAATTGTTATTTGTTTTGGAGTATATACCTATAGGAGCTTCTCCAAAAGAAAGGTTATCTGAATCAAGTATAACATTAAAGTATGGCTAGGGTCCAAATATGAGAAGAAAATATAATATGTGAAAAAGTGCCCTCATACTAGAGGTGGTTTGGCCATATGGACAATTACCTTGCATTGTGAGCTTTTAATATGATTAACATATATGTATTTGATATATATATATGTACCAAGTTTTAACTTTGTGTTGCAATTCTTTCAATATAAAATAATTATATATTTTTAGCCCCTGTACTGGACAAAGTACACCTGATTCAACAAACTTCCTGTTCATATTATTACCATCCCTGGTGTGAAACAGTGACCGAGGGTAATAGAGCAGAAATTATTGCTTTTCTAACAATGAAACATAGTAAAATAGTAATGCTTTCATACTTTTTCATCTGTGTGATCTTCAACGTGGCTGCATCTGACACAGATGTGTTTGTCAGAGGTCATTGTCACCTTACTCCACGTGACGTCATGATGCGACACCCCCAGGTTTGACAACTGTCAACATAAATCCCTTGTTCATCATTTGTTAACATAACGTATACTGTTCTTTTGCATCGCAAAAATTGCTACAACTTGTATGTTTATTGGGTGGGGCAGCTTATCGTGGAAGTAGGCCCTTACTGGGGTATTCAGGTATGCCTAGGTCGTGCATAGTAGGACTAGTTACAAGGGGGCTGGCATTGTGTGGAATGGAAAGTCGAAGGTAACTGAAAGGGAAGTGTTGGAAGCTTACGACTGCATGTCATTACCGGCTTGTGTAAATGGGCTTGGAACACTGGCACTGAGTCAGTGACAGACAGACAGGGAGTGAAGCTACCAGTAGCTGAGAACTAATGGGTTTGCTAATTTCGTACAAACCGAAATCGCAGAAGGAGGTGGATGGAATTACGAGAAGATGTTAATTATTGTAATGAAGAAACACCAGAAATTAGTGGAAATGAACTTGAAGGTAATAATTAGTCTAATGTTGGGGGAGGGACACAGACTACACATAGCCCAGTACTGAGTATTGGGGTGGTGGGCAGGACACATTGAGAGCATGAACAATATATCGACAGAGTATGAAAAACGGAGGTGGTAGAAGAAGAGATAGCCAAAAAATAAGCATTGATAGGCAGTGCATTATTTTTTAGGCGAGCGATCGCTCTCGCTCTCTACCGCTCGCGTTAATCGCTCATCTAGGTAGCGATTTATCGCTCGCGCTAATTGCCATTATTGCTCGCATCACCAGACCTTCTGCATGTGGTGCCCTTTAGCTGCAAAATAATTTTCTGTAACGTCATCGCTAGTACTTCCTGTCCCAAATGTTTTATCTGCATGTAACTTTTCAATTTGTGCCAACACTTGATGTCCCGAATGGACCCGATCGAATTAATCTTACGTAATGGGTACCGGTATGTCATGGCTAGCCTCGATTGCGTTTTGGCATGAGTGGGTAGTGGCGTCACCAGACGGACAAACTGGAACGCCACCTAGCGAATAAAAATCAAACTAATAAATCGCTTGCGCTAATTTATTTGGCATATTTAGGATTTTTCAAACGTGAAGCACTTGATAGGCTTCGCTCTGGATAGGCAATGATGCTAAAAGTAAAACTAAGATGGACGGATTGAAAACAAATCTGGAAAAAAATGGTGTGAACAGCAGACTGCAGAGTGGGGACACAAGTCACAACAAATTAATTAATACTAATAGCAGTACCAAGACTAAAGTAAAGTGCTGTCTGACTGGGTTGTAAGCATTTTATTTTACCTGGACTAGTTCGTGAATAGTTACTGGTGGAGAATCATCTTCCATCGTTCCGTCTAGTGCGGTGTAATCACCACACCATTCTGACAGCTCGTGTCAGATTCCTTTCTCACTTCCTAGCAAACAACAGGAAATTACCGGCGATTACCAACTACGCATGCGCACAGGTAAACTTCCGGGTTCTGCCACTACCGGCAGACGCGTGTGACGGGTCTTTCATGTAGAGTAGCGTGTACGCAACTTTTTTGTACCATGGAACCGATTTCATATGTTGTGCATTTTACGGGTGCACTTTTGGTGTGGAGTATTTTGCTAGTGGCACAGATAGAAGGCATAGGCGAAGTAATTTGGGCGGTGAACTGCGGCGGCGATAAACACACTGACATTCACGGGATACGCTACCAGAGAGACATCTTGTCCAAAGGTGTCTCCTCCGACTATGGAAAAAATCTACTCATAGAGCGTGTGGTACCGCAAGATCAGATTCTCTATCAAACAGAACGTTACCACACCGACACGTTTACGTACGAGGTGCCCATTCGGCAAGACGGTGACTACATTCTTGTGCTGAAATTCAGTGAAGTCTGGTTCACTTCAGCTAATCAGAAGGTGAGGTCAGATGTCATGTAACAAACAACTAACAATACTTTAGTAGTGAATCTAGTACTAGTAGACCGTGTACAGTTGTATACGGCATGTTGCATTTTGTTGAAGCAGAACCTTTTAATTAAACTACCTTGTACTAGTCCAAGTCGTAGGGCCTACTCTACCTACAAAATAGAAACTCTTGCACACTTTTTGGCACTGAAAGTGAAGTCACAAAAGGGGAGATGGATGTTTCGACCAAAAACGTGTTCGGTCCTTGGGCCGAACCATCCGTTTTAAGAATCGGTGAAGTATGACTCATGGGCCGTGTGGTGTAATTGTTATTCTGCCTAGCGTATTCTTACCGCAGACTTGTAACTATTTCGAATTACGTCTTACGTATATTCTAACTACCGTGGTAGATAATGGTTGTCATAATAACAACCACTTCCAGATTACCAGAAACCACCAAACAGTTGTCCCGTTTGTAGAACAAACAATCAAACATCATAAGGTCCTTGACAAATCTTTACAATGCAGCTGTGAAATGTAGAGTTACACTTCCATTGATCAATGCATCTTTGAAAGTGTGGTCATACATTTCATATGTTCAAATGACATCTAATCAATTAACTACATAACACACTACATAATGTGCTCGGTTACCATGTTTGTTTAGCGTACCGCTATGATGCTTTGCAACAAAAAAAAAAACAAATATAACACATACAAGCAATCCAGATAAGAGTGCGAGTTCAAAGAAACAAACAAGCAAACCATAAAGAGATGCAGTGTGTTCCCGAAGCCCCGGCGGCCAGCGGGATCGCCGACAACAGCTAATCAGACCGCCGGCTACTGAATCAACCTTATATGATTATGTTCTCACGTTTTTGAGGCAAAAGAATGGCTCAATTTGACAAAACCCGCAAAAAAACTAAGCTGGTCCGGATATTGACGATCCAAGCACGCCCAGCCACTGCCGGAGATGGTCGAAAGTACACTCCTGCCAACTGCATGTTACGAATGGTTTGCGTTGATTTCCACAGGTGCCACTGCATGGAGTCTTTTATATAATTTTTATAATGAACAAGTATGCCTCTAAAAATAAAACTTGGTGAGGATGGACAGCAGAAGACACTCTTCAGCTTTCAATTTAACAGCAAGAAAAGAAATTTTGGTCAGTACGTGTGAATTTTGTGAATGGAAATGTGATTGACAACTTGTGCAGATCTGCCAACTGTTACTGTTTCGCCGTATTTGTTACGCTTAGGCAGCTGTTAATACGGCTGGGCTGTAAATAATACGGTAGTAAAAAAAAATCGGACAAGCTTATTTAGTATAAAGCATCCCGTATTCTACAAAATACATAACCTCCCCAAGCATGGTGCAAAAAACAACCGCGGTCGGCAGTCCTGTTGCCAGTGTCAACACCTGTTAGTTTTCAATATTAACGACTTGGCGGCGCCACTGTTGTATTATCAATGGACAGTCAGTTTCTGTTCATCTAGATGTATGGTAGGCTTGGGATGTTATGACGTTTCACTTTTGTTGGTTTATTGAAGATAAAAATGGTAATACAACAATGTAAATTAGATTTGAAATAGAGTACCAAATTAATGTGTTGTCATTTAAATAATGAGCTTACCTGGGATACTGAGCGTGATTACATACATAACAAAATGGGTCTAATTTTTGTCTACTGAAGCAACACTTTAAAATGAAATTAAATGATTATAATGCACCAGAAGCCACCAAATAGCATCATCACCAGACCCCCCGTATTGTTGGCGCGCCTGTGGTGTGCAGCGGCGGCTTTGCTACCGCATTCGTCCACACTGTCCAGATTCAGTAGCTGGCTACTCAATTATTAAAACCTGCTACTCAAAATATTAGGGAATACACTGGAGATGGTAGGGGATTTATTGTGAAACACCCAAAACAATCTTCAAAAACAACAGGCCGAGTCGACTGCTGCTTTGATAATTAATCATGGGCCAAAACATCCGACACTGCACAGCGACTTTAGGTGAAGTGGGCTGAACCATCCGTCGGCATGGGCTGAAACATCCGGGCTGAACCATCCGTCTACATAGGCCGAACACGTCGTGGGCCAAACCATCCGGGACCCGCAAAAGGTGCATGGCTCCTCGATAGCGACAGTGAAAGCGGTCTTAGAGGAGTTTCCAGACCCTTCATTCATAAATAACTTTATGTGTGCAGTCATAAATACTAGTTTTCTACATGTACAATTGTGATTTGTTTTATTGAGTACTGTATTTCAATTTTTATGGGACAGATAAAACTATACTTCTACTTGTTCTGAACACTATTAATTTTAACAACTGATTTCGATTCAGGCCTTTTTTGACTTTCTAGACCAGAAAATGTCACGTCTGACAGTGAAGTGAAGTCAACACATTAAAAAATCAATGAATCATGATTAATTATCAACATCATCCTCTTAGTCCCTGTGGTTTCTGTCATCTCTGATGGATGGCATGGCGAATCTGTTTATTTTTACTCATTAATCAATTGTCTATGTGAGACTGCCACCTGTGTACGTGTGACATCTGTCACATGACTCGCATCAGCATAAGACACATGGTGACAAGTCTGAGTGTCTGACAGATGATAGGAAATCAACCATTATGATAATTAAGAGTATCTGTATTTTTTTAACATCATTGCAATTACAACATTAAAAAAAATGGAATCACTCTGAGGAATGTCAAATAATCTCTGGAAGTTTAATTTTACTTTAAATAAGGCTGCATAGCACCATCTCCAGTTTGTCCTGTCCTTGTTCTGATAGAACATAAATATATATATATATATATATATATCAGAACAGAGACAGGACAAATTGGAGATATATACGTGTATATTTACTACCTTTGCACGCAATGGTGCAGCGGCTAAAGCTTCAGACTCTCGACTGAGAGAACATGGGTTCGAATACTGTGCTTTGGTGTCAAACCTTGGGCAAGTTTGTACATTCATCATTGCTCCAGTTCACTCAGCTGTATGAATGACTCGAGTACAGAAAGTGGTTGATATACATTTGTGTATGAATAGCATTAATTGCAGCATGGCTGAAAGCTTCCCAGAGAAGTAGAGATGGTTTTCGTTTGAACAAGTCTGCCAGGGAGTAAAGTGTAGAGCGTTTTGAGCAGTCCCAAGGACTGGATGCTGTGCTGCATTATAATAAGAATTTACCTTTGGGCAATTCCACCGTCACGTTGCATTAATACTTTTTTAGGTCTTTCAACATATCATATCTGAAAATATTATTGATCAATCTAAAACATTTAAAGCCTATAGTGACTTGGGGCTATGATCTACATCACTACATGGGGAATTATTTAAAATGTTAGAATTCTACTACATACATACAATTTAGTAGCCGTTACTCACATTACAAAAAATACATCAATATCTTTGCAGCTAAATTCTCCTAAAGCTAACTATTTGTTTAGGTGTGAACTTAAGCTAGACAACAAGACAGGTACAGTTTAACTTCATTCTATGATATATTTTAGCCACCAACTGCACATCAGAGAAAAAATGTCATCACTCACGTTACATCACTTACGTTACAACCTCACAACAATGTTACATGTGCAAATTCAACCAGTATACAATGATAGTTTAAACAGTATTATGTCTTGCCTTTTCAGCATATGTCTAACAAAACTTGTAATAACACACATACCGGTATATATATATATGTCATATAAATACAGCTGCTCATTTTAATCTTATATATGCAGATGCATCTAGGATATATATATATATTATACATGATAAAATGTCAGAACTGAAATGTAAATTGACTACTTAAGAATCTTAGAAATTGTTAGAAACTTAAAAGTGTCCACTTGCTTAGAATATAAGTGTAATCAATTATGATTAGTTTTGCAAGTAATCATCGTTACAAAATATGAAACCTCACCAGTGTAGATATCTTCATATTCCACAATAACCCAGTCACTAACATGCACTACATGGTACTTATTCTTCTCACCATTTCACCATTCCAGCCTCATCAGCCCCAGTCGAAAGGGTATTTAGCATAACCGAGAAAGTATTCTGCCCTGAACAGTGCAGCCTGAAAGACTCGACCTGTGAACAACTCATGTTCATTCGGTGCAATTGCAAATAGATGATAAGATCATAGGATGCCACTGAAATGAATGCCAATGAAGTGAATTTCATTGTTGATGAAATAGAGTTTTTTTTTATTTTCCTCATAAAAAAATTATCAACTGCCATTATATATTCACTTGTGCTGAGTTATATAAATTAGATTAATTAATAATTTTAAAATACGTTATTGTTTAATATTTAATTTTTTTTAATGTACTCATACTTTTACTCATACTCATGAGAATGTACTCATACTCAGCTTTTAGCAATGTACTCGTACTCATACTTATCCATCGTCAAAGTACTCGTACTTGTACTCGTAAAAATGTACTCGGCCCCAGGTCTGTGACAATAACAAATATAACATATGTTGATAATTTAATGCTTGTAACACATTGTACAAATATGACGGGTGGTACCAATAAGAGTTAGGCATAAATGGTATATAATACTGATATATATTGCAGTTGTGAACAGGGCATTTGCAGTGGTTTCAGGGGTAAATGTTTCTAATTTTCTCTCTAACACTTTCTGCAACTCAAGTGTTTTTTAATTCCAAATGAAGAAAGATATGTAATCCTTATTTTAATAAAATTGATGATCACATTAATTACTATGATCACCATAGGTCACTAGTTTCAAGAATTTGTTTTTGTTTTATATAAACCTAAGCTAGTAGAAGGAGAAACAACAGTTTCTATGAATACACTTCATGCTTTCAAACATGAGATTAAAATATTCACTGTGGCCATCACTCATGTTACGTGATGGCCACTAGTTGCACATCTGACAATATGCACTAATGTGGATAACACAGATAAATATTAACTGTGCACTACTAATTGCCAGTATCCACTTTATCAAAATATATATTACTTAACTTGGTTCACTGTAATGCTAAAATGGAAACGGGCCTAGTGTTTGTGGTAAATTTCAGAGATCAAAATTCAATTTTAAAAATAAAAGCCTGACCATTCCAAATGGTTCTATTTGTAATTACCAAGTAGCATTTGTGTGTAACTTTAATTTTTATTCCATCCAACATGTGTACAATACGATACAAGTAATAAATCGCCAATATAGGAAGATTTATTTTTCAGTGTCATGTCCAAAGTTACATGGAATTTCCCCTTAACTTCTTTTTTATATCTGTGTACTGCTAATTCTAACTGGTTTCTATGTTGTAGGTTTTTGATGTTGTACTCAACAAAGAACATTCTGTGGTGGAGGGACTCGACATATTTGGTAAAGTAGGCCGTGGCATAGCACATGACGAGATCATTCCATTCTCAGTGAAAAACGGCAAACTAAAAGTTGCAGGGGAGACATCGTATCTCGACGGCCGATTGCAGATTGATTTTATGAAGGTATGGAACATTTCTACAAATATATCAATCATTATATATAATGTGTATTGTATGTTTTGTAAATGTTTGAGAAATCTAGATTTTTTAAACATAATAGTGGGTAAATTACAGAATAGTTCTTACTATTTTTTCATGATCACAAATATGTAGGATGAAATAAACCATTCAAAATATTGTGTTGTGATAGCAGCAGTGATAAATTTGTGTATCATGTAATATTTTCCATAACGATAATTGTGTGTGTGTGTGTGTGTGTGTGTGTGTGTGTGTGTGTGTGTGTGTGTGTGTGTGTGTGTGTGTGTGATGGTAGTAAGCAAACAAAACATAGATGTTCTGCATACTATCTAGAAAAATGGACGAAGGTTTGGCATATCCAAATGAATATTACCTGCCAGCGGTTTTCGTCTGATATATCACATTGACTTGTTCCATTCCTGTGCTGCTGTACAGGGGCTTAGCTAAAGACCAGTCTACCCATCTACAACTAGCATTGGCACAACTGATAGTGAAACAAATCAAGTGGATCAATATTAATTAAATACATGACTCAAATGATTGAAAAACTATAACGGCCAATAATGGCTGTGGTTGACTTGAATGGCTTCTTTGGAAGTCGTTCGCACACTTTTGTCTAATTCGAGACTGGCAACAAATTATTTCTGGCTAAGGGCCTGCTGTATGATGTCACTGTGTACGTGATGTAGATCGTAATTGTCATTGTCTACATTTTATGCAAAATTCTGAAGTTAAAAAGAACTGAAGAATGTTCAGTAAAATTATCATAGATCTGTGTTTCCAGTCCCTGTATAGTGCAATGCTTAATCATTGTAATGACTGTATTTTTGCCTTTGTTGCAGGGAAGCCGCGATAACCCTAAAGTTAATGCCATTTATGTGATGCGGGGAACTATAGAAGGTGTGTACACGTCATGTCACCATGGGAAAGGTTTTACTAATTCAACACAGTTTAGTTAATAATTTATGTTGTTTTACTAGTACTGACCAATGGCAGCTTGTGTAGTTTTTTATATGTTGGACCCTTATTTCAATGACTAGTGACAATATATGAAATGTTACTAATGTTCATGAGTAAAAAATATGAAACTGATTTATGTCAGACTTGGGGTTAAATGCATTTATTTATCAAACAGAAAAGTTACTTTTTAAAATGCTCTATTTAAAAAAGGAAAATATGCATTATCTAATACACACATGAATTTAATACACAATGTCAAATATATGTTATTAATGACAATTATGTTGAAATTCTATAGATATAAATGGTGAAGATGTGGGGTAGGCTATGTAGGTATGCATTTACCAATATTTAAGATCCTAATATGTCAAACGCATATTCCTGTATTTATTATTTAATGTGTATTTGAGCAAAATATTACACAAGATGCAGTTTCCTTAAAATAATTTACACGTGAACATTCTGCATAGTTTTTAACATTTTATACACTGCACATATTATTATTATTATGATCACTAGGCCTCAATATTATTCTCATAATATCTATAAACAAATCCTACATACAAGTTTTATCATGTGAATTAATATGTCTGTGCATACCCATGAATGAAGCAGTAGCCCCGGATTTGATGGAGTTAAAATATAGGTTGATTATTAATATTATTTATACAGGCTTCTGGAAGAAGTCAAATACAGTGGAACCTCATAGTTAAGGTCACCCTTGAGACTGGACAAAAGTGACCAGAATACCAAGGTGATCATATTAGCAGAACTAATTTCCTATACTTTACTGTTACAAAAACAATTTGGGACTGTCCCAGGGTGACCTTAACTGCGGGGTGGCTGTAATACTGAGGTGACCGTAAAGCGAGGTCGTTCTGTATGCAAAATAGATTTTGACAACCTCAAAATGTATGTGGCTGCAGATGTGCCGAAGCTGGCGCCAACGAACGTGCAGCCGAGTCAGCCTCCGATGGAAGAGGAGGAGGAGGAGGAAGTGGATTATGCACAGCAGCAACGCCGCAAGACCCACCACCATACCCCTCCCGGCCCCAAGGTGCCCGACCCCTACGCCTCGGATGACACCAGCAGCATGATGTTGCCTGTGTTTGTCGCGATCGGAGCCTTTGTTCCACTTGTCTTCTGTCTGTGCAAGTTATGAAGGGCACACCAACCCTGCATTCTAACATAGGACATTTCTTTTTGGTAATGATTAATGATTGGTGCACTTTGCCACACTACCTTAGTGCGCACTACATTGTTGTGTCGCTTGTCAGCAGCTTAGATAGCGTCTGGGTTTACTATTGTAGATCAGTGCATTTTTTTACAGTCGCAGTACACAGTTCCACATTCTGTGTTTATTTTATACTTTCCTATGGAATAACTATTGTTTTAGTACCAACAAGACAACTGCTAGACTACCGTGACAGTTATTCACCTTGCCTTTATGGACTAGGACAGTACCATGAATTATGTATATGCACACTTGCATCACCACTGTATGGTCCTGTGTGGTAGATCTCATGTCACAAGTGGGCTGCTAAATTTTGATGTAAATTTTGCTAGTTGTATCTAATCCTAAGTGAGTGTTTTCCGTTGTGTGTTCATGTTTTGAATGCCTGTGTTAATGGTTTCATACAGTGTTCTTATTGTACCTGTACTGAAAGCTGTATTTAATATATGCAACAAGTCACTCTGTGTGTGTGTGCCCATAATAACATGTAGTTTCAAGCGACATCATAGACTGGACTCGTGCTAGCCATTATCCATTTAGTCAATAAAGACCTTTAGCTAATTTGCTTCTGGGGGGAGTTGACTAAGAAAAAGCATTTGCCAAAAGTAATGTTGGAGTGAGTCCAGAATAGTTGCACATACCAACTTGGTATAGTAAAACGTTCTCTTTAAATTTATTTTCAATGTTATCCAGGATAGTTGGCACCACATATATGCAGTAGTATTCTCTTCATCTGATGGCGACACCTGCCAAAAGGTCTGAGTGCATTCATCACTTTTAAACAAAACAAGTTTTTGTTTTAGTATAGATCTATTTCGGTGGCTAATAAACATGGTACGGTGTAAAATAACATGATGACGAAATAGTAACTCGGTGCTGCACAATGCAAGAAAACGTGGTTTGACAATCTGTTAACTTCAGTAACTATGCCGACTAAAACATGACATTCCATTATGACAGTTTAATTGTTTGTCAAATTGATCCGTTTACATTTGAGTTCCTGGTGAGCAAAATCAAACGTGTCCACGAACACAGTTATACTATATAGGTTGTGTTAATACTTATACATTATCTCAACGAGCTGCCTTTTAAGGATGCATATATGCACATGTTGCGAAGGTTTTTGTCAAAGGATAACACATTTGTGTGTTGCAGTGTGAGTTCATTGTAAAGTTATAGGAAGCCTAGTGAATGTATGTTATTGTGTAAATGTTTGGTCATTTTATTCTCACCGTGTTTGTGATCTCGCTGGTTTGCTGCTGAATACAGGGTTGTTATGTGCTCAAAATATCTCATGTTGGGAACATTAATTAATTATCATTGTTAATCGTTTTCTGAATTTCGTAATTAAAAACATTGGGTGTTTGTAATGGAAGCTGTATGTATATATAGCAGTGACATCATAGCAGAGGTATCCATGGCAACATAACAATGGCTGCTGCTGGCACGATAACATATGGCGAGCCAGACGGTTTTGTTAAGATTTTCATTTACGCTTATTGAATTAATTACATTTTTGCTTGTGTAATTTTACTGTTAAGTGCCTGTCGATTGAACCATTGAATTGACGTGTTGATGTGTATTGATAATCTTCCATTGCTAGTCTTGCCAACTTTTACAAAACTGACTGAATAGTCTTACCAAGTCTTAGTTATACTATCTATAGCATCCTGTCAAAATTGTTGTGCTTATCAAAACGTATTTTTGCGCAGTATAATGTAATAACAACTTTGTATTTCTGAGTATCCAGAAATGTCTATCACAGAAATGCGATATTTGGGTATGTCAGCATTGTGATAATTACACATTAAACAAATTCCAGGAAACAATCTTCTTAGACCATTAATATTGTCTCGTTTCTGTTATTGGTAAACTTAACTTTGAACATCCAACATTTAGATTGAAAATTTCAAGTATGATGATACTTCATACTGATGATACAAATCTTGGTTGAAGCATCGTGTAGAAATTTTTATCTGTAAGGGTGCATATAAAATATGTGTGTTGATAACGTTGCCTCCCTTATGTCATAATTCCTACGTTACCAGTTCAAGTTATTCACGTTGTTTCAGAATATTCTACCATGTTGTGGCACTGTTTTTTCAACTTGATTGTGTTTAGTGTCTTCCGAGTTTTCATGTAGTGAACTTTACGCTTATTCCATTGCACATACTTCCTATGGGCGACTTATAACAGTGCCTCTAGATAAACATTAGAATTCTAATTAGGAATGCTTAGTTAATTAACTTATTCGAAATTATTGTACGAGGAGGAGGGCATTTAATTCAGTTCTTTACAATATGATTACAATGGTAAGGTTTTGTTGCAACCTTGTATTGAATAATATAATTAATCTCGGTGGTATGATTGATTAAGTTTGCTTGTATAGATGATTAGATGACTAATATTGCACTAATACTGGGTAGTAAATGTCCATTAACTGTGACAGAACATGCAGCAGATTATTCCAAACCACAAACCAAGAAATCCATAATAGCTAACTGTATTGCTGAAACCTGCGACATATGTACATTTTGTTGTGGAATAAAATACACTGATCTGCATCAGCCAGAATGACCCGACACGAATTTACTGCCACTATGTCATACTTAATTTATGTTGCCTCCAGGATACTGATTCATCCAGGTGTTAACCGCACCAGTTAAATGCACACCTTCATGTATTGTTTCTCATGTTTTGTTTGCTGCACGTATATAAATTGAGGCAACATATGGTCGTTGTTTTTGTGTGCTTCTGAAGGTATTGGTAGAGACATTGTGTTCTGGGAGTGCCGTATGTGTTGCCGATTTGACAGTCAATTTCCAAATGGTTGCTCTGTTGTTAATCCAGTTAAACAGCAGTATCAATTATTCATTTGTCGTAGTGGGTTGGTTTGTTATGGCAGCGTAACCAGACCAGAAATCCCATGGGTCGTCATCACCTTTCACCACGATTCACTCATAGTGTAGTGGATACTGCTGAATTGATACTCAGATAATTACTAACATTACACGGTTCACATAAGTAGTGATGAATGTCGCACACAACTCAATGATGTATATTATAGGGCCCATATGCAAATTACATGCACCCAAAAATGTTTGAAAACTATCCGTCCTTTCCATCTCATACCTGCCAACTTTTCAGTTTCAAAGTCCTGAATTTTTTATGAACATTTACAACCCTTCAACTCTACCCCCTGAGGCTCACAAAAAAACTACAACAGCATCCCACCTTAGGGACTCCAGTCTACAACAAATCTGTGACTCCCGAAACATCTGGGGTGGTTGGCAGGTATACTCAACGCACACCCCAGAAATCAGATGTGACCCCCACCCTATGCACACTATGCCTACCCTGTGTATTTGTATGCAACCACGGTACTGTCCCTCTCTTTGTATACATCATTTGTAGATGGCCCCTTATAATGATGAACACTGCACACAATTCACCTGCATAATGAGTACTGCATGCAATTCACCAAGATAATGATGAATATTACATGGCGCTATTAGTTGACATTGTTGAATATCACTCGTTCTCTGTGGGCAGGATAAATACATCGAATTAGAATGATGAATACCACACATAATTCACCCAGATAGTGCGGAGTATTACACTTGGTTTCACAGCATTTACCACCAAAAAGGAACTTGATTGTCAGCAGTGGTGTCAGCCTGCAGTTTAGGTATATCACAGACTTCTGCCATCTAAGTAAAGGGGGTGTTGGCAGGGATCTCAACCTACCACCTCATGCAGTTCACCACCCATTACATTTCAGGACCGACCCACTTTCTGCTTCCTGTACTGTTCTATTCCTTTGATAACATTATTATAATTATATTGTATTTTTTCCAATTTGTTCATTTAATGTGCTGTTCAGGACTAAATGAAGCATTCTGTAAGATAACTATTGCCACATAAAGAGGTATAATTAACACTACATCTTACCAAAAGATACACCTAGTTTAAGCCAACAGTTCTATTTCCTGTTAAGCTATAATCCCCCATTGCTCTTGTAAGTCAGCTTATTTCTAAGTCCAACTTTGATTGGCGGAAATAGCGTAGCATATTCTCATAAAGATATGTGTAAAATTGGGTTTTCAAATTAATCCCCTGCATGTATAAGGTCTGAATATGGACAGGTGTTCATTGTGTGTCATCAGGTAATGCTACCATGGTACGTACTCAAGTTTAAACTAATGTTCTATGCCGTTAATTTGTTTAGCAAAATAATGAATGTGATTCGTAAGATATCTTTGTGCTAAATATATAATACATATTCCGACAAAGTTGTGCTAACAAACTTTTAGGAAAGTTGATTTGAGTGAAGTACTTACGAATATAAACCACCAAAGTTCACATCTCATAAAAAACGCCTGTTGCCCAAAACTGTGTATACTAACGGGTTATCAATAACTTGGGCTAAGCAATGATATGTTTGCACAGAAATTTGATATACTAAACAACTTATACTGTTGTATAAAAAAAATGGGCCTCTCGGAAGTCCTTTGGACTAATACGTCAATGTGACCCCGGCTGACCAAATGAGTGATAAGTCGTAAAAATTGTAACATTGTTTTTTACATTCTTGTAAAGGTTGGGTAGGGTGCTTTACACGGTTTCAAAAATTATGACTGCTACCAAAATTGGCGAAGTTATGGAGCATTGAACATGGTAGGGGTCAAAAAGTGAAAACGAAGAAAACGGCTGTTGAAGTTTTATATTATATATGCAAATGGACTGCATGGAAATATTACATGCATGACATTCAAATGTGGCACACAGTGTGTATGTTATGTTGCAATGATACACTGGAAGTACAAATATGCAGCTACAAAGACTTATCAAGTTATGCCAGATTATGTTTTTATGTGTAAAACTAAGAGGGCAGATTATTTGAGAGCAAAAGGTAGACTAAAGAAAATTAAAAATGACGAAGCTAATGCAGATTAAGATAATTGATTAGAGGGTATGAATGTTTTATAAAACAAATATCAAAATGCTACCATAAACAGTTACATGAAAACTTGCACAACCTAAAACATAGCAAGCATGCAGAATACTGGGATATACTTTATAAAGCAAGTAACAGCAGTGAAAAATGTTGAAATATTTCACTGGATAAGTTTATGAACCACTTTCAAAAACTCGGTGAAAAACCTCAAAGTGAAACTACAACTAATGAGATACCTTTTGATCCAAGAAATTCAAACGAACACGTAAACAGACCATTCACGCAAGATGAAGTACTAATGCAAATAAAAAACTCAAAAACAAAAAGGCATGTGGTATTGATAATGGATTCCCATTACACATTATAGTTACAGCCCACATGGAGGGAGGCATTCAGTTTGACACTGGGACAATGGCAGGCAGTCAGCCTGCCATTGTCCAATACACAGATTTACAGTTGGTCCCCCAACTCAGCAACCCCAGTGATCAGGGCAAAGTCCACTATCCAGTTATAAATAGAAATCCGTGGCTGCATGAGGCAGCAGTAGAGAAATAGCAGGGACATTTTGCATTTTGGGGGCCCTGGGGTGCCCTTAGAATGATTAAATCAAATACAGATTCATTGTGTACAGTGACACTACCACATGAAATGTATATGCAAAATTAGAGAAAAAGTTACTGAACAGTCATTGAAAAAATGTTAAAAATTACCAGTTTTGGGGGCCCTACGGGGCCCTTAGAATGATTCAATCAAATACAGATTTCTTGTGCATAGTGACAGTACCCTAAGATATGTCTATGCAAAATTAGACAAAAAGTTGCTGAACGGTTTCTGAGATATGGCAGCTAACGGCGCACGGCTGACACAGAGTGATGGCATTAGTCCGTTGGATCTTCGGCCCAAAGGACTAAAAATAGGCAAAATGTATAAATTGACCAGTTTTGGGGCCCTTGGAGGCCCTTAGAACGATTCAATTGAATACAGATTTATCATGTATAGTGGCAGTGCCTTAAGACATGCCTATGCAAAATTTCAGAAAAAGTTGCTGAACGGTTTCTGAGATACGGCAGCTAACGGCGGACATCGGATGCAAAATGATGGCAATACTCCATTTCCTTCGGCCCAAAGGACAAAAAATGGGCCAAGTGGCCTTGAAGTCCTTTGGACTAATACGTCTATATGTGACCCTGGCTGACCAAATGAGTGATAAGTCAGAAAAATTATAACATTGTTTTCTTACATCTTTGTAAAGGTTTGGTAGGGTGCTTGACACAGTTTCAAAAATTATATGACTGCTACAAAAATTGACGAAGTTATGGAGCATTGAACATGGTAGGGGTCAAAAAGTGAAAATGAAGAAAACGGCTGTTGAAATTATATATGCAAATGGATTGCATGGAAATATTACATGCACAACATTCAAATGTGGCACACAGTATATAATATGTATGTTATGTTGCAATGATACACTGGAAGTACAAATGTGCTGCTACAAAGACTTATCAAGTTATGCCAGATTAGGTTTTTATGTGTAAAACTAAGAGGACAGATTATTTGAGAGCAAAAGGTAGACTCACTGTTTGACACAGTTTAAAACCTACAGGCAACTGTCCAGTTTAACAGGGGTCTAGTGGCTTAATGCTGTCTGTTGACACAAGCTTCTGCCAGTGACCAATTACAGATTAGTCACATTTTCCATCAAACAATAGCAGGCAGAGAATCTTAGCTCCACAGCTGGGTGTAATACACAACAAGTTATAAATATAGCTACTCTGAGGTAGACAATAAATTTTAGTTAGCAAATTTAGCATTTTAGGGGACCTTTGGTGCCCTTAGAATGAATCAATCAAATACAGATTTATTGTGTATAGTGGCACTACCACATGAAATGTCTATGAAAAATTAAAGAAAAAGTTACTGAACAGTTTTTGAAAAAAAAAATGGGTCAGCTGGATGGTGATAGACCGTTTGAAATTGAAGCCTTTGTAAAACTTTTGTCGCGACTTCACCGAAGGCGGTGTCCTGCTGTCAGAACTTTGAAGGTGTTACTCACCTAACTTACAAATATATAGGGAGCTAATGGAGAGGCCCATCATAATCTATAGCACTACAAAATGAAGTATCTGAAAGTCACACTTCATATACTGAGTGACACATCTCGTACTGTCTCTCTGCACTGTCGCAATGTCCAATAGTTTCCTATTACAACCCTCGTGTACAATATACCAAAGCTATATATCCAACACCACAACATATGTATTATCATTGGATAGGTACTTGAATAATCTTTCAGATGAATGCAACTTGTAGCAGCAGAAAATGAAGCATACAAAAGTTACACCGCAAACAATGACATGCATTCTCAAAATGTGATTCATTCAAAAATTAGTGCTATATAATAGTAGTTTGTCAAAATGTAAACAAACTCAAAGACAGTTGCAGCTTACTGTCCACCAAGCAGTAGCAGAGCAGTTTTATAATAATAATAATCCACAAGTTAAGTGGCAGTGATCTTCCTTTTATCATTCATGTGATGTTTATTGTGAGCAGGGTGGACAAATGGTTATCAAACGTAGACAGGTACAGAAAGAAACTGAAATTTTCTATAAAAAGAACACGTTTGCCTATCAATGGCATGTATTTCCTATTGTTTCTGTTTCTGCCGAGCAGAAACAGTTTCTGCCCGGCATAAATCAAACAACCCTGTAGGTATTATTAATCAAATGTTTTTGGTGAATCATAGTTACAGATCATTAAGGGTTATGATGGAAGTAAAATGTTTACATGTTTACTGTTCACTGAAAAAAACAGCTCCACAGAACTAATTATAGTTATTGTTAAGATGTTTAACCTAGTTCCATTATCTGACATTGTGCCAACAGATTGGTGTATTGGGATCATTAAGCCTATATAATTATTATATAAACATAGCAGCAGACACTGGGACAGTGTGACTGCTGCCTGGCTAAATGGATGCAATGGTGCTCTGAAGTTAGTTCTTCTGCCAATTATCCTTTTCACACAAGCCTATAGGTTTAGTAGCTGCCAGCACACTACTGAGCCTAAACTACCATGCAGGTGTAAAAAACGTGCTGATGTATTTGAACTTGATCCACTAATTAACTGTCCACTAAGCAGTAGCAGAGCAGTTTTATAATAATAATAATCCACAAGTTAAATGGTAGTGATCTTCCTTTTATCATTCATGTGATGTTTATTGTGAGCAGGGCGGACAAATGGTTATCATACGTAGACAGGTACAGAAAGAAACTAAAATTTTCTATAAAAAGAACCACATACCTAAACAAAGCGAATGTAATAGGTGAAGAACAGGCAGTGTTCAGATAGGGGTATTGGTTGAATTGTATTTGTCTTGACACAAAAGGCTTTATTGTGCCTTAACTATGTCAACTCTTCTAATGGTTGACATTTGGTTGTTTCAGGTGTCAACTATATTGTGAATCTGTAATTATTAGTCTATATTGATACAATTGATTTACACAGTACCATGTCTACACAAGGCATGGCAAGCGTAAACAGAACAATAGAATGCATTTGATATAAATAAAGTGTAGGATATTTCACTATAGTTGTCCAGAATATTAATTTTCTATGTTTGTCACCTACAGGTGACAGAATATTAATTTTCTATGTTTGTCACCTACAGGTTTCTACAGACAATACATCTTTAACCAACAGACACCACAGTCACACCATTTTATAATAATTAAATGAACATCAAAATAAACACAACTTGCAATTATAGAAAATCAATAGTTTTGAAGATACAGTTTAAAAGTGTTAGGCAACTGTTCAGTCTAACAGGAGACAAGACACCACAGTCACACCATTTTATAATAATTAAATGAACATCAAAATAAACACAACTTGCAATTATAGAAAATCAAGTTTTGAAGATAGTTTAAAAGTGTTAGGCAACTGTTCAGTCTAACAGGGGTCAAGTGTCTACTCTGCCTGGGTGCTGTGACCAATTAGAGATTAGTCAAGGTCTTATTGGACTGGGCTGTAGAGATTAGTCACAGCTGTTGATTTTGTGGAACAATACACATCTAATGTTGGGGGTGGTCTCAAGGGCCCTTCTCAAAACCACATCACTAGATAATGTAAACCTTTTGCACTTTGGGGGCCCCTTAGGTGCCCTTAGAATGATTCAATCAAATACAGATTTCTTGTATATAGTGGCAGTACCCTAAGATACATCTATGCAATATTAGACAAAAAGTTGCTGAACAGTTTTTGAAAAAAATAGGCCAAATGTTAAATTTTTACCAGTTTTGGGGTCCTTGGAGGCCCTAGGGAGCCCTTAAAATGATTCAATCAAATACAGATTTCTCGTGCATAGTGGCAGTGCCCCAAGATATGTCTATGCAAAATTAGAGAAAAAGTTGCTGAACGGTTTCTGAGATACGGCAGCTAACGGTGGACGGCGGACGCAGAGTGATGGCAATAGTCCCTTGGACCTTCGGCCAAAGGACTAAAAAGGACACAATTTGATAAATGTTCTGGCAATTAATAGAAACAAACTTTTGTGGCATTCCAGAAATGACTGTTTAATTAATTGCATAGCATGCTAGCAACAAATAAAATATAATCTTTGGAACATAAACCATCAATTTACCATAACATTATAATCATTTGATGATGGTGATGATGAAAGTCTTCAGATGATACCCCTGGATGCCTCCCAGAGAAGTCGAGATGGTGTTCGACTGAACAGGTCTGCCAGGGAGTAAAGTGTAAAGTGCTTTGAGTAGTCCTTAGGACTGGATACTGCGCTATATAAGAACTTACCTGTTAATGTTTTACTGACTCTGTCAGCGTGTTTACAAGGCTTAGGGTTAGGGCAAGAAAAACATCACCACAACCAAGTACCAGTGGTCAAGTGGAAACCACACCTCAACAAGATGAAACAATCATGATTACTGAATTTTTCAATCATGTTTACTACATTTACAAGTAGTGTCTTGTTGTTTTATATCTTCAACTCTATGTTCAAGAGTAAAGGTTAAAACATACCTCAGAATGCATTATTTTAAAGCTACTTAAAAAAAAATCTATGGGGGAGCATGCCCCAGACCCCCCTAGCGACACTGCACTCTGATGCACATGACGTAGTAGTGACATGTATGACCTCAGTGATATTTATAACCTGCCAGTGACATGCATGACCTGATTGTGATGAATCTTCATTGTGATATGCATGATGTAACAAGCTTTACCCAACAGTGACACAAATGACATTACAGTGACTGTGACATGCATCAAGTATCTTCAACCAGATGTGTACCACAGTTGAAGATTTCAGGTCAAATATATTTTTCTCTATCAAAATACTGCAATTTCAAAGGGAAACAAAAGGTATTTGTGTGGGCCTATACACCTAAGGGTTAACACAACCTAACCATTTGCAACTACAATCAACAATACCACGCCTGTGGTTTACTTAGAATTTATTTTCAAAGTTGGAGATTATGGTGAAATCTCAGTTTCCGATGGCGGACATATTGAGACACGCCCCCGATGCGTGGCCTTCAATTCAGAGTTACACTTGTAATAACTGTTCTGATGTCTTACACTGCACCCACCATCTGGACGTAACCGGCGTAGTGATTTGATTGTAGTTGCTAATGGTTATTTTTTTAACTCTCGGATGCATAAACCTAAAATGTCTGTTGTTTCCCTTTAAAAATTAAATATAATCTACCTAAAAATTTAAAAAAACACCTATAAAATTCAAATACACCCGAACCAGAAGGGCCAAATGATGCCAGTTTTACACAGTTGTTTATTTAACCCAACACAATTTGTTTATTTCGAGTTGCACTGACCACTCAGTTGTACAACTGTCTCTTCTATTTTCAAGACATTTTGATTACACAATACCAACATGTAATGTTGCTATTAAACTACCAGGGTAGTCACATAACAGTAACACACAATTATTCAATGTCAAAAGGTTTCCGAATGGTTTCTGTCAAAATTCACAGTCTTCATGAAATGGCTTCTCTGTCACTTTAATAAACAGATGTTCACCCCACTTTCTGGGTCTTATGAATGCGAGTTGTAACTGAAGACGCTGTTCTGCTGCAGCAGAATCTAAATAAGGAGTCCCACTCCACGGTACTTCCAGTGTCAATCCACACATACATGTCGTTTACACTCAACTCAGTAAGTTTACAAGAGGTGGGTGCATGGTCAATCACCAGAACTTGACTTTAGGAGATCTACCGTGTCATGTAAATGCAGCCGGTTCACAAACAAATCCTTCATTTCAAATGTCATTAGTTACAAAATAGACCATACAACTGTTGAACATGTGACTCGGTGGATAACTCCTCTGCTTTAGGCAATCTGGATCATGCAGCTTTATGCAAAGTTGAATATATATTTGTCTGTCAATACAGCCACTGAAGATGGCTGGAAACAGTGTATGTACATGTAAGAATCTGTGCAGTTTTTTGGTAATGACCAGAAAGCTATCCCAACATACATTCCAATGTGCCAGAATCCAGCATTAGTTCTAAAAAACATGCAGAATGTCAAGTGCTGGGGGCTGAAGAATGACTCAAGTTGCACCATAGCAGCACTTGTACAAGTCTTGACATTTGAGTTTGAGTATTAAAAATGAGACTTCAGCAAGGACTATTCTATTTAATGCACTGTGTATGCAATTAAGATCTCGGTGTCATTATTCGCCATTAGACCCAATCCAATGTTTGAGCGATGATGCTGGTTTGATGACAGCATCCTGATGACTTGTGACTGGACTCATACTTATGAACAAAGACTGGACACTTCAATTGGATTTGCATACAGGACACTTGCAGTCAGACATTTACATGCCGGACATTCACATGCCGGACATTTGCAGTCAGACACAGCAGATCTCATTTCCAACAGTTCTGCAAGTCGCTAACTAGACCATCTTTCTGTAGACTAGTGCACTTTGGTTCTACACACACAGTTGAAAACACACCAGACGGCCTCCAACTTTGAGAGAAGTTACAAAACAAGATGCCAGTAGATGCTTGGCTCAGGTGTACAGGTCAAAGTCTATGCGAGCGGAACTGTAGAAGTCGCTACCTCCGACCTTGCGCACCATCACGCCGCCCTTGAAGAAATCCTCATTTGTCCACGCCAACATCTCAGAGCTGCTGAACGGGCCGTGGATGTCACTGTCTTCCTGAGTCCATTTGTACTCCCACATTGTCTCGTCCACTGCTATCGATGGAGATGTCTTCTCTTCTTTCTTCTCATCTGAAACACCCACATGACATGTTCATATTTTAAGAGGTATGTGAGGTGAATGAAATTGCCTTAGTTTCTAAACGGTGGCAAGTAGAATCGAACCAACATCCCTTTGATCTACAGTCCGGTGCTCCACCGCATGACTACTACTGCCACAGCGAACCGGGTGTTAAGTCGCACAGGCCTAGTCTGACATGAGCCAAAAATTACTGTCTATGTCATGTCCCATAAATTTTTAGGTTTGGGCAGAAATGCACGTAGACCTTATAGTCTCATCCTCCATTGTCCAGCTCATTTTCCTTGATAAATAATAAAAAACTAATACAATATTAAATGCATGGTTGATATGGACATCGTTTTTTCACATAAAGAAAATTGTAAACGTGTTTCTCAAAACGTCGCCTTTTAGAAGTGTTTCATTTTTCAAAATTTTAAAGCTTATAATCTGCGGAATCCATTAAGGTACAAAACACTATTTTATCATTTTACACCTTAATATCCACTTTGCTGTGGCATGTTGCTTATTTGAATAAGCTAACTTTGAACCATTGCAAGTGTATTTCCTGAAGGACACCAAGGTCTAGTAGTCTCTATGTTTATTCACTTCCTTTCACCATTGGCCTCTGTTCTACCAACTGGCAATGTGTTTGAAAAAATTAGTTGTTTAGACATTTACTTTTTACAGTGGACAAATTGTATGGTGTTCATTCCCCAGGTTTTGCCATGGTTATTGCCCCGTGGGTGAGGGTAAGTTAGTTATAAATATTATGCTTTGGTTTAAAAGGTATCTTCTGAAAATCAACTTCAAAGCAAGCAAACATATTCAATGATTTAGAAATACAAACAAAACATTGGTTGGATTTTGGAAAGATACATTCCAGGGCAAAAATACAATGTCAGCAGATAGATATTTACGTTTAACTTATACAAATCTTCCATACCTGCTCATATTTCATTGTATTTCATTTGAAAAACCAATCACACTATTGAATAGATACTAAGGCATGTTTACCAAGACAAGTTTATGAAGTAGAAACAGTAAGTGTGAATATTTAGAACCAGGGTCAGATGACCTAAAGGACATTGCAGGTAAACAAATAATACATTCTGGAAGGTGAAGGAATCAAAGTGTTACCAGGAATTTACAAAGGTATCACAGGAAAAATGTTAAAACAAAAAGCTTTGATAGAAGTGACCCTGGCCAAAAATGTTGGACTACACAACTGCGAAAATTTTGAAGCCTAATGCCCAGAACTGGCTGTATTCCCCATTCATAGAATGAATATAATCAAGACTCAATCTAGGCCGCAGATGCAATAGGACGCTTGAGAGATTTGCACAGATTGATTTTAGAAAGACGATGGAGAATGAAAGTTGGAGATTCAGTGCTGCAGATAACAACAGAAAGAGCAGTACAACATCACAATACCTAAAACACACCCACTAGGCTGACTAGCACCAGGAGCAAGAACAACTCACCACTTTCTTTCTGTCCTGTTGTATCTTTTTCCTTTGACACCGCGTCACTTTTCGTGTCAAAGCTATCGGCAAACATGTCAAGTGCGTCATCGTCATCCGCCCGCTGTGGAATCACTGTCCTTCTTTCTGTCTCCACATCTGCCTTAACCTTCTCCATCTCGCTCACATCAAACGCCAGCTTCTCATATGTGGCCTGGTAGATCTCCAGGTTGCCCTGCTGAAGCAACCGGTCAGCATGTCCAGTCAGTGCTAGTAGGTCAGTCCTGTTCCCCTCCGGCGTTGACGTTGACTTGTTCCCGGCTGCTGCAGCTGCTCGTTTCTCTTTCCATCTCCGACTTGCTGATGCTGCCGCCATGCCCGCCTTCCCGCCACCCAGACGACGCAGGGACTTCAAGACATTCTCTCCGGGCTTCATCAACTTCAGCATCTCAGTGTACATGCGCTGTCTGTCAGCTGGATCCGTGTGTGGTTCATCGTCGTCATCATCATCATCAGCTGCGCCAGCTTCGTCCTTTGTCTTCTCCTTCACCTGCACCCAGTCGATGCTGTCTATCCAGTTATCTTTTATGTTGTCCTGCATAAGATACACTTCATGTATTCTATAAAGTCATCACAACTCAATGCTTATTCAGATATTCATAAAATAATGTACTCTTAATTAAAATCTGGTAATATCAAAATACTATTTTTAAAGATATGTTACAGATAATAAACTCTAAAAGTTACCATACACTTATAGTTCATATACTTTTAAGTTCATATACATGTACTATTAATGTCCAGGCATTCTTTAAGTTTCTTTAAACATTTAAACTATTACAAAATAGGTGTTTCAATCTAAACAATGGAGTGAAAAGTACTGCAATACTTTTATACAAAATAAACAACCTACTTACATTGCTGCAGATACTGTAAATCCAGAAATATTAGCGTGATGTTTATTTAGCGTATTTAGTATGATTTACCATTTACGCTAATATTAATGGACGCCAAACTAAAATGACGTCAAAATATATTGACGTTAATTTAACAAGACACTGAATTGTGACGTGCTATCAGTATAGTAAATCTCTGAGTGTAAATCATCAGTGACCATGGTGTCACCCTACAAATCAACGCTGTATGCGTGGTGTACGCAGAAACCTAAAGCAAGATTAATGAATGAAAACACACCAACTATTGGAATGCCTTTCCCGCAAAAGCAGCAAATGCAGAGGTACAGAAAGTTTTTTACCATCATGATTTACACATGTTTTGGCCAAAACGTTCACCTCCTTGAAATTTAACAAGATTTAACAAGACTGCCATCAAGAGAATTAACTCTAGATGGCAGGTGGACAAGGAAGCCCTTTGGCTTATCGAGAGTCCAACCCTTTTATCTACATATATCCAGCCCTTCTGAGGTATGTGTCGATTTTATTTTTAAACATATTCACACTACTAGCACCCACACAATCATCAGATAATCTGTTCCATTCATTCACAGTCCTTTGTAAAAATGAGAACTTTCTTACGTCTAATCTACACTGCTCCTTTACTAATGTAACTTCATGTCCTCTAGTCTTTCTATCTTTATTAACTAAAAAAAACATATTTCTAGTAATATTTTCATAACCATTCAATATTTGAAACACTTCTATCTGATCTCCTCTCAATCTCCTGGTCTCTAGTGTTGTTAAACTACATTCTTTTAGAAATTATAACTGCATGTTTTCTAGACCTGATACAAACGCTAATTTAAATGCATGCCATATTGGAATGATTCATAAAACGCTAAATATTTTGTATGCCAAAATAACATGATTTACAGTTATGAGGACCAAGTGTACCTATCTCCAAATCAAGTTTTGTTAACACACTGGAAATACACCTCTGCTGAAATGCCTCAATTTGATATGCTTTAACTGTATAAAGAAAAGTTGTGTACACAATTTCTGAATGCATACATTTCTAGATAGATTGATTATTAATGGGACCTTACATATTTTGTTGTAACTTTATATTGACAAAATCTAAATCTTGTATCTGACAGGTAGGGCTATTAGCTACCTACCTTTTCCTTACTAAAGATGTAAGTGCCTTGTGAGTCAAAATGGCCTTCCTCTAGTTCTTCTTTCATGTTGAATGGAGTAAACTTGACACCCTCCTCAACCTCAATATGGGTGTCTTCTTGACCTGAGAAGTAAGATAATGTTGGTGTAATTACACATGGACGTGACATGGTTATAACGTTGTAACAAAGCTTCTACACACATTCTTATACTGTATTAGTTCTTTCAAGCATGCATGCCCTAATTAGCATACACCACATCTGACACTGTGACAGCGATCTCAAATCTTAACCATGACTGTTGATTGCATTTGTAATTAAATTTCTACAAATGTCACACTAAATTTAAAGCTGTGTAATGACAAATATTGAAAGGTCCACCTAAATCATCAGACTTTCCAGTGTTCTGGTATCCTCTTGCTCATATATATGTCAGATGCATAAATAGCTTGTCAGTCATGTATGCTGAGATGGCTATATCTAGGAATCCTAGAAAATGGCTGAACACCCCTGTACACTTATTGGAATGCAAAATTTGACATATTTCCGTATCTCAAATATATGTTAAACATAGTGTATGCTTAACAGAAAAAATATGGTAGGTCTTTATTTTCAAATCAGAATATGTAGAGCGATCTGGAGTCAAGACACTGCGCTGTCATTCGTTTGTGTTCACTTAAGCAATGGGACTAGCAACATTCCAGATGTACATATCGTTTCAATACGCCATATATTGTGTTTAAATGATGACAGTTTGCAACTTAACCGACTGTAGGAATTGTATGTACCATACACACTATTGGCAATGGCCACATTACATCATTATTTTAAGGACATACCAACCCCCACGGGTGATGGTTATGTGCGTCATGCAGTTGGTAGGTGTGAAATATTACTAGTTAGTTTAATGCACTAATATTTAAAGTGTGTCTCGTCTAGATGAGATGTAACATCGCCATGGTCCACATTTTATTCATGAGGGCGATTCCATCGATACATGTGACATTCAGACATTTCTCATCTTAAAACGTGTGCAGATCTATGCAAATATATTGCTAACTATTTTTGTTGTGATCATAGCATTGTACTATATTTGTTTAATAGTTAGTGTATGCAAAATTGTATTTTCACCATTAATTAGCTGTAAAAAATATGTGAAGTTATGGAAGTATGTTATTAAGTTTATTTATTATAAGTAAGCACATGTGTATAAGTGTAGAATGTACCTGCATAGGTCTATGATTGGTTAATATTTTTTGTATAAAAAATATATATGTGGTGTTACGTGTGTGACATGTTTTTACTACGTGTGACGCTTGTGAATTTGACCAAGTGATTTGGTGAAAATGACCTACCCCAGGTAGTAATTGACAGTTTACTAACAATATGGGATTTGTAATGCATGTTACAAACACAAAACATAGTAAGGTTACTTGATTGTGATAAATTAATCAATGAGTCAATTAGTGCGTGTGAATGTTGTAAAATATGTCAAATGCAACATTACATGTGACACTCAAAGCTCTAAATTCAGATAGGTGCATCAGTTACTGTCAAAAATCTGTGAAGTTATAGAAGTATGTTAATAAGTGGCATTATCCCAGATAGGAAAACTGTTTATGACTGTGATTTATTTAAGAAATATAAATATGACATTATGTGTGCGACACGTTTTTGTTTTGTGACGCTTCAGAAATTGACCCAGTAATTTGCTGAAATTTACCTAGTAATGCACATTTTACTGAGTTTACATAACAATATGACATGCTTAATGCATGCTATAATACCACAGCTTTAGTAAGCTAATTGTGATAATATAGTAATAGGATGAACCCAAGTAAATCAGATATTAAAAAGAATGAATTGTGGGTATATTTCCCCATGTGTGTCAAGTACTGTCAACTATAATTAAACTGGTATGGTCTCGCCCCATTGTAACACACCAGCAATTAGATTATTATTATTAGAAGTCGATAAAAATATATTCTGTCATGAAATAGATGTCACACATGTAATGCTACGTTATGTGTGAATCATATTTCAAATTTTACAGTTAAATATTTGTGCATGTCTTTTATATTTTGGTATTACATAAATATTCATTGTTAATTAATAAACCAATTAAAAAACACTTTTTTTAATATGCGTTACATATGTGACATGACAATTTTTTTTAAGTATATACAACTTTTACAAAAAACTTTGTTGTGGTCTAAATTTCATTTCATTGTAACCTAGTGACATAAATACACTTAATTAACTTCTTTTAAAATGCTACAATAAAGTGTGGTGTTATTTTAATTTTGAAAACAGGAATTATAATCAATTAGATAATAAAACATACCTGTATGCAAAATAGGCATTATTTACCATAACAATTATGAAAGCATAACTTTTTAACTTATTTTACAACAAGAAGATGTGATAGTAAATTGGTCAAGAATTTGTAATTCTAGTGCAACTATAGAAAGTCACCTTTCAGCCTGTTCACTTTCCGTGGAATCGCCCACAAGTCATTTAGTTGTTATATAAATCTAACTAGAAATTTAGTTAGCGCATGTCTGTATTGTTTTCTTCTTAGGTAGATGCTTTGCATCAAATCTTGGGTGTCTACCTTTAATAGGTTCATCTATATTATAACCCCTGGAAAGAAACACCATTTTATTAAAATTCCCTGTGCCACTGTGGGTTATGTCCATTTTTCTTAAATCCTCAAGTACTACAGCTCTGAGTCTGTACCAGTAGCTCTGTTGGCTTAGTGATGTAGCATTATGACTGTAAAGTCTGTATGTACGGAGTAGCACCATTTGATTTGGTTTGGGAGGATGGAATCATGGATATTTTGCTAGTTTTATAATAAAAAAATTAAATCAATTAATGACTGCAAATAATGCAACACCTTCAATGTCCTCATCATCCAGAACTTTATATTTGTCTGGGATATCTTCTTCGTCACTGTCAAGAGAGTGTTTTTCTTTAAAACGGGAATCTTTCTCAGGCAGGCGTCGTTTTTTGGTAGCATCGGCAGCAACTTCTTCGAACGCCTGTTCCAAATCATCGTCTGCCTTGTCCGCAAATTGCACCTTTCGTTTCGACATTGTAGCACGATTAAGTTATTTAATTGCTACAATCACTATTGCCTTTTTAGACTTGTGTACTGCACGGAAAATAAATAAATTAGAAAAATAACAAAAACGCGCGTTCTTCGACTTCAAATGCCCAACCGGAAACGGAAGTTTATCGCAAGCTTTTTTGCAGTGTTGCCTAAACGTGGAGAAACTGCACTGCCATAGCGTACGCTGCCCTTTATACACACCAACAACAAACGGGATTAATTTTAGAGTCGACAAAGTAGCTTGAATTATTACAAAAGTAAATGAAATTATATAATAGACCATTTTTATATTGTATGTAGTATCTGGATTAGTAAATGACTAAAATTGGTTCCAAATCGGGCCCACGCTAAAAGGAGGACCGCGAACGGGCGGACAGGGCAAACCACATTCACAATGATGCGCGCGATCTTTGTTCCTTCTTTACAAGCGTTGTTGTTGTTTGCGCGTGCGTTCCTAAATATTGGAGTGTCTTTTATTATTGTATTATTACACAATATTAACAATTCTAAACATAATACCTGAATGGTGTAACTTGCATTTAGAAAATCTTAACATAATAATAAACTAACAGTTTACTTACTATAAAAGAATACTCTCTGAATATCCCACGCAGAGTCAGTTTATTTAAATCGTTTGATGTAACCACTCGTCTAACGGTACGTATTTTCACGGAACGCTATCAGTGTATCACCTGTTATTGAACGCTGACCTTATTGAAACAATTACGATAGACTCAGGTGAGGAATTCTGAGGCTCCAGCAGTCTTTTTATTTTGTTTGATCTATTGTACAGGGGCAGGCATATTTGGTTTGATTTCAGTTGGATTGCACTGCTAGCTCCATATGTGTTGGTGAGTGTGTGAGTAGTTCACATTATTTGAAAGCTCTTGTTAACTGAGATCGTGGACAGCATCTCTGTGACTGGCTGTCCAAGACACATTCACAACTTTGTTTTGTAGGCCTAATTAATGCTGGTGTTTATGATACTTTATTAAATTCACACTCATTTTGTAATTATTTAATCAATACCCAATTTAAATTAGCTTAATCTAAATTATGACATAGATATGGCCTACAGTTATATTAATATTTTTAATATAAATCTTAGCATGTAAATGACTGCATACTTTTTTATATATGAACATCTGTTCATGCTGTTTGTAACAGTTGAGATTGACCTATGGAACAATTATTTGAATATATTTAAGAGTTAATTAGTTCATATACAGTAGGCCTATTGGCATATCGCATTTGTTTTAACTGTTGTTGGAATGTAATATTTAGGTATTATTAAATTTATTTATGCAACTAGGACAACTCTACCTATAATAAGTTTACTGAACACAAAAGCCAAATGTTATATACAAAAAAGAAAACAGTTTATAGTAAGCCAGCTGTTTTATAGATTATAAAAGAATACAAGGACTAACAACAAAGGTGTGGAACAGGCCATATGCAACCTATTCATTTGCCATTAGTCTTTGTATTATACTTTGGTTGTGTGGCTTTTTAACATTCATTTGTTCATTGTTCCATTGTTAGCTGAGCAGTTGAGTAGATATTCCACATGCTTTAATAGCTACTTGTGTATACCCGTGTTTTGCAAGTTACTACAAACAATAGCTTTCTAGAAGAGGTATAACTCCAGAGGTGTGCCTTTGATGCAACACTTCTGACTCAGTTTAAAGGAACAAATTGTACTACAATTAACTTTTGAGGTTAGCATGTAGGGTGCAGATAAGGGTGGTCGAATCTATGTTTTGGACAGTTTATATACAAGTCAACTTTCTGCCTCGCTGCAAATACTGTTAGTTTATAGATATGGGTGTGGCATAAAGGAACTTCAGGTTTTTGTGCCAATCATTCAACAACAAGAGCCGGGAACAGTAGATTGTGGCATATTTGCTATAGCCAATATTGTTGAGTTTTGTACAAATGGTTATAAAGAACTGGAAATTCAGTCACGATCATGGAACTTTGTCATGGTAAACTGTAGAAAACATTTAGTAGCATGTCTCAAATATGCCCCTGTGGCCTTTCAGAAATGTTTGGTGACATGGTGGCTTGCGACAGATGTAGCAAGTGGTACCATCAAAGATGTTCTAAATCTCCCAATGAAGTAAATGTTCCATGGTTTTGCTGCTTGTGTCAAAGTAAAAGACCAAGGAAAGCACTTTCAAAATTTCAGTAAGAAAGTCATACATGTTATTATCACTTATTATCTTAGTACTTTCTCGTTTTACATCCCTGTAAAATCGTCACATATGTATTGTCACATATATATCTATGACTGTTTTATGAAATAGTCCATACTTTATTATATAAGGCCTATGTTTATATTGGTCACTTAAACTGACTGGGGTGTTGAATTTGACAAAATTGTCTCAGTATTTTATTTGTATGTCCTCGGCAAAAGTGAAAATATGGATGCTGTATTTGTAACAATTGTAACTTGTAGCTGTGTATATGCACAGGCCTTTCGAGTCCTGTATATATATATATATCTGTATATATATATATATATTACATTTATTATGTGTTCATGTTGTTGTGTCAATAGCAGAAGATGTTATTGTTGTGGTCAGCCTATTATAGTGCTATAGATACATGTATTATTTTTTGTTCTGTATTACAGTAATATTAAGAAAAGACTGTTCACTTATGCATTTAACTTTCTTGCGGTGTCATCAGAATAGTTATCACTGATTCATGCATAAATTTATAGCAGCTGTTTATTATATCATTTGACATGTGGTTTGTAGTTAATTGTACATATAATCACAGCAATCGTGAAAATAAATACAAACAAACAACAAATCCAAGAATGTTTATATTATTATTAATTCCACTGTTGTGTTAATTTTGTAAAATCATTAATGACTTCTCATATTTCCACGCATAATATTAAATGAATTACATCTCAATGTTTATAAACGAACGCACAAGAGCGCACCCGAAGGAACAACGCACAGTGTGTGTGTGTGTGTGTGTGTGTGTGTGTGTGTAGGTGTTGTTCCACACACTTGAACATGTAACCAAAGTTTGAGCGTCGTCTTGAATCAACCAGCGACGAACAGCTGCAGCTTAGCCGCGATATTTCAAGAACTACGAACGCTGTGAGCTTGACAACGAAAGTAACAAATGCTAGATGTACGTGATACTACAAAATAATGCCTAACTGTTATGCAGGTTAATTACAGACTGTTATAGTTGTATGTTCACGTATTCGTTTTTAACAAGAATGCAGGTGCCAACAGAGTGGAACCCCTGTGAAGTACCCTTGGGCGATAATTAAACTGTATTCTATGTTGCTGGATCTGCAACCTGTAGATTTCGCTGCGCAAAGGCTCATTTCGTAAATTTAGTGTTTTACAAGTGCGGCAGGTGGCGCAACTGATATAATCGGAGTCGCTATAACGAGTTTCAATAGCGAAAAGTGCCTAAAAGTTCAAACGTGGATCAAACGTCAATGGCAGTGGATCTTCGGGTTAAGCAACTAAAATTGAACCTTGTCTATGATAGTGATATCAGTATCCGCTAGGTGGCGTATTTCCTTCTAGCGGCCAAAACTGATCCATTTCTTGTGCATGAAAATGATGCCGGCACGGCGCCGCGTCAGAGATGACATGGTTGCAGAAAATACGTCGCTGCTGCTATGCAAATGATGTCACCTTGACGTTTGAGCATGGAATCGACCAATGGATAACTCTGTTACATATGGAAATACTTCTTTTTCGTTTTGAGCGCGGTATTTTGTGTGTGTAGGTAAGTGAAGTTTAATGTTTTATATGCTTGCTAAATGCGTAAATATATATAAAGATTACGTAATGAAATTGCGATATTAGTGTAGATTGAAATATTAGCTTTAACATGATATATGTTGCATAAGTGTACGTGCCTGCCGAGCAACACACCGATGTGGGCAACTTTGGCGTTCTGGACGTACATTTTCAACAGTCGACGCCGTATCACGCTAGCATCAGTAGGCGCTTTTGCAGCATTAATTAAATCCATATCCATCGCAACCATCACATATCATTGGTGTTATTGTTCACTTGTAACAGTGACAAGATCAATACATAATTAATATTTACCGTTTTTAGTTTGATATTAACATGCCAAAATTAAATGTTTAAAGAAAAATGTGTACAAGCTGACTGAATCTGTGTCTGTTGTTAGTGACGCTTTCCATAGCATCGTTATTTAAATCCCAAACCATCTCAATCTATGAAACGAATTGCTTTTACTTTTGTACTTAAAGTTATAACTAATTATTACGTAATTAACTTTTTTAATATATTAACAAATTTATTTTGTTATGTCTTTAGTTATGACATTTCTTTTTTCATACTACACTACATCATTTCCATCAAGCGATTCAGTGTGACTTTCATGTTTCAGTGTTGGAAGATCAAACGGGTAGTCTTGATATAAATTGTAGTTTATATTATTTATTTTGTGAATCACAACATTGAAATAATATCGATGATGTTTACACTAAGAACAGTATGATAATATACTGTTCTTAACATTCTCTAGAATGTGCATACAATTCACTGTTATGCATTTTCATTTCAGAATGGCAACTCGGCAATGGTCGATCGGTCGGCTCACGTTATTTTCAAAGTACTGTTTAAAAATGCAATTTTCTAAACCTACTTTTCAAAATTCTGAGTTCTCTCCAAATTGCCATTTTCATAAAGCTACTTTTCAAAAAAGTTCTTCATCAATGCACGAGACTGTGCCTAATTCAAGACGTGGGTCTACACCAATGTCTGGAACTGATGCTGGCATGGGTCAGTTCTTCCTCGACAGCTGGCATTTCTGATCTCTACAAGTGGCTGGTGTCAACATCTCTACACATCAGTTGATACGCTTGCAAGTCCCACTACATGCAAAAAGACTGCTTTAAAAGTGAAGAACATTACTGCACACCTCAAGTTGCAATGAATTCTTAAAAGCAAGTTTCACACAAATTCACTCTTGCTACGGAAACTTCAAACGAATGCTGCATGAAGCTGATTTGAGATGATCCTCTCTCTGTGGACAATATTCTGATGTGGCTCCTCATGCAAAAAATTAATTATGCATCAGTTGTTCAACTGAAAGTTACAGACATAATGCAAGATTACGCAAGAGTTGAAAATAATTACTAGACAAAGATTTATAAATGATTTTTACCTGCAAGACGTTTTACTCGTTATAACTTCATGACTTTACAAACATTGCTGCACTGTATAGGCCTACAACTGTTGTTGTACGTGCAGGACTTTGCATGTTGCTGTGCTGCCTGAATTACAGAACATGCTACTCTACATCTGCAGGACTTTATAATGTTGCATTGGACATGCATCCTTGGACATATGAACATTTATGCAATACATTTGCACTGCATTATATGCATCAAGTGTTTCATGAAATTATTAATGTTGCCGCTATGTTTGAATCTGTTATAATAAATGTTCTCAATATTCATTCTGTTGTAATGTTTATCCATTTAATTCCCTTTATATTTACCTGTTGTGGCATACTAATTACAGAAATGTTCATCAATTAGTCTGCATGCATTTTATTACAACGTCACATTTAATTCAGATTGCTGTATTAACAATTTTTTCATATTGTTAATCCTCGTTAATGAATTAAGCGTTTAAAATTGTTCAACTAATTAGGAAAATATTAAACTAATTATGTCATGAATAATTGGTAACATTTCAAGTTGATCTATTAACAATTTCTGTCATTCTTAAGATTGGTATGCCCATTTCCTAATTAATTGTAGGTCAATCATGCCATTAATCCCTGTAAATAGGTCAAATAAGAAATTAGGTTAACTAATTAGGTCATCAACAAATTATGGATTTTAAGAGGTAGCAGTCATAATATATTACAGTCACTGTATAAACTGACCGACAGATTTCAACATATAATAGGCCTTTTCCTACCCGATTTATGTAATTAATAACGGTAAATAGGCTAATTATTAAATATAGGTCAATTAATAAGGTCATTAAATAACTAATTTCATAGTGTGCTATAACAATATAATATATATTAACAATCTTCAATCCTCTAATAGTTTAGTAGGCATTTCCTAATTAATTACATTCAAATAATGCAAATAATCACAGTAATTAGGTCAGATATACAATGAAGGTCAATTAATTAGGTCAAGGTCAAATCATATCAATATAATTTTTTGGGTCACATAACTTCTTATTTCGCATAAATATTTTCAATATACACAATTTTATGGCCGTTTTCCTATATGATCAAATGCAGTACATCAAGCTTCTGGGGCCAGTTTGGGCACAAGAAATGGACTGAAATTCAATACCAAAAAGTGTTGTTTTTCTGAAAACAAAAAGTGGAATTACGTCGGAAATAATGAAGATATCACAAAAATTCAAAAACTGTCATAAACTTCATAACAAACTCTATCTTGTGGAACCATTTAATTGAAAAAATAGCGTATTTGAATTTTTACCTGATATACCTATCTATGATATTGTCAGAGCACCAATTTATTTATCCGATTTTTTCAACACAACACGCAAGCAGCACCATATAAATACAAGATCTAGTACTTTTTCTCTTCATATGTGCTGTATGTTAAATCTTTCGGTCGAACTTCTTTTTACTACACACGTGTACAGGCATGGAATGAATTGCCATATAATATGCAAGGTGCTCAGAACAAGAACTAATTTAAATATTTAGTGAAACAGTTTTTGTACAATTATCTTAATGAATTACGAATTATATTAACCAAATAGAAAGTGTCTGAACACAATGTTTAACGTTCTGGCATTCAGTCCTACTCCGACTCGTACCGAGGCGCCACCACACGGATTAGATAACACTAAATCCGAATTGCCCCATTTGTGGCTCTGTAGATTACGCAACACAATCGGCGGATCAGCAAATCACTTTTTGTGCATCTGCTTAGTTAAACCTTACAGATAATACAGTTAAGCCTTTCTCTGAAAATTGAATGTTATTCCTAATAATAGAAGTATTAGACTTAGTACCACTTAATAATATTAATATCATAACAATGACATTACTACTACTAGCTATAAGTGTATTTAACCTAACTGACTTAAGTCTTGAATGGAAGCAAAAGGCAACCTTTTGGTGTCAAGCACCTAAATGAGTAATAACCATTTGCAACTCCAATCAAAATGTTAACTTAAATGGTTTACTCAGAATTTGGTTTCTGTTTGGTAGAGACTCATAGGAGGATAGAAAACAAATTACACAATGACGAATGTTAAGACTTAAGAGTGAATGACGGAAAGCAACCACTGAATCCGTTTGTGGTATGTGTAAAATGCACCAGACATGGTGAACAGTTTGCACAATCTGCATATTGCGCAGATTCATCAAATATGACCTATCATTCCAAAATGAGATGCATCTTGCTGCCGCTCATTGCCTGACCTTTGTGAAGTCTGTATTACCTAAAACACTGCAGGAATTGGGCTCATCATCTTGAGCTGTATAGAGGCATGTATATTAAAATCCCAGGTTCGTTATTTACAGTGAATCACAACACAACGCTTGTGTGGTCCACTCTACTCTTCCTAACTCTCCTGTCTACTATCAACGCAGAGCTTTAAAATGTGACAATGCTGGCCAAGCCCAGTCTACTCTTAACTACCACACCTGGTTTGTTACATAACAACTGGTTATGCAAGCTGCACTTGGCTGACCTTCTGCATCCACTGCTGCTACCTAAAACTAATTAAAAGTGTGTTTCATACCACACATTTCAGGCCATCTGAGGACATCTCACTTGTGAGAACAACAACATGGCGCTGGAGTTGACCTTGCAGGCTCTGGCAAGGTCGCCAGAGTTCAACAAGATGAAAGAGAAGAACTGGAACGCAATTTCCAAGATGATTCCCGGTTCGACACCGCGGCAGGTGAGAACACTATTTACCTGGTACTTCTCAGTTAATGAATATTATTTTATTACCACATGTAAAATCATAATTTAAAAAAGGTTTGCATATTCATGTCAAATTATTGTTTTCCCTTACCGGGCATTATCTGAATGACCATTATATGTATTATCCTGTTCAGGTTATCAAATGATGATATATGGCAATATTTATGCATGTATGTGTTCATCAATTCACACAAGTGCTTTAACTTAAGTGGACACATAAATACAGTGGTAGAACATGTTGTTGAACTATCAGGGCCAAGTTTCAAAACTTGCTTCTGTTTCAAAGCTTGGTAATGTTTTACTCCATGTAGTTTGAATGCTTACCAAAGAAGTCGGGATGCTATGCATGTGTTTTTAATGGTCCTAAGGACAGTCTCACACTAAGTAAAACTATAAATTTTGTCCTCAGCACTGTATAAAATTACCATATTCCACCTATTAAGCATACAACTCACCTGCCTTAATAAGCAGTCACCCCCATTTTTTATAAGTGAGATCTACAATCAATAACTATTGCACTTTCATCCACCTTTTTTTAAACTTTGCGACAACAGAAGAATTGCATGTTTGACTCATAATTAGTCTAACCTGTTGTGACAACAATAGATTGACCGAAACATTTGTGTCCAACTCAGAGTTAAACACTTGCTCGACATACAGCATTGTCTGTGAGTGGTGCCGCCATGATCTGGTACAGTGTATATATAAAATGGTTGAAAGTGGTGCCATTTGGTGTAGGTGAAGAGGTTGAAAGTGGTGCCATCTGGTGTATTTAGAATTACTCAGTGGTGCCACCCATTTTTCATAATCTTGAGAGAAAAACTAGGAGAACAAATTGTGTGACATTCTTCCTGGTTTAAGTTTTTGTTATTTCATCATTGTGCCGCCGTAGTGTCCCGTGGTTGGGCGAAGGCCTTAGCATGTCGTTTCCAGATCTGCCTGTCTTGCGCTATCCTGTGCCAGATGGTGCCCTTCCAGTACTCGTCTAGTTCGTCTCCATCGTCTCGCCCGTGTTCCTCTAGATCGTTTCACTTCGTAAGGTCTCCAGGTTGTGATATGCGATGTCCATCAGTTATCTCGTAGTCTTCTGATGTGCCCTGCCCAGGTCCACTTCTCTCTTCTGGTTTGTTCTATCACGTCTATGACCTTTGATTTCTCTCTTACCCAGATGTTTGTTTTTCTCTCCCAATATGTGATGTTTAACATACATCTTTCCATTTAAGTTATTTAATAGTTTCAATACTGTGTTTGTAAGAAATCCTCACTTAACGTTTCTGTTTCAATTTAGTGCATACAACTGTACGAGACATTACTGAAAGAGTTTGCCACCTCCAACTTTACCTCCATTGGTAAATCTTCCCTTGGGAGGAGCAGTGGGGAAGAAGCTTCATCCAGGGCACCAGCAGCGAAGGACAATGAAGCATCAAGTTCCCCTGCGACATTCCGACCTCCATCAGCAAAGACAAAAGGTCTTGGTACATTTCTGTTGTCAAGTTCCCCAGCAAAACACAAGTTTTAGCTAACTTGTTTAGTTTATCACCTATGTTCATTGATGCTCTGATTTGTAATTCGTGAATAGTTAAGTTACATGTGCTGTCAGTTTAATAAAAAAATTATAGTTTTGGTTAAATCATCAAACAATTTGATTGTTAGATCAGGTAACTTGCAAAAGTGTTCATAGGCTGATGTCATAGTATATAGCGCCACAACACTGTCATTTCTCACAGACTTTTGACTTCACATGGTCGGAAATAATTTAGTGGTTTGTCAGTGATTTCATCAGTAAGTGATCTACACAAATGTCATGTCATAGTTGATTCTATGTAGTTTGAACTTTGTACAAAATAATTCTAAATTGGATGAGTAGGGAATTAAATTGAGGAAGAAACTTTTTAAATAATTGTTCAGTCATATATATGCATACAAAACATTTGATAAATTTATCAGTCTCGCATAATTATGTAAATTTGGTGTTATTATTATTATCATATTTTTCCTTATGAGATTAACATGAATAAATATTGCTGCAATTCCTTCAAATAATTATGGTTCAATGTTCAAGAAGGTGTACATATTTCTGTAACTTATTTTTGTGAATCTGTAATATTGCATATTTTTTTAATTTATCTGATAATGAAAACATATTTTTGAGCAGGTTCGAAAACTGTCAAAGATGTTGCCACAAACAAAGTAAGTATAGTTGGATGTTTTGATTAAGTTGTGTTAAAAACTATTGTTCAATTAGTTTACCCCCAGAGTTAAATTAATTCCTGTTCATTCTGTCCAACTCAAATGTTAGATATGTGTTAAGCTTAAAAAGCATCATGGTCTAACTCAGTTGATATCAGTACCACCATTCATATATGATTACCTATACAAGGGTTAGTAGTAATAGAGGGGTTTGCTGTCATTAGATATTTGAACACTAGGATACATAGGCCCACACAGTATATGGTAGTTTAAAACATTGTTTGGATAACATATTTTGTGACATTTTGCAGATGTTTGTAACTTTGTTTCCAGACTGGTGAGATGATGTCCACCTCATGTGATAGTGATCTTGGGTAAGTTAATAAAATTTCGAAAAAATATACCCTAATTTTTCTTTAGAATAGTTCTTTGAAATAATGACATGTACCAATACATTATTTAGTGTGTTGTTTTAAAATTGCCACAATTTGAAATTCAGAAGCATTTGGAATTATATTATTAAGGATTTTATGTTTTCAGTACACGTAGTTGGCACTATATCTTGTAGGCATGAAACTGAAGTCATGTAATTCTTTAATATAATTTTCATGAATTATATTATGTTGTTATAGTTAACTGCATGCACAAATAATTTATAATTTTTCTTATTTCATATTTTGTGTTTCACTGTTTCTGGATGTTATTACTTTATTATTGTTTGAATATAACATTGTATTTATTGTTTACACTGGTGTTAGTATTACTGGTTTGTGAAACCAATCTCATGTGTGATCAGACATGTTCTTTATAAAATACATGGCATTTTTATTTCGTATACAAATGTGCTTGATTTTAAAATGTCAAATACATATGTTCAAATACAAATGCACTCTATTAGAATTTTGAATAAACAATTAATCAGATACTCTAGTATCAGCCGTAAAGTGTATGTAACATGTTGAGAATCGGTAGAAATGATTGCATTGAATAATGAAAGTTAGGTTAGGTATTTACTAATATCTATCCTTTAATCAGTGTAGATACTGAAATGTATATGTTGAGGCAAGTTATGTATACCAAAAACAAATTGCAGTTTATATTACAAATACAGGAATTGAACTTGATCATCTAACATCAACGAATGTACAGTGGATCCACCTTATTGCAGCTGATATCAACGTAAACGTAATACCTTAATTAAGCATACTGCATCTGTGCACATTTCAGTTGACCATGTCTATTATTGCAATACAACAGGAAATTATTTTTCATGGTTGACAATACGACTTTGTTTAAAAAGCCACTGATAACGGTCTGATGTACTACAGCAGTCATGACACTAGTGAAATGATATTGCAATAAATAAATGATGTAAACATACAAGTAGTCCATCAAATCACCAACAGCTTTCTGCATCATAAGTATCTGAAAACATTCCCAAACTGTGTGAGCTACCAGGGGCTGTGTTTTGTGGTAATTGTCGGCCTGACAGGAGATTCACTGAGTTCATTGTTATGTCAAATTCTCTTACGATGCTGTACCATTCTCATGCTATGGACATAACCATTAGCTAGTCAATGGAAGAAGACAACACAGTGATGGTTTTGAGAAAAAACTAACTTAATTGTGTTGTCAGTCCATTTCGGAACGTGTACATACCCAGCCTACAGATGCCAGGAAAAGCCAAGTAAGTCTGTCTCGGGACTGAGTAAGACGTGTGTCTCACCACTGACCGTTTGTTGCACTCAGAAAATGGAAGTCACTTGTCTTCAGCTGGAAGTGTTGACACTGAATGACTGGGTTTCATGTTTAATTCAGTCTGTACATTTACTTTGCAGGATTGTACATGAAATGTGTGCCACTGCAACTAAAGTCCAGTCATTTCTAACTATTTACGAACTACTAGTTTCATGCAGAGAATGGTCACCATAACCATTGTCGTGTCATGACTAGGCTATGATATTTAACTACGAAGTTACAGTAACTAGGATGATAATTTTATATTGGCGTTTTTGTGTTGACCATTCCCGGGAATTTGAATTGGTGAAGAGACTTGTACCATTTTATGGAATTTCAATTCTAATGGAACTTTCTCTGAACATTAGTATTTTAACTTCTGTTTTGCGTAGAAGCATTGCTCTATTGTGCTGACATCTAGTGGTCAGTCATGATGTAAGTAGTATATAAATGTGTGCATGCATGCCTGCGTGCACTGGGAACAAGCAAGAATTTAAGACAAAATTATGAGATTTGTTGTCGACAAATAAAGTTTTATAGAAGTGAAGGATTTTAAATAGCATTACTTTTGTTATAGTCATTCAAATTTGTGCGATTATTAATGACATTAACATTTACTAGTTCAGAAACATTCACCGTATATGTATATATATATATAGTACTGTTTGCTACGGTATGTGATGTGGTGAAGAAAACTACTCCAAGTCTCAAATGTCAGCACTAGGTGGCTCTTCAGTGTGTTTCGGCTATGCACATTTGTTGCACTTTTTTCTATTAATCTGCAGCATGTGCACAGTGATGGTTGATTTTACTAATTAACTAATTCTGCGCGTTTTTAAAGTGTTTTATTAATTCCTTTTTATGTTCTATCCATATCATAGTTTCATTGCTCACATATAAAATTTTGTTTCGTATGAATTGCTTCATTTTTTTGGATATTTTAGCTTTTAGAAATAACGTGGAGATAATTTAGTGTTTCACTGAAAATTAATGGCATTTCGAGAAGCTACCATCAAAAGTGGCAAAATGTTTGATGTATTACAATTTTTCTTAGTTTGGACAGCATGACGTTAGACAGAATGTGTTTAATTGAAAATAGAGAATTGTTGAATTTAAGAACATTCTCAACAAATTGTCACATCCGTGGTTTTGTTGTAGCCCTATAATGGTGATCCACGTGTGTGATGAAGCCAAGAATTGTAAGTATTTCTTTTGTTATTAGTGTTATTTTGTTCCCCAAACTAGTGTTAAACATTACTTTTTATGCATTACAAAACAAGAGCTGCATACAAACCGTCCATTTGGTTTCATGCCTCTGTTACACATTGATTTCATTCTGGAAACAATCTTGGTTCAGAATTGTGTAGTTGCCTAAATGCCCAGTCCTATTCAGCAAATATTTAACCAATTATTCATCATTCAAGAACTTTTTGCCGTTTCAAACACTGCATTAAAACAAACATTTTCCTTAAATGTCACATTGAATTGTCAGTAAAAAATTGGTTGTTAGTACTAAAAAAAATTTTTTTTAAATCCGTCACCCAATATTTCATACATGCACTGCAGGAAACCGTTTACTTAAAAAAAAATGCATTTAAGACAAAACTAGCAGAGGGAACGAAAGATGTCTTTAAATGGTTTTTCTTTGCTAATTTTACTTTTAAACCTCTTAATGGGAGTTTCTGGAAAGCTAAGTTCAGACGATGATCAGAATCATAGAATAATTGAGTGGCTTTTCTTTTGTAACACAAAATGTCATGTCAGTAAAGAGATGCAACAATGACATAATCGGTGTTGTTTACCGGACCCATATGGCATCCTTAATCCGTAAACATGAAAATAACTTGGATCTTGAGTTAAAGTTGTGTGCTCAGCCACATATGGTGCAGCCTGTTCGCCACACCATCTGGTGAGCAGAAGAAGAATTAAGGCACACAACACAGTTCTGGAAGAAGGCAATGGGAGGTTGTCAGAACATAGGAAGTAAGTTATTAGATGTCTGAAGAAGAAAATTTATATACGTTACATTCTCAACATGTTGAACAGTGTTACGATCACTTTATTGTTGTTGCGTAGTGAAGCAAGACTTCCACTGCCAACGAGACCTGCTGGTCAGTGAGATGAGATACTTCGCTGAGTATCTGTCGACTGATGCCCATCGGTGGGAGGAGGTAGACATCTCCGTACACTGTGACGTCCAGATATTTGATTGGCTTATGAAGTTTGTCAAGCGACCTTCGCATTCCGAACTGCCACTATTAGGTAGGATTAACCTTTATATGGCTAAACTGCCTGCAAATTTGACTGAAATCCAGAATCCCCTGTAATTGTCTACATTTGGTATTGTCTTTTATTATTTATTGTTGGATTTGTTTGTTTAGAATATGTTTACATACGCAGCCAAAATGGATTATTTGTAATTCGGCTGTTGTCATTTGAATTTGTTTATAATATTGGATTAGTATCTACCGGGTACTTCGGGACAAATTAAACATTTAAATAACTTGTGTGGAGTGCGATGGCATAGTGGTTAGAACAATCGGACTCACAACCAAAAGGATTGGGGTTAAGATACTCTTGCTGCTCCTCTTGCTGCTGCTTTGAATCTTGGCCAATTTAGTTCATTCCACATTGCGTCAGTTCCCTGAGCTATATAAATGAGTACCTACCCCGGTATATTATAATTATGGTGTAGCTGTATATATAGCATTGGTACAACTTCTTTGAAAGTAGTGTAACTTTGATTTCTGAATCATCACCAAGTTTAAAATCTGTTACAAAAATGTGTATTTTATTTCTTCTTCATTTCGTTTTCTTCCCCAGCTTGCTGTGTATGATGTCTGTATGTGGATTCTGGTAATATAACCCATATATTGAATGTATTCAGTCATTGGCGTTTTCTTCATCTCACAGAAACTTCCAATGTTGTGTCAATCCTCATCTCTTCCGACTTCCTCAAGATGGACCGCTTGGTAAGTCATCTTCTTCTCTCTCTTTGCTGTTAGCTTGTGTTTCATAGAAACTCTGATAATATTGTTCATGATCATTTCTACACTCGTTGGCTCAATACTAACATGAAAATGTGCAGTATCGTTAGTAACCTAGGGAATCTGTTTACATAAGGTCTCAACTGAATAGAAGTTTTAGATTTTAATGCAGAACAATGGTTCGAAAGTTTGTTTCTTATAAAGAGTGGTCACTGTCATTTATACAAAAACCTATCTCCCAAAGTTTAAAACAATGCATACACTGTTTGCAACAGCGGAATAGGTTAATCATAAACGGCGAGAAAATTTGCTAGATGGACAGAATTGCTTGAGCTTGCAGTAAAGACATTACTAGTGGGATACATTGATGGCTGGGAGTGTAAACATCGACACATTTCACTTTTTCGATGGAAATAATGTATAGAAAATGAAGAAATATATTTTTGTTTAGTGTCATTCTGTTGCGTCTTTTTATGAAACAACATTGTACATATACCATTAAAAAAATACTTTTCAATCAATCTGTTGCACCTAATCAATTAAATAGTTGTTAGTTATTTAGAATATCAATGTCTTGCACAAATATTCATTTCTTCAAATTTTTTTATTATCTGAAGTATATAGAATAGCAAAAATTACCCCAACCAGGAAACTTGCATGGCAATGATGTTGAAGCCTGGTGAACTGTTTGTAGGTGAATAAGTGCGTTGAGTTCTGTCACAAGAACCTCAGCGCAATAATCGGTACACCTTGCAACATGAACTGTATCAACGATACACTCGTCAGCAGGTAAGTATCATATCAACGATAGACTCATCAGTAGGTGTGTCAATGATACACTCATTAGCATGTGTCATATCAATGATACACTCATCAGCAGGTGTCATTTCATATACACTCGTCAGCAGATAAGTGTCTTATCAATGATACACTTATCAGCAGGTGTCTTATCAGTGATACTCTCATCAGTAGGTAAGTGTCTTTTCAATGATACACCCATCTGCAGATAAGTGTCTTATCAGCGATACACTTGTCAGCAGGTAAGTGTCTTATCAATGATACACTCATCAGCAGGCAAGTATCTTATAAATGATAAACACATCAGCAGGTATCTTATCACTGATACACTTGTCAGCAGGTAAGTGTCTTATCAGTGATACACTGGTCAGTAGGCAAGTGTCTTATTTATGATACACTCATCAGTAGGTAAGTGTCTTATCAGTGATACACTCATCAGCAGGAATCTTATCAATGATGCTACACTCGTCAGCAGATAAGTGTCATTGGTGTTCCATCCTCTTTCTGTCACTTAGCTATGATACTCTCTGTTTCCGCCAGTGATGGTAACTAAGGCAATCTCATGAACTATGAACACATGCATTTCTTATATCTTTGTTTAGTTGAATTGCTGCAGTCACCTTTTGTCTAAAGACACTTGCAATGTTCTACTTCCTCTCTGGCTGGACACAGTTACAAAGCTCAGGCCTCAACATTAACACTGGCCCGATGGCGGATTCTTTGAAGCTGTCGGGCCAGTTCGGGCCACCAGTTCTTATATTTTACTGGCCCGACGGACTACTGGTTTCTGGTTCTCGAATGCCGCCGAAACGAACCGGCGGTCACGGCACGACCGCATCGGTTATCAGATGCAGTTCGCCAGAATTCTTAGACGCGACTCAAGTTATAGGACATTGTAAACATAACGTAGGTACTAATTCTGATCAATAATGAGTCCAAACTCCAACACTTATCATGCGGACGACGGTGTGCAAAGCCATCGAATACATTTTCTAACCACCGGCAGCGCAGGTTTTTATGACGAGACGCCATTTTTTAAGTCCAGCCGCATCCCTTGGACACACTTTGTATGGTGGTTGGAAGCTGCCTTGACTTTAGAATTATGCACGCTTTTTCTTCTCTCGACATATGAAAGGAATACAGCTTAAATCCAAATTTAACTGGTGACTAAAGTGACAGAAACCAAATGTAACGCTGCGTCAGCAAGGGAAAGGTGAAGGCCACCTAGTTTGGGTGGTGCCACCTAGCGAATGAACCGTGAAATAGTCTAATGCCTTGATTGACCTGTACATGAAAGCAGCGTCAACTCAACTACCGACTCGGACTGACTAGCTGTCGTCACACTGCCACTGGCCACACTTTATTTAAACTTGGCAAATACTGTATATATGCATCTGAGTTCACACTTGAACAATATTACAATATTGTTAGCATTGGACATCTCACTTTGAACAATCAATATGTGTATAGTAACTTATAACAACTTTGTTGGTAAAATTATAAAAAAGACTAATAATGTTTTGCACCTCAGAATGAGCGTATTTTTGACGGTAACACAAAATCCGGGCCAGTAACTTTCACTGGGCCAGTGGATTCAAAACCTTAATGTCAAGGCCTGATGCTGTACATGTATAATGTTTCTTTTCTGTCTAGACCAAGTCTAGAGAAAATTGTAGAGATGTGTAGTGCCTCCTGTCTGTTTTGGCAGTGCGGCTGTTATTATTTGAGTTCCTCTTTATCTATGCCGTCTGCTTCTTCTCTGTTTAGACGTTAACAAAGCTTTTAATACAGTATATACACCGTGTGGTCTTAGATAGGTTCTGTTGAATATAAACAACTATGGCAGCATTCAAGTTACAGATGCTCCAGTAGAAGCCACTAAATCAAACATTACACATATTATAATGTACTGTGCTGTGCTGTGCTGTACTGTACTGGGAATGTATTATCACAAGTGTATTGATGCTTCTTGCAGAATCGCTGCCCTGTTCAGTCACAGTGAGGCAGACACTGTGCGAGACCGCAAGGACAAGTTCAAGAGGCAAGTACTTAAAGGGAATAAAAACATCTATTGCTTGAATTCATATTATATTACATCGTGCTATATATTTCCATGTCCACCAAGCCAAAAATTCAATGAATTAGAAATTCCACATTTTATGCTGTGCAGGCAGACTTTTTCGAATATGCATTTGGTTTATATTACTTTGTGAAAACAAAAACTGTACAGAAATCAATGGTTTGCTGTCAGGATTGAACCGGCATCGCCCGATTGTAAAATAACTGACAAGAAACCAATGCGTTTACCAACTGAGCTAGTGGCACCAACAGAAATTCACTGACTGATTAAGTTGTTATGATAAATTGTACAACTCCTCTTTCATACGTCAATATTCTAGTGATATTATGAGATTATACACCTTACTTTCTGTAGCTGGATACAATATATGTTTGCTATGTATATTTATTAGTGTAGATTATCTCCCGTTGGTTGCAATCGATATAATTATTCTGAAAACGAGCCCAAGCTCGGCAAAACCTAGTCGACTTGTAGGCCCATTCGTATTCATTGTTTTGAATAAAATTGGATTTATGTGGAACCATAAGATAACTGCTTGTTCCTCTATGATGACTAGTGTTTGTATTATATCAGAATATCGCACAATAACTCATTCTGACGCTTGTTTCGATCCAAGAGCTATCCTTGTAAACATGCTCTGAATGCATGGAAAGGGTCGGCCTGATGCGAGTGTGGGTCGTACGTGACATCACAATACCACGTGATCACCTAGCTCATTAAATTGTTATTTTCCGTGGGAATCGCTACACAGACGGGTTTAAAAGCAAATTTATGCTACAAATGTATTGTTCTGTATTTTTTTATGTTCTCAATTGTAACATACAATGTTAAACTTTGTGTACACGTGGAAAACGGATTTTAGCTAATGCCTTGTTTTTATTTCCTTTAATAACATTTAATTGGCTCTATTAATTGTGGTCAAAACTGTTATTCAGTAAGTTCAGAATATTACCAATTGTCTCATGTTGTTTTAAAGTGTGCCATTTTCTGTATAATATTGTTTAGACTGAGAACTAGAACAGTAGTGTTCTTATATTTAATGACCACCTTCAACTTGCTGAATTTTTTTGAGCTTTGCCGCAGATAAGTGGGAAGAATTGTCGGAGAGTGATTGCGAGATTTTATTAGGGTGCAATGTGTACAAATGGAGGGAACAGGTGGATTTAGAGTTTACAGATAAAACTGAGGACTTGCCTTGAAATGTCAAGGGTGGCTACAGACATCACGCTCGAAGTCAGGGGGGAGGGTAGTTGACTTCACTACCCCTGACAGATATCCAATGCAATGTATGGATGTTTACTGAATCAGGTGTGCTTTGTGCTAGTTTGTCCTAGTGTGTCTGACTTCGCTGGTCACGATTCTGACCAAAAATGCAGATGCCCATGTCCTATATCAAAGGACAACTCCAGGAAATCCCAATAATTACCAGTCAGTCTATTCAGCGATAGTGCACGTTCTACTATTGATTTCTACATCCCAAGCATTACATGTAACAAAATCCATGATTGGTCCAAACCCAAATTGCCATAATTAGAATGGCAACAAGATGATTAGATAAAGGGCTCGATCAGAGTTCAACATTTCAACAAGGCGATACACCAGGGGGACTGACTCATATAACCAGCAGTGCCCCCTGTTGCACGAGAATGGCACATACCACCTGTTGGTGAGGGGCGTTCCATTGAGCGGACATGGGAAGGGTGTGGGTGCATGCATGCATGCTTGCATAGCTTTGTGTAATTTATGATATGTTAACATTTTCTTTCTATGATGTTAATATTTTAACATTTGTCTGTACTGTGTACTGATGTCATGGGACATGGGGCTTCATAGTAACTCATTTGCATATGCCAGATAGTGTATGCACATGCTCTGAGTTGCTGCAGACGGTTGTGTGCGATCTTAGTAAACAGCACCATATTGAATTGCACATATGGCAGGGCACACTTGCGATACGAGGCTGAATATAGCCATTTGTGGTTGCAGCAAGTTGTTCTGCAAACTCCTCGAGCGATTGTTTGACTCGAACGCTGTGAATCCGTCATCACCAGAAAGTGCTGCTTCTCTCTATAGGTGAGAAACAGCCATGTTGTGTCTTGTGGGCCATTCAGAAATTATTTAAAACTTTTTGTTTGGAAATTGTACACCCACTTGTAACGTGCCATAAATACTGCATTTATCTGAATTTATATATCACTTAATAACTATCTCCCCTCGTCCCCAAGTGATAAGAAGTATGTACGAAGGTCATCATCAGAGTGGAAGACTTTCAAGAATTGTGGGTGGAAATGTAGTGAATGAAACAAACCTAATCAACTAAGTTCTACCAGTATATTATTTTTAATGTTTCTTCATTAAAATGTCTATTTATATATCCAGTTTTTATATTACCGTAATGACCGTATATATTGGGACACCCTAAAAATCTAGAAAAATAGTTATTTTTCTGTACCGTATGTTTTGGGACACCTTTGTAAATCTAATTATGTTTGTCCCTATGTATTTGGACACCAATTATTTGTATTTCTGACGAGTGCGTACCCACTTTTCTCTTCGACGCAGACGCGTAAATAAAAAAGAGTATCAAGAAAACGTATCACAATCGCAGCTGCTCTGATGTAAACAACACAAACGTAGGTGATGTAAATTACTGTAGAACCAGCAACAATATTTCGCCCTTCTCTCAGCTAGTCAGTTACCAGCTGGCCTTTATACATTTAGGAAGTGTCACAATATGCATCTAAAATTGTAGTTGCAGTCCCTCAATGTTTGGGTGTAATGTACAAAACTATGTGATCTCTTGACTGTCTGCATTGTCCCAAGACTTGCACATCATTTTACGTATAGTTGATGTTTTAATCTGCATATATGAACATTCATCCACCAAAAAATGTGTTACTAACAGTGTAATGGACGATACCTTGTTAATACCAGGTAGTTCAATGGAGACTACGTCATGATGTTTTGTTGCATTTCTGCAAGTTTATCTTCTATGTATCTGTATGTGGCCGGTGTGGGAGTGGGCCGTAACGCCGGTATGGGAGTGGGCCGTAACGCCGGTATGGGAGTGGGCCGTAACGCCGGTATGGGAGTGGGCCGTAACGCCGGTATGGGAGTGGGCCGTAACGCCGGTGTGGGAGTGGGCCGTAACGCCGGTATGGGAGTGGGCCGTAATGCGGGTATGGGAGTGGGCCGTAATGCGGGTATGGGAGTGGGCCGTAACGCGGGTATGGGAGTGGGCCGTAACGCCGGTATGGGAGTGGGCCGTAACGCCGGTGTGGGAGTGGGCCGTAACGCCGGTATGGGAGTGGGCCGTAACGCCGGTATGGGAGTGGGCCGTAACGCGGGTATGAACGGTACTGTGATTAAATACGGTACAATGTGTCACTCAGTAAATAGTCTTTGAACAAGTGTGTGAAAATGGAACCAGACAGACTAGACATTTCACATGGCTGAGGATGTAGACCCTACATATAACATTTGTTTCATGGGATATAGGGCCATTCAGCCACCCAAAAATAGTTAGTAGCAGGGTAATAGACGAGGTAACCATGGTGAAGTTACAAAGCCAGGTTAACACCAGGGTAATAAAACAGGGACGACATGACGTCAGGATTTGTTCATGTCCCTAAGTATTGGGACAATGAATCTGAGATTTATGTTTGTGCACTCTATGTTTTGGGACAGCTGATAATTTAATTATTTTTTTAAGTGTCCCAATACATACGGTCATTACGGCAGCTTCCATTTTAAAGTAACTGTCAACAATGTGAATGTTTGTTTATATGTACATTTTTATAAGATTGTTTTTATAGTTTCTCTTAGCTTGCATTTGTTTAATACAGTGTTATTTAATTATGTATTATCACCTTTTTAAGCATGTTTTATTAGTCACGTGGTAGTTATGTTTATTATTATTTAACTCTTGGCATTATAGACCAGTTGTAAATACCTCTGAACAGAGTTTACTCTGGAATATGTCTACAAAAAGTGCATTATTTTATTATCTGTCATCACAAGTTTGGTTCTATGTGACAGGTGTGGAGTTTGCAAGAAACTGTTGACGAAGAATCTTCAGAGTAAATTGGAGTGCGACAAAAGCAGGTGAGGGGAGCCAGGAAGACTAGAGAACCAATGGGGACTCGGGCAGACAAAGGAGGAACCAGAGGGACTCTGGGACCAAGGGGAGCCAGGGGGACTCTGGGACCAAGGGGGAGCCAGGGGGACTCTGGGACCAAGGGGGAGCCAGGGGGATTCTGGGACCAGGGGGGAGCCAGGGGGACAGAGGACCAATGGGGACTCGGGCAGACAGTGGAGGGACTCTGGGCGCTAGGGGAGCCAGGGGGACTCTGGAACCAAGGGGGAACCAGGTGGATCCTGGGACCAAACAAGCCAGGGGGACTCTGAAACCAAGGGAAAGCCAGGGGGACTCTGGGACCAAGGGGGAGCCAGGGGGACTCTGGGACAAAGGGGGAGCCAGGGGGACTCTTGTGCATCAAACTAATGATACACTGATGCAGCATTGTCACTAGTATATTAAATTATTAAAGGGAGATTGGCTGTTGTTTTATCCATAATCAGCAGCCAGGGTATTATATTGGCTGGATGTTCCCTGAATCAGGCGTACTTCGCCCCGACTTCTGGCTTGGTGTGTGGGAACCGCATAGATTTTGGTAGCAATGTCGACATAGAACGGTAATGATTTAGGTATCCCCTGTTGTCTAGGATTGTAACGATACCCTTATAATATGTATCACGATACATGAGGTGTGATACAGTATGTATCATGATACTTTATAAAATTCATATGGCCTTGCTTGTTATACAGCTCCCCGAGGAAATGTGCATCTGGGGATCTGTGATGTGACATCATATTCTTAAAGTTACTGGCATCAAAGTGGTTTGGTCAATGGTGGATTTTGACAAGTTTCTACCTTTCCACTGATGGTAGCTGAAATAAAAAAATGTTAGCATGTAAGTTTTTATTGTCAAAATGAAAATAACAAAATCTTCTACAGATGATTTTGTTTGTTCACCCAAAGTGAATGAGAACGTCAATTTTAAATATATTTTGATATGTGACACAGCATGGTGGGGCAGAGGCTAGACTGTCGGATGCACAGTCAAGGGATTCCCGGTTAGAACCCGCTTGTTGCCACTTTAAACCTCTAGTAAGGTCATTCATAATTCAATTGCTTCAGTTCATTCAGCTGTATGAATGAGTACCTGGCTATATACAGTGGTGGATATTTGTGTACAAATATACTGTGCAGAGTAATTGCAGCGTGGCTGAGTGTTTCCAAGAGAAGTCGAGATGGTGTTCAATTGAACAGGTCTGTCAGGGAGTAAAGTGCTCTGAGTACTTCTAACAACTGGATACTGCACTATTTAAGAATTAATCTTAATTAATTATTAAACATATCAATATGCTGTATCACTGGCTGTGTATTGCGATACATCTCATAATCATTACACCCTATTCTGATGATCCCTATTTTGCTGTCCACAATAGAAAAATCTGTTTTAACCAAAACCTGGACAACCTCTTCCATAAGGTATTCATACTCTAAATCCATACCATACATTTAATCAAATTTGTGCAAACAAACTGTTCAAAACTTGTTTTGAATGAAGTACTTACAATTTTAAATTGGCAAAATTGCATTACCATGAAGACACACTACCGCAAATATTCGCATTATGTATGGTAATAAATATCTGCCAGGTACGTAAGATTTACTTTATTTTTGTAAATTATGCAAATGTTTCATATTGAATTATTAATCGCATATATATTTTACCAACCTTAAACAAATTAAGTTCTTATACAGCGCAGTATCCAGTCCTTAGGACTCTTCAAAGCGCTTTTATATTTTACTCCCTTTACTTAATGCAGACCTGTTGAATCGGACACCATCTGGACTTCTCTGGGAAGCATTCAGCCACACTGCAATTAATGCACAAAGACTATTCGTACACAAATATCCCCCACTGTCAGTTACTTATTCATACATCTGAGTGAACTGGAGCATCATGAGGTGAACGAATTTGCTGGGTTTTCTCAATTGAGAGTCTGTCGCTCTAGCCACTGTGTCACTGCGGTCCACACTAGCTCACCATGGAAGCACTCCCATCATCACACCTCTGTTTAGCTGTTTCATTGGTAAATATAGGCGGCTACCGCAAGATCCTAAAATATGGCGACTTTTTACATATGGCAAAATTGACGTACATAACTGTACTGTTGCCAGAATGACGGTGGATATGCGAGGTCACCTGACCTATAGTCACACACGAGACCCCGACTGGGACATCAACGATTTCCTCCTCGAACTCAAGACTCAGCTCCACACCTGGCGAGATGTCTACTGGCGAGTCTGGGGGATCATTAATTATCTCCAATGCACCCGTTGTGGTGCCCACTTCCCGTGCACCAACTTCGGGCATTGTCTCTTTCACCCGATATCTGCCTCGTTCGATAACACTGCCTCGACACCAGGGTGCGACGGCAACAGTGCTTCGCAAGTTGAATGTGGTAAAGGTATTATTTCACGATGTTGACGTTTACAGCACTGTTTTTACAGGGCCGTCATGCACTCCTACATCCAAAGTTACATAAAGTTTAAAAATCACAACAATATATTATATTAAACAAGGTAGAAATAATAAATACATAAAATGTCATTATAGTTCTAAAACATCAATGAATTTACCCATGCTAAAAAGAAAGAAAATAAATAGAAAATTAGTGAATGGATTGATGACTTGGTTTATTGGTTATTATCAGCTGACATATTTACCTCTCAAGAAAACCCATCCTATGTCACTGTCCGATTACTTAGAAACAAAACTAAAATTGTTTTATAGAGGTGTCCAAAGACCTAAGGTACACAAAAAATATTTTTTTTAATTGTTTTGGTGCACAAAAATATTCTGTGTCGTATACATACGTACAGTCAATACAGTAGATTCCATTTCAGGTAGTGCTGCAGTCGGCCATTATGTCTGCTGTAATGAAGTTGTCTTACGCTTCAATCCAACACAGACAAACACTGTAAGTCACATGTCTTCTTATCTGTATTTTTGCAATCCCTGCTGGTTTATATCAGTGTTGGGGGCGTCTATTGGACCGTTAGTGTCATGCGGGATTTATGCATACCGATGTGAGTTCTCTATCATTCACCGGGGGTCACCTTTGTTGTCCACCAACACGCCTTGTGTCAGCTCTGCAAGAAATATAAGTGGATACATATATTTCATAACAAAAATATAAATACAGCGCCATAAACCTGTCGATAATGCCTCGTAGACGGTGCTTTATGAGAAGTAAGTGTTTTAATGTGTGCAGTTGTGACATGCTTCTGATGCCTTCACGGCAGGGATGCAAAGCACAAGACCATTTGGTGAAACTTCAACAGCCGACTGATGTTGCTCTGGAGCCGAAGTTGGCCCAGAAATACCAGGTGTACAGCGACATGCTCACCCACAGAGATATTGTATGTCAGCCCTTCCGGCCACAGCCAACATCACAGAAGACCTTGTGAGTGTGTCTTGTTAACGTAGTTATTTCTAATCTCCATTAACCAAGCTCTATAAGAGGCTGCTCACTCTCACAACCGCCTGATTTCATCTCAAATATTACTCACAAAGGTTGCAAATCTCCTGCTTAGAACTTCCATTTTGTGCTTATTTTGTGGATTCTTGGTCTGCTACTTTGCCACAATGTACAGCCAAACCACAGATTAAACAAATTAATTTACTCATTTTTAATACAGATATGCTGCCGAATGAACTTGTCACACGCAAACACACACACCACACACCTGCATGCACGCACACGCACGTATTCAAACATACATTCACAAATGGACGTGCACTCACACACAAACACACGCGAACACACACAAACACAAATGCACATGAGCAAACATACACACACAAATACAAGCACAAACACACAAACACACACAAGCAAATGCACATGCACGCACACATTCTCACACACGACACAGAGATAGGGGTCAATCAGTGCAAGCTTATCTCATGCACCCAACAGCATCCGACACAGACATGCACACACGCACACACATAGGGGTCAATCGGTGCAAGCTCGTCTTGCATGCACCCAACAACATCTACTGGTTCTCAGGCAAAAACAGCAGTCAACAGAATACGGGGGTAAACAGGACTAACTAAAAAAAAAAAATATATATTGCACCATCCTAAATTATCAGATAAGTGGTGCCATCTGCTGGTAACAGTATAAATACATTTATGGGGCCAGAATTAGATTTGGCGAAGTAATGAAGCAGAGACGGAGGCATTTTGTTTTGTTTGATGACGCTGTGAGCAGTAATTACATTGTATTTTTACTCAGGGAGCAGTAATTCTGTACTCGTGGAGCAATTGTTACACCATACTCTCTGCTCAGGGAGCAGTCATTATGTTGTACTCTTTGCTTAGGAAGCAATCAATACACCATACTCTGCTCAGGGACCAGTCATTACAGGACACTCTGCCCTGGGAGCAGTCATTTCACCATACGCTTTACCCATGGAGCAGTTATAACACCATACTCTGCTCAGGGAGCACTCATTACACCATACTCTGCTCAGGGAGAAGTCATTACACTATAATCTGCTCAGGGAGCAGTCATAACACCATAGTCTTTGCTCAGGGTGCAGTCATAGCACCATACTTTTTGCTCAGGGAGAAGATCAACGTGTTCATGAATGAGGAGATGCCAGGAAACTTGCGTTGGAACCTTGGCTGTGGCTTCCTCGATTCAAACAGCACTTGCACCGTCGACTCGACCAAGACCGAGGTCAGACCACTAGAACAACACCTCCCGCATACTTTCTTTTAAAATCTACCTATACAAACATTCATATAGTTGTAATGATTTTCTTCTTACAAGTAATGTTGAAATTATAGTTGCGCAAAATAGCGAACACAATGCTACATATCCCAGACATTTCGAATTTACCCCGTCAGATTGTCATTTGTGTGTATTGACAAATCATATTATCGTATTCAAATATAGCTTCTTTCCATGCACAGTTACTGATTGCATGTCCCTTTGCCCAGAAATATCAAAATGTGACAAAAGTACAACTTTTAAATGAAGAATAGAAATTAACTTATTAATAATTTAATATAGGTCTTGGAAACCCAGTGGTCAGTATCCAAAGAGATACGGGTAATTTTGGTAATTAATAATAAGTGTTCTTTTTTCTTGATTTTAAATCATATGATGCTGTCCATGGGGAGACCACAGGATTATATACTGAATGGTTCTTCCCATTAATTATCTAGATATAGATCATCCTCATCTCTAAATGTGGTTGAGTAGCTATTTCTGATATTATAGTTATTGCGTTCTGTGTCCACAATGTGGAGGTGTTTGCCATCCAAATCTTCGTCCACAAGTTGACCGAGGCAGAAACCATCTAAGATATTTCTCCAGTGACATCTTTGACCAGTGGTATTGATGCGGTCATGTTGTGTCCTGTAGCCGCGGCTCCAGCCTCTCACGACTGAGAAGGACGTCTCAGGGAGTGAGGTCAGCGGCAGTGAGGATGAGCTGGGGGAGGAGGAGGAACCACGAGGTGAGGAGGAGTTGGGGGAGGAGGAGGAACCTCAAGGTGAGGAGGCATTGGGGAAGAGGAACCTCGAGGTAAGGAGGAGTTGGAGAGGAGGAACCTTGAGGTGAGGAGTTGTGTGAGGAGGATGAACCTTGAGATGAGGAGGAGTTTGGAGGAGGAACCTCAAAGTGAGGAGGAGTTGGGGAGGAAGAGGAACCTAGAGGTGAGGAGGAGTTGGGGAGGAGGAACCTTGAGGTGAGGAAGAGTTGGAAGAGGAGGAGGAACATCAAGGTGAGGATTAGTTGGAGATGGAGGAGGCACCTCGAGGTGAGGAATTGGGGAGGATGAGGAACCTTGAGGTGAGGAATAGTTGGAAGGGGAGGAGGAACCTCAAGGTGAGGATTAGTTGGAGGTGGAGGAGGAACTTCGAGGTGAGGAGTTTGGGGAGGATGAGGAACCTTAAGGTGAGGAGTAGTTGGAAGAGGAGGAGGAACCTCGAGGTGAGGAGGAGTTGTGGGAGGAGGAACCTCGAGGTGAGGAGGAGTTGGGGAGGAGGAACCTGTAGGTGAGGAGGAGTTGGGGAAGAGGAGGAACCTGGAGGTGAGGAGGAGTTGGGGGAAGAAGAGGAACCTCGAGGTGAGGAGGAGTTGGTGAAGAGGAGGAACCCCAAGGTGAGGAGGAGTTGGGAGGAGAAAAATGTACTTATTTTAAAGCACAAATTGAGCCATATATTAATCTTTAAAACAATCTGAAATGGCAATAACTTTAGAAGATTCAGGAAAATACAGTTTCTTCATTTGTAATGTTGTAATCGTATTTGTGGTGTGTTTAGACCAAAATATTGATTCCGTCCAGTTAGATTACCGTGTTCATTCTAATAATGGCGCACGCTCTAATAAAGGAGCACCCCACTATTTCAAAGTCATACTTTCCCGTGAAATCCCTATACATTTCAAAATAACTTGAAGATTTTGCTATGTCCTGCAGGTTCATGTCCTACAATGGTCTCATCTTTCATCAGAGCAACAGCATGTTTATCGTACTTATTGTTTTCCTCGATTACACACTGAACTTTTTCTCCGATTTTAGGGTCCCAACACTGTTTGTACACGTGAAATCCGCAAATGACTGAAATCAATTCGAACGCCATGACATGTAGCCTCGATCACCCAAGCCCTTTGAGTACTGCCGCCTGCTGGCATTACGCCCCTCACTGTGTGGTGGTGCCACCTGGCGGATTGGTGGAAAACACTCGCATTGGTCCCTTTTAATGGCGCAATGTGTAGCTCTTGTCTCTGCGCACTGCGCCATTATTAGAATGAACACAGTATTGCTCTTCTGGACACTTTGTTGACATTTTATCATCCTTGAATGTGATATGTATTTAAGAAACTTATTTCACCATGTCTGCCTCCTTCTCAGTGACACGTAGATTGCGTCCGAAACGTTCCCTGGTCACCGTTGCTGACCAAGCCATCTTGGTTGACCCCCCAGACTTCAGGCAAGGCAACATTTCATGTCTTTAAAACTACTTTATACAGACTTTGAAAATTTGGCTAGATAATTTCAGCTACTCGTGTTGTTCCACCACATTTGGTGGGATATTTTGGCAATTTTTAACAAAGTTCACTCTTATTTGCAGTTTACAGTAGTTTCACTTTTTGAACTAATTGCTATAAGACAGTCATCTTAGCGTTAAGAACGTTCTTAGCCGCTTCATGAAACCGGCTCCTGATTTTTAGTGGAAAATGGATCTTTTGACAGTTGTATTTAGCAAAGTTACATCACTAGCCTTTGGTTTCACCGCTGCGATACAAAATGATTGATAGCTTCATGCTGAAAATGTCCTGTGCATTTTGAATGAAGTATTTTAGTAAAGTCATATTCAGAAGCTTAATAAAAAAAATTATTTATTCTTGTCTTGTGTGTAGTAGGCATATAATTACTTGACATCTGCAAAGTTAAACATTGCTATGTTGTTTGATGAAGTATTCAAAGTTGAAAAAGACAAAAATTTGATCTTCTTATTTGATAGGGAGATTGTGATTAAAATTGTGTTCTACTGACACCAGAGCCATCTTGCGATTCAATTCAATTAATTGACCCACAGTGTCGATGTTTTGTTTGCACTGAGCTTTTAATAATACTCTTAAAAAAGTGACATTTTGTTTTAGTGTCTGGTTTTCGATGGTACTTCTAAAGTTATAAAAAATCAGTCGACAACATTGCAATGGAAAACCAGAGAGCTGGAAATATGTATCTGGAGCAGTGGGTGACCAGACGATTCTCCTGACTTATGAAAAGCAGATTTAAATTTAATTTAGTTTGCGTTATCCAGATATCTTAATAATTTTCTCTAAATTTGGGAGATTTCCCATCAAATTGGGAGATGTGGATATTGAAATTATGCATTAAATTATAACGTAAGCTGAAACAGGTCACACAATCTCATACTATGCATCATTCACAGCAAGCACCAAATTTCTAAATTGCTTTGTGGTAAAAGGGCTGTAATGAATGTGTGTATAATGAATTAATCTCTCTCATTACAGCACTACGAAAACCCGCAAGTGGGATTCGAGTCGCTCACTGCGATGGAACCAGGATGCACAAAGAGAAGAAGGTAATAGATAACAAAATACTTTTATCGTACTTGATAATATGTGACCTGCCTCAGCAAACTGGATATCAAGTCACAAAGGTCTGTTCTGCATATGAGCGAAAAATAGCTGTGTAATCATGTCCCATCAATTTTTTGGGCAGAAATGCATTCCTTATCATCGCATCTGTCAAAATCTAGTTTATTTTCTTCTACACGTAATCCAGAACTAATAAGATGCATGCATTTGCAAACCAACAGATTAAAAGAACATGACCTGATTTCACAAAACAACACAATTAAGTCAAATGGGTCAGATGTACAATAATTTTCTCCTGAAATGCTTCAGTTGATTTTGAAGGTTTCTGTCTGCAGATCAACGTCGAATGAAGGAGATTGTTATGTATTTGACCCAGCTGAGACTCAGCAGTGAGAAACTTGAGAAGATTAAACAAAGAGAGGTAAGATCTTAGTATTGAAAGTCAGATGTGTAGATATAAAATGCAAGTCACACACCGGTATTACATCAATAGAAAGCAAAATGTTAGAAAGGTTGTTCTTGACTATTAAAAGATTCTAGTCTGAATCCTCCATGCTACCCTGTCGAAGCATCGGCAATTTTGTTCACTCCACATTGTTTTAGTTCATTCAGCTATATAAATGAGCATCTGGATATAGACACGGGTGGACATTTGTGTGCAGGTAGTCCTTTCACAATAATAGCAGTGTGGCTGAAATCGTCCCAGAGAAGTTGAGGTGTTGTTCGATGAACAGGTCTGTCAGGGAGTCAAGTGTAGTCGAGTGTAGTCCTGAGGCCTGGATATTGCGCTGTGTAACAACTTGCCTTTTATATACAGTATATATTTACTTGTATTAGATCTATCGTAATGACTGTGTGTGTCTGGACACAATGTTTTCCGACACCGTAAAAATCTACAAAAGTAATTGTTTTCTGTACTGTATGTTTTTGGACACCTGTAATCTTTACCTGTCCAGATATATATGTACAGTACATAATACATATGTACAGTATATACTACATAAGTACAGTACATAAATAATACATATGTACAGTACATAATACATGTGTACAGTACGTAAAACATGTGTACAGTACGTAATACATGTGTACAGTACATAATACATGTGTACAGTACGTAATACATGTGTACAGTACATAATACATGTGTACAGTACATAATACATGTGTACAGTACATAATACATGTGTACAGTACGTAATACATGTGTACAGTACGTAATACATGTGTACAGTACATAATACATGTGTACAGTACATAATGACTGCAAATTTTCGGACACCAACAATAATTTGTTATTGTATGACCTAATTTTTCCGACAGCTGAGAATTTAATTAATTGTATGTGTGCGAACACATACAATCATTACAGTACATGTATAGAAAATAGAAAATACTTATTTTGCATTTACTTTGTCATGTTGTGTGAAACCACTGTGTTTGTTGACAGTACGGTGGCGGGATCTTCTCCAAGTTACTGGCTCAGTGGCACATGACGTACAATGTACAGCCACCTTTGCGCTCCACCACCAACGTGTCTTCCAGGCAAGTCAACCTTTCTATAAAGAATGTCTCTGTATTATTATTATTCTTGAGTGAATGGAAGATCCAGTTTCTCGGTTGTTGATATCTTTCTATAAAGAATGTCTCTGTATTATTATTATTCTTGAGTGACTGGAAGATCCAGTTTCTCGGTTGTTGATATCTTTCTATAAAGAATGTCTCTGTATTATTATTATTCTTGAGTGAATGGAAGATCCAGTTTCTCGGTTGTTGATATCTTTCTATAAAGAATGTCTCTGTATTATTATTATTCTTAAGTGACTGGAAGATGCAGTTTCTCGGTTGTTGATATCTTTCTATAAAGAATGTCTCTGTATTATTATTATTCTTGAGTGCCAGTTTCTCGATATCTGTGATTATTATTCTTAAGTGACTGGAAGATGCAGTTTCTTGGTTGTTGATATCGTACATAGTTACCTCTCAAGAAACTTGTTTTTATGATCTGTAAATAAACGAGATAAACATAAAATTAAAAAGTTCCATAATAAAAACTATATTTTGATAGGTAGTTATGTACAATATTATTATTACTAAAATGTATGGAGCAGTCTGCTCTTAGGACCTTTCACATAAAGTCTTGTCTCATCAGTTTGCAATGTGCCAACATACAATAAGCATTACGTAGGAGTGAAACCACTCCTTGGTCTTAGCTAGTAACTACATATTGGGACAAAATGCAACCGTGGTGCCACCTAGCGAGTGAAATGTATTAAATTGTCGCAAATAGCCATTTTGGATTGTAAGAATTGCCAGTCCCACGCAACGTATGGATGAGAAGAGTTGATGCACAACATTTGGTCTTTGCGAACTTATAACGCCGTCCCTAAGGCGTTTCAGAACAATAGTCCACCTGACGGATCCAATTAAATGTAGCTGGCCCTAGAAGTTCTTACAAATAACAAGGATAAAATGTCATTTATGCATGACCCTGTAGAAATCCAGGCACAAGGAAAAATAAAAATATTTGCCAACCCAATCTCTAGCCGAAAATATGTTGTATGAGAATTGTGGGTGATGTTTTCATAACACAACAGTTACTAAAGAAAATAGTGAATTGCCTACCTTCCTAAAACATCTGTCCTACTTATGTACCCTAACATTTGAGAGCATATAAAACGTTATTCTGACAGATCTAGTCATTGAAGCTGTTCATAGTGTCACTAAGTATATTTTTGGCATGTTTCCTTCAGTGTGATTAATTGTGTTGACTGCCATAATAATTATTGATTTTATGAAATGGCAACTTCAGTAATTTTATGCATACATGCTGCTAAATCAAATAATAATAATAATACATTTTTTATTTCCACTATAGCATGATACATACATGATTTTGTTTAAATTGAATTCACAATTATTGTACAAAAGGAGAAAGTAGAAGATTAACATTTATGAAGTGCTTTCCCCTTTCAAAACAGCAATCACAGTTCTAATATATGAACGGTTTGAATTATAATAACATAATAATGTGAACACAATAAAGTAGCATTTTTTTGTTTCTTGCATATTTTCAATATATCAAACCAGCAACCGATAATATTGGAACATTTTAGTTTTGTACAATTTCTGAAAAATAAAAACAGTTTTGGCACATTGTATGTGGTTGTCCAGCAAATTATTTACCAGTCAAAATTAAATTCTTAAATGTAATTAATGATTCATTTAATAATTCTGTTAGACTAGCAAATATTGAAGACCATGTAACATTTATCTTGTATTGATTGCTTTTACAGGAAGGCAAAAGCAGCAGTCACCAAGTAGGACACTATGACAGGATGAACTATGCAGTTTGTGATGGCATACTTGTTTGCTGTTAATTGATAAAACTGTACACGATGTTATTATTTATTACTACAGAATGTTGTAATTATGTTATTAAAACACATTTTACCCTTCAGTCGTTTGTTTTGTTATGATTACCTATCACAAGCTGGAGTAGGTAACATGCAGAAAGTATGTCACCATATCTAAGCCCATAGCATGGTAGATTGTGTTGGCAGGTATAGCCTCCTTGAGACCATAATGCACCCCTCGTGGGGCTCCCATAAAACCTCCAACTGCACATCCCTTGAGACCTCTGACTGCATCCCCTTGAATCTCCCAAAGACCTCCAACTGCATCCTGGCTGAGGAATTAGCAGTAGTTCAGCTGGTGTTTACATCTCAATGTTTCATATGTGTATATATAATATACGATTTGAATGGTTCGAGAGCGAATCATTCAAATTATGAACAATGCGTAAGGCTTTGCTACAGGCTTAGTAAACAGAATTTAGTGGGCAGTTGAGTAGTGTGGGGAATGCGCACCCCTATCTATCTCGGGAGATGTTTATTGGTGCATTCTGCCAGTCAAGCAATGCAACATGAATCCAAACTAATTTGGTTACGTTCAAAAACAAAAAACTCAAATAAATTTACAGTAATTATGTTCCATAATTATTAGAATTTATTCACTTTTAAATAGTTCTGTACCAAATGCAGTTTAATGAAACAAACATTTGAAATATCTATTTACATGTTTCATATATTTTGCTATAACAAGTGGTACTAGATCATGCGAACTATAATATAACTTGCGTTATTTTTGTAAATCCAGCGACTCGTTCAATTCGAGGCGAAGCGTACTGCCTACGTCGGGCAAAGCACGCCTCATTGTAAACCACAATGGTAGCATAATATTTGTTCATAACCGTTTGTGACTGAATCCCACCTATCTAATTTGACAAACAAATAATCATGCACTGGTTTTCTAATATTTTAAAATATATTTGAACAATACTGGTAACAAAATATAGTGCCAACTGGTGGAAGCTGTGCAATGAACACTCACACGAGTTAAAAACAATCCAGGGAGCAATAACAACATACAAAAGTGGTACCATCTAAATCGGCAACAAACTAAAACTACTAACAGCGATCCTGCAGACGTATGGCCATTCAGCGGATACCCTTTGGAATGTGGATGCATTGAAGAAAATGAGTTATGGTTGTAGATGGTGTATTGTCAATACATGGAGATATACGAAGTAGATGTACACCTGCCAATGTACACTCTCCCGTATGATTCAAGGGGGGGGTCATCACGTTTCACACTGATAATTCTGAAGCCAGGCGCGTACTGTCTCATCCAGCCTGACCAGGTCGCCGTGCATGTGTGTTGCGGACACTCACTGGTGATGTGGAGTGCGGTCTGCTTCTCGGCTCCGCACGAAGCTGATGGTGCCAGCCCCGTCTGGTTCATATTGTGTCTGAACCTTCTGTAGCATGTTCGCACGCGGTTGAGGCGCACCAGTGATGAATGTCAGCTGAGGTCGTGTCCGACTGGCTTCGTTGATGAAACTGGGATTAATTCCCTAAGGCATGTCGTACGTGACACCTTGTTGTCCATGTCTCGTTTGTCCACCCTGTCCTGCTCTACCCGGCAGCATCGCGTGCTCCGAGAAAGGATGTCGAGGACGCACACATTTTGGCCCACGTGCCGCTGTTGTCACCGTGGCGTGTAATGTGTGTTGGTCGTCTGCTTCGGCAAGACGGGCTGGTGCGTGACAGTGTTTATTTCGACGGATGACAGGAGGCGTTATTATAGCAACAACTGGCAGCACGGCAGTTGTTTGATCTACAACAGCATTCACATCCCCTCGATGTTTTGAAGATCAGTGTACTGCGAGCACTTCTTGCCAGCAGAGGAACTTTCCATACGTCTTGGCGTCGAACTTCATGCTCTCCGAGCTGCGAAGAGATCCGTTTACCGACTCCACTGGCTCCTGTTGGCTCGGGCATTGTGAAAAGTATAAAAACAGTAAAGGTAAGTTCTTATATAGCATAGTATCCAGTCCTCAGGACTGCTCAAAGTGTTTTACACTACTCCCAGGTAGACCTGTTCACTCGAACACCACCTCGATTTCTCTGTGAAGCATTCAGCCACGTTGCAATTAATGCGTGAAGACTATTCGTACACAAATATCCACCACTGTCTATAGCCAGGTACCCATTTATATAGCTTGTGGAAGATTACTTGTAAATATATTTTATGCCGATGCGGTTACCTCCGACCTTGATCTTCGTAAAACATGCCTGCAATCTCAGTGTGCTTACTGCGACAATTTTTTCGAGAGAGAATGATGTGTCTGGTCAGTGCTAATTATTGTCCAATGTGATTTCGATGTATTCATCCTTCCAGATTCGTTTGCTGTCATCAAGACGAATTTGAGTGGCGGTGCATGAAATGTATCAAGACTGCAACATTCAAACGGCCGAATAACGCAATCATGGCACTAGACAGTGTTGTCATCTTCTTATCAAACATCAGAATCTTGCTTTAGATTCTAGAATCTAGATCATGGCCACATTGTCGATCGGTTCAGATCGCCAATGTGGCCGTGATCTCAAAGCCAAACGCGTGTTTTCGACAGTAGATTCCCCCACGCTGGCGGCAATTCTTTCAACAATGACACACTTGTGATGAATGAAGAGGTTCATTAGACTGGACGGTTAAAATTAAAAATAGTTTTACTTTGTTCACAGTCAGTTTACGTTATAAAAAATTATCTCGTCACGTTTCGACTGCTCTCAGGAAGCTTCCTCTGACGACTACCGCTAGATAGCAGCATGAATTGAGATGAGGTTCAATACCAATTCTCACATATGTACGACGATCTTCAGGCCGCGGACGGTTGGGACACACCAGATTGACACGTCTGCGCAGAATGACTACTATATCTCACTATCTAAAAGTAGACATCTGATAAACCTTGATGAGAACGTTACGAGATGTAACAAGATGTGAGATAAACCGATTGTGAAAATAGTAAGACTAATTCTCAAGACAAAACTGAATTGAAGCGCGAATCCCTCTCCAAGCAAAACATAAACAACTGTCCAACCGTTGACCAGGTCATTGAGAAGTTTGCTGTGACGAGCGCACGTCGACATACTGTCACCATTTGATTGGCAGTAGGGCCCTGTATTGTAGGCCTACATACGTAGAATAGGTTAAGTTTGAGCAGCCGGTTACATTCTCAAAGGGAATTAATGATACAAACTGGGTTCACGTGTTTTTTGCTGTTCCTTCTTTGTTTGACATGTCACATGTAAAAACGCTGACTGGTGTAACATCTTTAGTATTTCGGACATGACCATCTCCAAGGTCTAACTATTCCCCGAAGATGGCAATAATTCCGATTTCTTTTACTTCGTGGCCTACAGATCGTTATTGCTTCGTGAAGAAAATACGACTCCAGAACAACAACGCTGTAATTCTCATCAGTGCCGATATAGTTGGCATGGGACGGTGGCTATTCAAGACAGCAGTCTGCTTTTCACATAGAATATTCATCTTAACTGTGGGTTGGTCTGGCAACTCGAAGCGATTGTCTTACACGCACTGGCAGTGGCTGCGAACCATTGGAAATGAACTAGGACATCGGACGAGATAATGCATGATTATAGGGAGGGGGTAATCTAAACGACTGTGAAGAAACGGCAGTGGGCGTACTTGTGGTAATGCCACTAGTCCGCCTGTCAGATACGTCCTCTTCCGAGGACGCTTCCTCGTAACCTCAATTAGTCACTTCGCGGTTTTCCGACAGCTAATTCTGACTTGATAACAAAATCGCAGAAATAAAAGGGGTGCCGGTGCACTTGGTGGACACCACCTGAATCCGCCTTTGTTTACGGAGAACGGCGTCACAAGCAACGACTGTTGAAACGGCGCCTTCTATTGGGCCTACAGTTTGCACTTGGGTTTGGTGAAAGCCCAACTTCGATGGACAGTAGGGGCCTACATGCAATTCCCATACTAATAATAAGATCGCGCCTAAATCCTTGGAAACCAAACTCAGAGGCGCATCAAAACAAAAATATTGGTCAATATCAAAATCCATAAGCAGTATTCCAGTTGTCAACAGATGGGTCAAGGCGCTAGGGAGCTATGGTGGATAAGCAAGGTTGTAAAGATAAATGTTTAAATTACGACGGAATTTTGTAATATTTTCAACTGATCTAAGACTAAGAGGGAGTACATTCCAAAGAGTTGGTGCAGCAACAGAAAAAGCCCTAGTTCCAATGTTAGTGTTGACTCTAGGAACAAAAAGTAGGTCAGAACTAGATGATCGAAGCTGGATAGGTTTTCTTACAGGAGTAAGCAATGAATGCAAATAAGATGGTTGCATATTGGACAGTGCCTGGTATGTAATGGTACAGATCTTAAATAGTATACGATATCGTACAGGAAGCCAATGCAAAGACTTCAAAAGTGGTACAGAGCGAGAAAAACGAGATCTTGTAAAAAAAACCTACTCTTGTTAGACACTTTTGGACACGCTGGTGTTTTGTGATATCCTTGCTACCGATATTATAAAGGAGGGTATTGCAAGTCAAGTCTGCTGCTAACAAGTGCTGTTGCTATTGTTTTAGCAACATAAAATTATGTATACCGGCGAATACGGCGAAGATCACGAATATGATAAAAAAAACAGCAGCGACATGTTTGAGATGTGTGTTGTCGGAAATTGAAGTTACTATCAAAGATCACTCCTAGATTCCGCACCGAGGTTGCTGGCGTGATATACTGATTCAAAATACGCGTAGGGAAAAAAACGATCCAGTTTACTACGCTGCAATGGAGTAACAATAATGATCAATTCAGTTTTATTTGCATTTAATTTCAATTTGCTGTCAGTAATCCAGTGGAAGATATCTTCAAGGCAATCACTAAGTTGGTTAAGTGAACGATTTGTATCCGGGGTAGCCAACGAAATATATATCTGAGTATCATCAGCATAAATATGATGATCCAAGTTGTCTTTGTATAACAGAGCTTAATGGCGTGGTGTAAAGAGTAAAACGCAAAGGCCCAAGAACAGAACCCTGGGGAACACCAAAGAAAGCCGTCAGTGCAGCTGAAAAGCAGTTCCTAATCTTTATAGTTTGGTATCTATCAGTTAGATATGAAGAAAACCAGCTTAGTGCTATGCCATATATGCCGTATCACTTTAATAAGCGTTCAATGAGAATGCTGTGATCAATCGTGTCAAAAGCGGCAGAGAGATCTAGTAAGATAAGTGCAGTCATTTTACCCTTATTAATGTTCAAGTTAACGTCATTATGAACCTTTAAGAGGGCAGTCTCTGTTGAATGAAACTGTCTATATGCTGATTATGACACATTAGTTAATACATTTGTATAGAATTCGTAAGCGAGTCGTTTTTGACAGACGCTGGACCATCTTTATTCAGCATAAACTTGACATTGACATCACGTGTCGTATCCCATAATGCTTTGGGATAAATGCAAACATGAAATATGGTGGCCGACATTGGCTGTTGCTACACCTCCCATCGAGTATATTGAACATCATGTACGTAGAAACAATAACACTGGAAGTCAGAATGAATTACGTGTGTATGACATAACCGTTGTCTGATTAGTTAACATTAAAAGTGAACTTTAATTAAATGTCTGAACAGCTATTAGTGTTCATAATTCTGACTAGTAGAAGTAATGCACTTTACAAGTTTAGACGCTTTTGTGGTTTCACCGTTCTCCCCGACCGAGTCACCCTTTCAGGTGCCGCTGGTTCAGAGAGTGAATATGTCTCTCTAGCAGGACGTGAAGCACTCTTCGCTGGTGTGTGCAGGCAGTGTCCGCTGACCGTCGGAGTCGTCACCAGCGCGAGACGCTGTCGTATGCACCAGCGCTCTACGGTTGCGACGCATAGTGCCGAGGTCGGTCTTCACTAAGTACGATCGCAGTTCAGGTGTTCGACTCACAACTAGACCTTGGCGATTTTGGTCTCGGATCCAAAACGTGCACTACACTCTCCGACGACATGTCGTCGAGACGTTTGCTCTCGATCCACCGCGAGTAGTAGTTGATCACGATGAGACCCACTTTCCCACGGAGTTCGAACAAGTCCATCGCAAGCCTCTCCCAAGGACGAGGTGGGAATGACGAAGTCGTCAATGGTTCAGTTGGCACCGGTCGATCTTTCGCCCACGTTACGCACTTTGAGACTACTGTCTCGATCATCGTCGACAGACCCGGCCACCACACAGATGCACGCGCTCTGGCCCGACATTTCGTTATGCCCTGATGTCCTTGGTGGAGACAGTCAAGGACGTCCAGTCTCAATGCTCGAGGAATGACGATGCGTTCATCATATAGGTGAATGTCATCAACGATCGCCAGATGGCTCCTGCTCTCCCAGTATTAGCGTAATAACGGTTGGTTTGGCATATATGCAGGCCACCCATGAAGACAGTATTCTCGGATTTTACTGCATTTCTCGTCTACTTTCTGTTCGTCGACTAGGCGTCTGCTGCAACGATTGTGATGATCACCCCACAACCAGACATTGTCGCTGCGCAATAGTTGGCGTAGCGGCCCGTTGCACCCAGCCAGCCCTGGGATGAACTTTCCAATCTGATTTACCATGCCCATGAAACGTTGCAGTTCTTTGACCGTCGTTGGAGTCGGAAAGTTTGTGACTGCTGTCGTTTTCCGCGGGTCGGCCTGAATGCCAAAGCCATCGACAATGTGACCAAGGAACGCTATAGAGCTTCTGGAGAACTCGCACTTGTTTGCGTTCAGTGTGAGTCCAGCCTCCTGAAGGCGACCCAGAACGGCTCTCACACGTTTGTTATGCTCTGTTTGATCTGTGGCGTGAATGAGAATGTCGTCCATGTGACAGATGACCCCCTCGAGTCCTTCCAGAATGATCGACATTGCTCGTTGGAAAATCTCCGTAGCGGAGCTGATCCCGAATGGTAGCCAGTTGAAACAGTAGCAACCATGTGGTGTGATGAAAGTCGTCAGCAGCCGCGACTCGTCGTCAAGCGGAAGCTGCCAGAAGCCGCTGTTGGCGTCAAGCTTCGAGAAGACTTCGCTGCTGCCCAACTTTGCAAGCCCAACTGATGACATCGGGTGTATCTCTCGCTGTACTGACTTGTTCAGTTGCGTCAGATCTATGCAGATCCGCACGGAACCGTTTGCCTTCTGGACAGGAACCATGCAGCACCATCTTGTCGGCGCGGTCACCGCCGATATGATCTCCTGTCGCACCATCGACTCAATCTCAGATTTTATTTGTGGAAGTAGAGGATGGGCGACTTTCCTTGCGGTGTACAAACGGAGTGGTGTGGCGGCTGCGCACAGCGTGATGTGGTGTACGGTTCTCAGTTTATCGATGCCTTTGAAGAGAGAGCTGTACTCGGCATGGTAGTTTGGTTTCCGACTCGTTGTTTCTAGGACGTTGTCGACACGTGCCACCAAGTCAAGACCGACACACGCTCGCCGACTGAGTAGAGAACACTCTTGGTTTCTAATGACGTACACCAGTTCATCGAGTGATTTGTTGCGATAGCGCAGTTTTGCCGTGATCACTCCTATTACTGATAGAAGTGTGCCACCCGGACCACGTAGTGCTTGCTTTGTCAGTAGCAGCTTTTCTGTATTAAGCCAATCCTCTTGATCGCTGACCACATATACAGCTGTCTAGTTTGAACTTTGTGGCGTGACCATTCACCTCCACCTCAGCTGACCAGTGTTCTGTGTCGTCTAGTGCCCCAACATAACCGAGGTACGGCAAGTCGACACACTCGAGCTGTTGCACTTCGTTGACTCGGTTTGACGGTTGCTTGACACCCCGACAGACAGATTGTAAGTGTCCTTTCTTTTGGCAATTGCGACAAATGGCTTCTCTTGCAGGGCATTGTTGTCGATCGTGTCGACTGCGGCCACACCATTTGCATGTGTTGTGTGTGCCTGTTATAGCAGAATGTGTTTTTGCGTTGTTGTAGTTCTCAGGTTTGTGCTTTGTACCGGCTTTGAGATGGTTTATTGGGTGAGCCGGTTTGACAAAATCAACAGTTTTGCTAGCGAGTGTTCTCTCTAACAAATTCTCTATTTTGTTTTCTTGCCTCTGCTTGTCTGCTAATTTCTATCGGGTTTTTTTCAGCGATAGATCTTACTTCCCTTGTAGCGTATCAAATAAAGCATCACTGAACACGCCTACGACGATTCGATCCCTGATTAGATCCTCTCGCAGATTGCCGTAGTCGCAGAATTCTGACAGCTTGTACAAGTCTTGTATGAAGGTGTCAATCGATTCACTCGGTGACTGAGTTCTTTTATTCAACCTCGCTCGCTCACAAATGACGTTTCGTCTTACTTTGAAGTATTCGTTCAGCGCCATCTTCGCATCGTCATATACATCGGTTTCTACGTTTACCGTCAGCGTAGACAGTATATCGTCTGCAAAGTCCCCCATACTGTAGAGTAGTATGCTGACTTGATCTGCATTCGGCTTATTTTTCAGCCCCGATGCTACTCTATAGCGTTCGAACCGCTTTAGCCACTTAGGCCAAAGTTCTGCCTGTTGGCTATTTACGCCATCGAACTTTCCCGGCAGTGGAATGTCAAGCTGGATGCCAGTGGGCGTAATATACTGCGCTGGCTGAACCGTAGGATTCTCCCCTGGTATGCTCATGTTTACCTTGTTGTATCAGCGTCGACTGTGGGCGTTTTAAACCCCGCTGCCACCATATAGAATTCGTAAGTGAGTCGTTTTTGACCGACGTTGGACCATCTTTATTCAGCATAAACTTGACATTGCCATCACGTGTCGTATCCCATAATGCTTTGGGATAAATGCAAACATGAAGTATGGTGGCCGACATTGGCTGTTGCTACAGTTTGTGCTAATGTGAGACCTTACACGACTTGCTACAACCTTTTCTAATATTTTGGAAATAAAGCTTAGGTTAGAAATAGGTCTATAACTGTTTAGGTCTTCTTTAGGCAGAGATGACTTCTTAAGAAATGGTATGACATGGGCGTATTTTAAATCACCAGGAAAACAGCCAGAGCAAAGTGATGCATTTATACTATTTGTTATAGGTCAAAAAAAATGTGTGTATCGAGACATGCTTGTAGCAGTATTGTTGGAAATGGATCAAGTGCACAAGATTTATTTGGGGAGGACATAATTATTTTCCTAACTTCATCAACTGTTGCAGGTTCAAATGATACAAGTAGAGAATTTATTTGTGGAAAGTCTGACACTGACATTACTTAAATTATTACGTGGGAAAGTAGAACGAATGATACTGATTTTATTCTTAAAGTGACTAGAAAACGAATCACACACATACTTAATTGACACATGATCAGGTAGCGATGGAATAGGCCGTCTGTGTAGAATGTTATTGATGCAGTTCCATAACTAATGCGGTTATCAGACTTATGTATGACCATATTTGTATAATAATCTGATTTAGCTTTGGCCATGTGTCTGTTACAGAGGTGACATTGCTTAGAATAGCGCAACCTATCTAATGGCGAACGCGATTTGCGCCATACACGCTCTAAATAACGACGACGCCTTTTAGATAGTATAATTTATGAAGTTATCCATGGAGCAGGTGGCCTTTCTGACACACATTTGGATTTTATAGGTGCATGTTTGTTAAGTAATGCATCGAGTACTTGACAGTACTGTTTATATAAGTCAGATAGATGTTTTGTTGGATCTGTGATAAGGTCGGATATAAGGATATCAGCCATTAAAGCTGTAATGTCAATCCTGTGAATGGTTCTGTACGACACATTGTGTTTCGACTCTAATGGGGTTATAGAAACATTAACATTAGCAATGACAGTATGGTGGTCTGATAACCCATCTGAAACAGTAGGTGCTTGGATATTATTACAAACTGAACGGTTATCAAGAGGTCAAGTCAATGGCCAGGTATATGTGTCGAAAAGGTAACATGTTGTTTCAAATCAAATGATGCCAGAATATCATCAAAAATAGTTGTGTTGTAGAAGGTATATCCAAATGTACATTAAAATCACCAAGAATGTAAAATTCTGAATGAATAATTGCCAGATTTTCCAACATATCCTGAAAGTCTTCAAAGAAATTTGCAGGATGTCCTGGAGGGCGATAGATACAAACAAAGTATGAAGAGAAAGAAGAATCTGAAATTTCAGCACAGATGGACTCAAAACTGGAGTATTCAGGGTTGGAATATAATGTATCTTTGAACTGCTGTGATATTAAAAAGCCAACACCACCTCCACGGCCGACTAAACGTGGTCGATGGTGAAAGGTGTAACCAGAAGGGGAAACGTCAGTAATACATGCAGGTGCATCATGTGGTCTGAGCCAGGTTTCAATTACAGCTAGAATGTTTATTTTCTTTGAAATTAATAAATCACAAAGTGAGGCTGTCTTATCTCGTACAAATCGAACGTTTGTAGTGGCCACCCATAGTAGCGATCACCAGAACAGAGACCATGTTGAAACGGAAAAAGCGAGACAGCGATAGCAAGACGGAGAGACAGAGTTAGAGAGAGATGGCAAGAGAAAGAGCGCAGGTTAGGGTTACACAGTTCCACCTTTTGTCAAACACAGTGAGCAATATCCAAGGTTCATGTGTATCCCTTGCGGCTAAAATCGCCGCTACGCGTACGCACGCGATTGCATAACGTGTGTTCAACAATATTATGACGTCACATACACACAGTAACGCAGTTACGCAATCAGCGTTTAACAAAATTCGGGAAATTTATTTTAGCATTTATATGCAGACAACCAACTCCTAGAACAGATTCATTCTTTGTAAAAAAAAATTGCATTGCTTTGTGCGACGCGCTCCAAAGGAATTATGGGATTGTGACGTTTTTGGCCAGTCAATCAAAGACCTAGGTCGCGGAAGTTGCGTAAACGGCGATAATGGTCCACGATTACCGAAGACATACATTCGCCTTCATCGGCAAATTTTGTCTGCTACTATAGCGTCTTTCAACCTGCGACGCTAGGACGGCATGCGAACTCTCAACAGTCCGGCAAGGATACTACTTATATCGATTTTCGGACTACGTCATTGCGGTAAATTATATTTATTCATAACTTGATATACACTGACATGTGGCGATACTTCTCAATGAAACTTACTGCAAACTTTCAGAAAGTCGAGATGTATATAAACAACTAGACACAACCCGTGAGGTAGACAATGCGTGGTGTCATTTCCCGAGAGGTTTTCTTCGGCATATTTTGTGCGCATCTCACGGCCTTTGGTCAGCGAACGGAGAGCAAAGACTGAGAACCTTACATGGAGTCTGCATCTGTCGCGTTATTTTTGTGGCCTATGACTTTCCGCAGATGTGCATTCGTACTTATTAACGCCCGCAGTTGAATGTTTTTGTCCGCTTATAAGTATATTGACGAACACAATCCCCACTAACAGGACTAATTCGAAGATAACTGTGCTCATTGCCATTTAACGTACAACCTTTATCTCATGAGATGCAGTCAAGAGTTTTGGTTTGAAAGCCAATGAAGTGAAGTCAAGCATGGTGGCTCTAAAATGTAATGGAATAGGCTGTACATGTGGGTGATAATAGCTCTCGAGGAGACACCTTAAAGAGGGCGTGACACGTGGACGAACAGAGAGGGAACGTTTAGAGTGTTTATATCCAGAGTTGAGGGTGGAATGAACAAGAATAAGGGATTGGGGGTTGGGGAGGGGAGCGCGAGATATTTAGGGAATAAAGACGTGTGGTGTGATGAAGACGGCAGCACGGGTTCAGTACCTGTTAGAAGGAGAAAGAAACGAAACCCGAAGCCCAGTTTAGAGACAGGCCACATGTCCTTACCACAGTTTTGAGACAGGCCACAAATCGCTCCCTTAATCAACTTAGTGATTGCCTTCAAGATATATTCCACTTCCACTGACAGCAAGTTGAAATTAAATGCAAATAAAACTGAATTGATCATTATTGGTACTCCAATGCAGCGTACTAAACTGGATCGTTTTTTCCATACGCGTATTTTGAATCAGTATATCACGCCAGCAACCTCGGTGCGGAATATCGGAGTGATCTTAGATAGTAACTTTAATTTCCGACAACACATATCTCAAACATGTCGCTGCTGCTTTTATCATATACGTGTTCTTCGCCGTATATGTAATGTTCTGTTGCTAAAACTATTGCAACAGCGCTTGTTAGCAGCAGACTTGACAATTACAATTCCCTCCTTTATAATATCGCTAGCAAGGTCATCACAAAACTTCAGCGTGTCCAAAATTGTCTAGCAAGAGTAGTTACAAGATCTCCTCGTTTTTCTCACTCTGTACCGCTTTTTGGCTTCCTGTACGATATCGTATACTATTTAAGATCAGTACCATTACATACCAGGCACTGTCCAGTAAGCAACCATCTTATTTACAGTCATTGCTTACTCCTGTAAGAAAACCTAGCCAGCTTCGATCATCTAGTTCTGACCTACTTTTTGTTCCTAGAGTCAACACTAACATTGAAACTAGGGCTTTTTCTGTTGCTGCCCCAACTCTTTGGGATATGCTCCCTCTTAGTCTTAGATCAGTTAAAAATATTACAAAATTTCGTCGTAATTTAAACATTTATCTTTACAACCTTGCTTATCCACCGTAGCTCCCTAGCGCCTTGGCCTATCCGTTGACAACTGGAATACTGCATACGGATTTTGAGATTGACCAATCCTTTTGTTTTTAAGCGCCTCTGAGCTTGGTTTCCAAGGAATTAGGCGCAATAGAAGTTATCTTATTATTAATATTATTATTATGTTCATGCTACAGGATCAACGTCTATATGTCTGTCTGTCTGTCTGTCTGTCTGTCAGCTTATATAGTGTCTCTTCCGAAAGACACATGCAAAGTGAGAACGAAATTACCAAAGTTTCGAAACGGTGGTCGGTACCAGAATTCGAACCCCGTTTCCTTCTATCGACAGTGTGGCTGTCTAACCGCTCGACCACATCTTCCAACAAAACTTTGGTAGGAAGTATTAATATTGACCTTGCTAACATCTGGAAAGACGATTGTTTCGGTAGGATCTACATCGCATATAGTTTGGAGCGTTGCTCGATATGAGATTTGACAGTGAGTCATGAATGTCTGAGAAACATATACATTCACTCAAGACGATGGCTTGGCGCACACTGAATGTTCAGGATAAGTTAGACACGGAGAAATTCAAACATATGGATCAAATATAAAGTAGTAACTAAAGAGCAGGTCTACTACATTCTGTCAAGAGAGGAAATCTGGCCAGATCTGAGCATTGGAAAAGAAGACCTAATAGCCTAGCATTTGGTACAGAGTTCTAATAAAAGTGGTACCGGAAACCGAAGAGTTAGGTAGAGGAATTGGCCAGTTGGCAGACTCGAAGTAGCGAGATAGATTGCAAGGAGATGCTGACGACCTAATCTAGATGATAGCATCACGTACATCATAATGTTCTTTTAATGTATCAGTTTATATACATGTTCTTTTCCACACCTTCGCCGGTGTCCCATATTAATTCGCTTAAATCTGTCTGTTCTCTTTGACCAGATGTCTGCTGTCAGTCTTTCGACACGAACGTTACATCCGGTAATGTCCAACATTTTCTGCGGGACTTGCATGACATGTCAGTCAACCGTGACTGGTGGCCTGTCATTGGAGGTAGATCGACTTAAAGTATTACTGTTAGGCTGTCCCAGTCTACCCTAGATGTTTATTAAATAAGGCCTAAACCCAACAGAATAATAGTTGTGTTTCCAGCTACCAGATTGAACCTGTTATATATACAGCCAACCCACGGAGTTTTTGTGTGATCACCACCATCATCATCATTATCATCACCATCATCGACGTTCATGCAATCAAGGAAAATAGATAATTTATTTGCAATATATAATTTATAACTATAAACGCATTGCCAGCCGAAACTCTAGTTGTAAACATACCGGACATAATGCTGATTTGCCATACGTTTACATTTTAAACCGGCCTTAAACATTCCAACACCTACGTACTGTTTCGTTGCAGCTGCCATTTTAACGCCTCTCCGACCGGAAGTTGTCACCAACGTCTTGCTGTGTCTCATTATTTTTTGCATCGTCCTCTACGTCGCAATGCTGTGTAGAAAAAAGCGCCAACAGCGCCGCCTGGTGAGTTCTGGAAGTGCCATGTGGGGCATACATGTCTTCCAAAGTTCACATGAAGGGGAACGGTTAGGCTTTCTATATAATTATAAATTAATCTTTTAACTGAATTCTTCATACCTTTCAAGAATTAATAAACTTATTGACATCTGCAATATTTCACTTTGCAGAATAAGAATCTGGATCGAATTACAAAAAGGTGCATCAACTGTCAGACAATTTCGAAGCTAGGTACGTATGGAATGTCGTTAGCAGCAGTAGTAGTGGCGGTGGTAATGATACTGTCATACTGCTCCTTTCTACCTTTGAATTATCGCTGCTGTTTCATAAAAAGTCCCCCCGCCACCACCCCACCTACTAGTTTATCAGGTTTCCCGCCCCTAATATATGCTTGCGTTCGGTTGTAGCTCTATAGTTCTTGATTGAGTGGCTAGATTCACTTGTTTTAATGTTTACTGCGTGTATTATAAAGTAGGTAGACAGACAGACGAGTAACAGAGACCAACATGGCGTTCAGTGCCATACGCAAGGTCACAGTAAGCCGGATATAGCGGCGCGTTACAGCAGTGGCGCAACATAGCAAAGCCTTGATATACAATGATAATAATATTACACTTGTCTAATGGTTTATGATGAGCATTTAAAATTATGGGTTTGCCTTATATAAAATTACTTTATGAGTGTTCATTGTAGTTATCTTTCCTTTAATTTAGGCACTGAGCGATCGCTTGATGAAATTCCCGGAAGTTCTATAAAAAACGTTTCGTGGAATCCCTGTCGCCACCTGTCGACGGATGCAAAAACGACTGACCTCAACTATTTAGCCGCGGCAAATTCCGTTGACACTTTGAAATCACAAACACTTAACACCCCTCAAGGTGAAAAGTGTGGAATTATCTACAACTGTTGCGGTTCACGCGACACCCATAGCTCCCGTTTGGCAGACGCGAAATCCACGAATGGCAGGCCGCGAGCAAACGGATTCAAGCACGCTAAAAAATTCCGTAAGTGTGACGTTAGCAGCCACTGTTGCTCTGAACGATTCCCGATGAGCAACAGCGAACACTGTATACGCCATCTCACTTGTTGCAAGCATAAAAAGGCGTCTCTACGCAACGAGTCATGCCCGATGGAAGACGAGACAAAATACTTCTCGCACAGGAAGAATGATTTCACCACGGATGAGAATGCGGCGACCCTGGAGAACGCAGAGAGCCTCGATTTCTACAACGGCGTCGACCAAGACTGGCAGCGGATCTGGCTGCACATCAAGCCTTTCGGTCGTCGCACGCCGCTGGGCCAACTCAAAGGAGCGCGATCGGCTGAAGACGAGGACGTGAGCGTGGCTAGCGGCGATACCTGCATCCTAGACAAAGGCGGGAAGCCGACCGACACACACACGCCCAACAACCGGCGTACGTTTGCCGGCAGCCCGTGCAGCGAGCAGAGCGGGGCCAACAGAGACGTCGCAAAGAGAATCTGCGCCATGCGACAAAACCCGGACGTGGATCCGGCGCCCTGCGCGACGGTGGACAGCAACACGAACCAGAACAATCATTGCGACGCGTGGACGCCGGCGAGCGGCGACGGCGACCTCGCGAATGGAAACCGGAAGTCACATTCGCTACTTCCGGGAGACGGCCGTCCACGTGGTGTGACCATCCACGCGGTCAGGGATGCTCAGCTCGGAAGGAACTCTCCAGCGAGCCGGGTCGCACGCGGCAAAGAAACGCCCTTGACAGCGTCTGCATCTAGCGGACACTACCGTCGCGAAGACAGGCATCTCGGACGAGACCACCTGCCTGGCCGAGGTCTGCCGTCGTGGAGACTGAACAAGGACAGCCTCTTGCTACGGGTTGGTGATGTATTCGTCGGACAGACATGGCGTGGCGACCAGCGGCAGTGCATCCACAAGGGGCCGGTGGACGCGGCCGCAGGAGACGGACGAGACCTCCCGGAGCCAACCCGTCTGGCGTGGTCGTCCGCCCCCGCAGCGCGCTCCGTCTTCGCCAAGCTGCTGGCCGGCATCAGCGCCAAGGACATCCTTCGCCCGTTGAAGACCAGACCTGGGGTTGTATTCAGCAGTCTGACGTCCCACAGCAGACACCATAAAGTCAGCCACTCGGATGACAACACAAATAACAGCAACAACGGAAAATATTACACGAGCGACGACTCGGACACGAATCGCCTGGTGACGAGCTACGCCAGCTACGACAACGTCAGTCGGCGGGCGACGGTCCACCAGCGCCGGGTCTCCACTGCACCAAAGAGGTCCACCTACACACGCGGGCGAGAGGACGACGGCGACCCCGTGGAGGACAAGAGATGCAGTGGTGACCACGCCTACCACGCTTCCAAGTACGGCAACGACGACGACATCGTCTACACTAGCGACGAGGAAGAAGAGTTGGATACCATGCCTCTGCTACACGGCGAGGACGGCGACACGAGCGACGATCAGGAGGAGGGCGAGTCTTCGAACAGCGAGGATGCGGGGCCTTGCAGCGCTACCTGCGTCATAGTCGACGAGCAATCACGCACGGCAAACAGGTCTGTATATTCTCTTCCTCCCTTTGTTGGGTGGAGTCCGCATCACTAGGCAGCTTCTTCTGCTTTGCTTACTGATTCTCCCAGTCTCCCTCCGTCTTCTTGGCTTTTCGCACCTCTCCTCCACTCAGTTTCGATCTTTCTCTTATTCCACCCTCTTCTGTGTTTCAAGCTCTGTTTTGTCACTCATTCATCACTCATTCTATGTCCTGCCCATCTCAGTCTGCTTTCAACTACTTTCAGTTTGAGGAATTTCCGTGCTAATAAACAGTAGATGTAATGTGGGTGCTGCAGGGAGGAGGGGGATAGCTCGGCGGCGGCGGTCGACCGGCCGGGACAGCGGTTGTTGCGGGGTGAGCCAGTGATCGTGGCAAGGGTCGTCAAGGAACTGTGTGCGCTGCTCGACTACCATCACCATGGGATGGACGACGGCCTCGTCAACGCCGTCGCCGTCGCCGTCAACAACATGCCCGTCTCCAGACACATCCTCTACCAGGTCTGTAGCTCACACGTCACCCTGTCGCCATGGCGCAGGTAGATTAATCGTGTGTGTGTGTGTGAGTGTGCGTGTGCATGTGCGTATGCACCTGCCAGTTATTATTGAAGCCAACCACCCTCCTGTTTCTGAGCAATCCAAATGACTGGATTTCATGCTATATTAGAACTTTTGTGTTTGTGTGTGTGTGGTGTGTATGTACATACGTGCGCGCTCGCCCATATGTGTGTGTGTGCGTGCGTGCGTGCGCATGCGGACACATATTTCCTCGCGTGTGCGTGCGCGCGCGCGCCTATAGGCATACATGCATGTTCGTGTGCGTTTGTAACATTGAATATAATACAATACTATCATTACATTGCAAAGAAATAAATACATAAATAGTAAATGCATTATGTAATTACCACATCACATATCGTTAGTTGCAAAGACGACTATGCCGCAGGTGTTCCGCTATGCCAACCATTTCGCGACGATGTACTCGGACGCGGCTGCCTCGGTCGGCGACCCGCGCCTCGACCGCCGCACCATCAGCCGCATGGAGCAGGGGCTCATCGGCCGGGGCAGTTTGCCACAGCTCGCAGCCTCCTTCGAGTCCGTCGGCGTCAAGGTAATAATAATAAATCGTGAACAGGGACGCGCAATAAGAGTCATTATTAGAGCAAGGGAGCTGGAGGTTAGGGTGCACGGGAATGCGATTTCAAACAAATAATTTTGAGGTTTTTACGAAAGGAGGTTATGGTTTCAGATGATTTTAAAGAGATATGGAGCTGATTCCAGATTTTGAGTGTAGCTGCAGAGAAAGCACGTTTGCCACCAATGCTTAGCTTAGTTTTAGGAACAGAATGCTGTTTTGAAAAACGTGGGCAATATACACTATCGGTTGCCTACACAGCAGACATCATAAAAATGACTCCTGACTTGTCATGAAAACATTTCTGAAATTGTTTTATTGATATCGAAAGGGTGTTAGAAACAATGTAATACATGTTTTGTGACAAAAAAAGTTGTTTTTCATCTCAGATTTTTCTGATCATTCGTCGATTTCCCATTTTAAATCAACTGCCTACAAAGCAGTTGCGTTGTCGCTGTACATGCATTCAATCTTGTTTTGGAAAGCGGTCTTGGCTATAGCAATATAAAAAACTATCCTCTATAGTTACCCCTTTAGTAGAATTGATTAAATGGTAATACATGCGTTGGGAGCACGAGCACATGATGACATTAAGTTGTTTCATTCATTTTGTCAGCCTTTTTTTAGAACATCACGTTTCTGTAATTATATCTAACAATAGTTGTGGTTATCAGTGGTTAACATTCGCGTATAGGGGAACGATTTACAAAACGGACAGCTACATTTGTGGCGGCACTGCTAAGTAACTCACCGTGCCACTGCTGAACGTTGATCGGAAGCGAGAGACCCTCATTCAAGCAGGTGATCTCAAAGAAGATTTTTCACATTTCCTAAAATATTAGCATTGTTTTCAAAATATTATACTGTGCTGCCAAAACGGGCCCCTACATGTAAAGTCGTCATCCCGTCTCAACAGCTCGGCCTGTCCGGTCTGACGTACGGGTGTCGGGCCGTGGCCTACCAACTGCTCAACATCCTGGCGGAGCTGGAGACGGTGGAGGAGACGGCCGATGACGGGCTGCTCGCGTCCATCAGCCGGGGCGGCTGCGAGACGGAGATGCTCCGGCGGCTCCTTGTCGACTTCCTAGACCCCGACGGCTACGCTCGCACCGACAGCCCGACACAGAGTGACTACGACGACGAGGTAAACATCAGGGTGACATCCACGGGGGCCTGGGGCACGTGAACCCTAGACCTTTGGAATGTGCCTGCGCTAGCGTGACGTGCACCACCCCCAGACCTTCAAGTGTTGGCATTTTCAGCAAAAAGTGTTGGTACTGTTGGCGAGCTTCGGGGAGGGGAATGCAACTGGAGGTTTTGGAAGACCCTGACTTGTTGGTAATTTGGCGAAATTAATGGTTGACCTACAAACCAACCATTTGCAACTGCAATTAACAACGTCAGTGGCTTATCCAGAATTCCATCTCAAAGTGGTAGATTTCACAGATCTCTATGCATAGAAGTCAGTCCGTACATTCTGGTGAAATGTCACAGATTGTCCAATAAGCGCTAAGCTGTGACACAGCTATGACTAGTGACATTTTCGTTTCGCTCGATGTGTACATGAATACGTTGGTTCATATGTTGGTTTCTCATATTCCTATTATGTAACTGTTATAACGTCATACTGTGCACCATTGGAACGTAACCTTTTCATAAGTTACATCGACAAAGCGATATCGGTGATGATTTAGGCCTCTACGTCGTAGATTGCCGGGTCTGTTGTACCGGATATGGATACAATCACGTCACAATATACACATTATGTACATTTCCATTTAAAAGGAGGCAGTCTGTTCCAAGTTTTTCTTTTAGTAATTAATATAATGTTCTTATGTCTATAATAAACATGTTGACTGTATACTACCAGACAAATTGTGTTTAGTAAGCTCGTAACAACGTTCGCAGATAGGATGATATGACCCCGGAGCAAGTTCAGATGGTAAACAAAACAGTTTCAAAACTAGCTTTATTGGCGATACGGCCGAGACGGGCTGAATTAACCGCAGTATCCTTTGATGTTCAACGATTTCCCAATTTCCCACGTTCAACACAGCAGACTTCCTGTTGGAAATTACTACGCTGGCTAATTCCGGGTAGAGGAACAGACAGCCTCCCTTTAATAAAGACAATAATATTGCTGCCAATAACCTAGCTGTGACGGCCGTGCAACCAGGAGGCCTACTGGGACGACCCGTCCCTGAGACGAGCCCGGCCGACGGCGCCGTGGAGTCGCCCGCGACACAACAACACCGACTCCCGTTCAACGTCCATCAACAACAATAACATGACGGAGCTGAGTGAACACTCCATCAGAGGCATCATCAGAGGTAGGAGCTGTGCGCGTAGTCCACGTGCGTGATACACCAGCTTCTGAGTGTTACATATTTTAAAGGGAGATTTCAGCTCCTTATTATTCATATTAATTAATGTAATGTATTTGAGACAAGACGTACACTGACCGCCAAATTGTATTTGATACGTATACTGGCCGCTAAATTGTATTCGATACGTACAGTGGCCGCCAAATTGTATTTGATACGTATAGTGGCCATCAAATTGTATTTGATAGGTATAGTGGCCGCCAAATTGTATTTGATACGTATAGTGGCCATCAAATTGTATTTGATAGGTATAATGGCCGCCAAATTGTATTTGATACGTACAGTGGCCATCAAATTGTATTTGATACGTATAGTGGCCATCAAATTGTATTTGATACGTATAGTGGCCGCCAAATTGTATTTGATACGTATAGTGGCCGCCAAATTGTATTTGATACGTACAGTGGCCATCAAATTGTATTTGATACGTATAGTGGCCATCAAATTGTATTTGATAGGTATAGTGGCCGCCAAATTGTATTCGATACGTACAGTGGCCATCAAATTGTATTTGATACGTATAGTGGCCGCCAAATTGTATTTGATACGCCCAAAACATTGTTCGTAATTTTAATATTTCGCCCACGAAAACACAAAATATTCAGTTTATAACATCATTGGCAAATGCCAATACAACGGACGCCGCGTGGTTTAACTGCGGTCGCGTTTTACCACATTCAAGATACCCAATTCAGTGAACTGCTTGAAAATAATTATCAATACGTAGTGTTTAACGTGCGATTAAAAACGCTATTAGCGTAAATGTGCATATATATATATACATGCACATATATTCCCACCAAAAGTGTTTATCGTATCTTGTGGCTTTGCACACTTATACGACCGCTCCTAATCGTTGGATGTGGTAACAAATGTATACAATATGTCGTGACGTGTTTCTTTGCTTACGGCAGACTTGAACGAGGTGAAGGTATTAGCCAATGACGCGGTTCAAGGCAGTCAACAGATCAAAGCAGAGGGCGAGCAGGTAGAGCATACTCGTTATTTATTTCTCTTTACAATCATGATATATCCGTCTTGCAATGCCACCAGTCGAACCGAGATGCTATGGCGGCGGGGTTGGTTCGGCCGCCAGTTTTTAGAAATTGTCAGTGTATTCGTATTTTAATTATTGAATATTTCGAATCCGACGATGTACGTCACGGTGGGTATGGCCGGTGACTGCTTACGCAAGCAAGCCCGCCTCGAGTATACAAACTTCTCCCCGGTCTCCGAGTCTGAAACAAACTGCGAGCACCTTGGAGTTCTACCCATTTGAACCAACTTGGGACGTTATCAAAGTGCAATAAACGAACGTGTGTCATGCCTTCTTATGACCAATGTGTACCTGGCAATAACTACTTAAAATGCCATAATTTTATCTTTTTTTGAGATAAGCGACTCGGGTCCAAGTCGTCCTTTCACATAGCCTAAGTGGCTCGCGTACGGCTCAAATGGGTATACTTTCAAGGGGATGCCAGTTCGCCTCATTATAAATCACAATCAGAAATAGTTTATTGTTGGAGACTCCTGTTAAGACTGCAAAATGTTATAGTCGATGACATAAGAACCACCGTACATTTGATTGTACATACACAGTTTCTAAGTGCAACATATAGAATAAACAGAGTTAAAATAAGAAACCATCCTCAAAGTACATCGTGTGTTTATGCGTGTGTGCGTGCGTGCGTCTGCTCTATAGATGTGCGCAATGTCCACGTATCTTAGTTATGTGAGTTGTGAATAGTATTATTAGTTGTGCATGCATATTTAACAGTTCACGTTGGAGTGAGAGACCACGCAGAGATCAGTAGTCGACTAGCATTGCCCGGTAACTGCCATGACTGTCTCTCTTGCTGCAGCTATACGGCAAGGACTGCGACCTGACAAAGGCCAAGTCGGAGATGGTGACGGTGGCACTGGGTGCCTGGCAGAGTCGTGTGCATGACTACGTCACGCAGCGTGGCACGGCAATCACGGTGCCGGAGAACCAGCGCAGGAAGACAATCTCCATCTCGTACCGCCTCACGACGTCCTACGGCGACATGCGGCGCCACCTACCGACGTGGGTAAGCTACGTGCTCCTGGTGCTGATGGCGGTAATGTGCATCGGCTGCGAGGTCGGCTGTGTGCTGGTGGGGCGACACCTGAGCACGGAGGAGGGACACTTCTGGTCGATTGCAACCATCTCCGCAATCCTCTTCGACATCATTGCCCTGCAGCCGCTCAAGGTGCTCCTTATCGCCGCCGTCTTCACCTCCAGGAAAACGTTGTTGTAACGTCACTTCCGGTGCAGGTGGCGCCATCGAGAGCGAGCGTCACGTCGCGTCTGCTTGAATTGACGCGACATATCCGACGAGTCAGGTCGGCATTTCAAACCTCACCCCACAGTGGGGTCACATGATACTGTTCTTAGCAACTCCCACTCGATGTTTCAGGCTGTGTACCCCGAGTCTGGAACATTTCCCGACTGGCGGGTACAAGTCGTCCACGTGCCAAAGTTTGGCGAATGATGTGCGACGCTGTGCTTCATATGTTCACGATGAACTCGACAACAGAAAGAAATCGGAATCGCAGCATCTTGATCTCATGTTTTATTTTGTTTACTCTGATTCTGTATTCACGTCGATCGGGTGTCGCGCCTTGTGCTTTACCCGTGACAAAAATGTAAATAAAATACCACACAAAACTGGTGACATTTAATAGGTAATTAATTAAAATGTGTTGGTATATGGTGTGTGTGTGTGCGTGCGCGCGTGTGCGCCAGTGTGGATGTGTATATACAAATAACATACGAAATAATTGTACATGGTATTTAGGCATTCATATATATGCTTATGCGTAATCTAATGATTTTATTTGGTTGCTCAATTTGGTCTCATACGTGTATACACGTAATTCCAATGCAACTGTCATATTTCGATTAGCAGCAAAACAGCTAAACCTTTATCCATATTTGCAAGAAAACACGAAGATGTGCAGTGACTATTTTAAACATGGGTTTGTTGTCAACAAATATGCACACGGATATTAAATACGAAAGCTTCCACATTTTTCTGAATAACACCATATATACGAACGTATGAAACTCACAAACAAAACACAGCAACCTCTCAGGACGGGATCAAACAATGATACGATGCACGCATATCTCTCCTGCGTCCAAATTACCAACATCCAATCGAGTCGATCAATTCCCTGGGTAGATCTACACCCTTAAACCCAGGTGCGTCCCAGAAATTACTCGGCAGGAAACTGCGGGAAGGGAAGAGTTCAGCGTCATTGGTGAGTGTAACATAACATTTGCCCATCAGAGCGCACAGATTCCTCGTCGTTGTTTTCTTGCCGACCCCTGGCGCGCATCCGTGCTTCGTTTCTCCATTGTTACTATAGCAAATGACACAAACAATTTCGTCAACAACCGACACATGGATAAAGGTAAGCAACGTTCTTCAATAACTACGCCGTTTATCTTGCAGCCCGCAATCTCAATAACATTAACCCGCACCCACACCGTCGTAAACCATAGGCAGAACGGCTTCTTACGACGTAACAATTCAGAAGGCATGCCTGTGTGGGGGACCATATAACCTACGCAGGAAATAAGACTAGGAATCGTGACTCGTTTGATGAAGCCACAGGTAAGTTTATAAGAAAAGCCAATATCTACTAAACATTATATATATGCAATAAACTAATAGTCGTTGCATAGCGTATATTACAGGAAACAGTCTTTATAAAGACTAAGTTAGTTAAGTTATTAAATAAATTCTGATAGGGATATGGCGCCTTGCAAGCGGCAAGTCAAGGCAAAGCGACACTTGGTGTGCGATCACTGCCACAGCTGGGTAGATTTTGCATTGTCCGGCTGTGGGAAGTCATGGGCAGAAACCATGGAGGAGGGATTCACCTTTCAGCGCATGGGGTGTTGGAAGGTGGAGTGTCTGCAGAAGGAGATAGTTAGGTTGACAGATATTGTGATGGGGATCGAGATGAGAATTAGCAAGGAAACAGGTGGAATGTAGAGAGACGACAGAGGTGGAGAGAGGTGGGAATACTGCAAGACTGAAGGAGACTAGCAGTGGCAAGAAGACTGAGGAAAGGAGATTGAAAGGAGAGAAGGTGATTGGAGGGGAAGAAATTGGAAAATCGACGACAGAAAATGTGACAAGCGCGAAGGTGACAGGGGAGAAAGTGACCATAGAGAAGGAGGGAGGGAAGATGGGACGGGAGAGGAGAGAAGAAAATGAGATGGGTGGAAAGATGAAGATGTGATAGAAGGGAAGTCGATAAAAGGGACGATGACAGGAGGAAAGGTGACAAGAGAAAAAGCGACAGGAAAGAATGGATCGGAAGAAAATATGACAGGAGAGAAGACGCCGGGGGAAAGGACAACAACCAGACAGATGCAAACCGGAGAAGGAGCTACTCTGAGGTAGTGATGAGGGGGCAATGAGGAAAGAGAGGGTGTTTATGGGTGACTCCATTATGAGAAAGACGGACAAGACACTAAGCGAGGGGAAGGACGTCGTTGTTTGTCTACTGGGGGCTACGATAGAACATGTGACTGAAAGTGTAGAGAAGGTATTGGGGCATGGCAAGGGAGGGTCTATACTAGTACACGTAGGAACAAATAATGCAAACAGGGAGGGAACAACTGGGATAGTACAGAAGTATAGACAGTTAGTGAGGAAGCTAAAGAAGACAAGAGTTGAACAGATTATTCTCTCAGGAATTTTACCAGTAAGGTTACTAGTTGAGCAGATGTGTGAAGACGAGGGGGTGGGATTCACAGATTTATGGGGATACTTTGTTGGGAGGGAAGATATGTACATGAGAGATGGCCTCCATCTTAGTGGAAAGGGAGCAGCAGTTTTCTCACAGAACCTGCTGCGATCTGTTGACAGTGGGACAGGTTGCATCTATTTAAACTAGATTCGCAGGGGGGACTCACAGAGAAGCCTGAAACTGGAGGCATAGATAAAGACAGCACAAATAAATCAGCAAAGTACAGTCTGGAAAACTTTTCTGAAGCTGGATATAAATGTGTTTGTTTAAATGCAAGGAGTACAGTAAACAAAAGAAATGAACTAAACATTATGGTAGAACACATTGACCCTCACATAATAAGTATAACCGAATCATGGACCACCACCGATATATCAGATGCCGAATTGGGACTGACAGGATATGTAATGTTTAGGAAAGATAGAATAGGAAGAAAGGGAGGTGGAGTTATTTTATATATTAAAGAATCTATCCAGGCTTATGAAATAAAATTAGAAAGAGAAGCAGATTGCAAAGAAGCTGTTTGGTGTAACATAGTTACAGCAAACTCAAAGTTAACAGTTGGGTTAGTTTATCGCAGTCCAAACATAAGCATAGAAGAGAATGAAAAAATACAAAACGCTATAAGGGAAGTAAGCAAACGGGACTGTATTATTATGGGGGATTTTAACCACGGGCATATACAATGGAAATCTTTACAGAGTATGGGGAGTGAGGACCACAAGTTTTTAGTTTTAGTTCAAGATACTTTCCTTTCTCAACATGTGCCAGAACCAACCAGGGATGAATATGTGTTAGAAATAGTTTTGTCCTCACAGAATGAATTAGTTGACAATGTTAATATATGTGAGCTACTTGGGAATAGTGATCAGAACCAGATACATTTTACCATCAAACTAAAATCAGAAAGGAATAGTAAAAAGCAGTATAGGAGAAATTTCCACAAAGGAAGGTATAAGGACATGAGGAAATATTTAGCAAAGATAGACTGGAATAACCCATCTAAAAAATAAGACAGCAATAGAATGCTGGAATATATTAAAGAGTGAAATGAAGTCGATAAATTTGTACCCTTCAAAAAACAAGGTAAACGGTCCAAAAAGAAACACTTATCGAAAGAAGCCATTAGTAAAATTAAGTATAAACAAATGATGTGGAAGTCATATAGATGTACTCGAAATGATGAAGACTACAACATTTATAAAGAAGCACTTAACCAAGCTACAGCTGAAATTAGAAATTCAAAGAGAAGCTATGAACAACAATTAGCTAGTAATATAAAACATGACAGCATGAGTTTTTATGCGCATGTTCAAAGCAAACAGAAAGTTCAGGATAAGGTCGGTCCTCTAGAAGATAGTGCTGGAAATATAATATCAGAGGGATTCTTAATGGCAGAAGATCTGAATGAGTATTTTAGTTCAGTGTTTACCAGGGAAGATATTAGTTCACTGCCAGTACCAGAGGCTAAGTTCAAGGGGGCAGATTCAGACTATTTAGGACAGTTAATTGTAACCCCGGAAATGGCAGCTAAGAAAATAAGGGCTATGATGGATAATAAATCACCTGGAGTGGATGGGATTCCGCCCAAACTACTATTGGAAATTGTAGAACAAATTAGCATACCGCTTGCAACAGTTTTCAATTTGTCATTAGAATGGAAAGAGGCAAACATTATACCATTATTTAAAAAAGGTTCGAGAAACAAGTCAGAGAACTATAGACCAGTGAGTTTAACATCAGTGATTTGCAAATTATTAGAAAGACTAATTAACGATCACATGGTGGATTTTCTTGTTAAACATAACTTGATAAACCCATCTCAACAAGGGTTTTTAAAAGCGAGGTCATGCTGAACAAATATGTTATGTTTTTTTGAAGACATCACTAAGTGGGTAGATGAGGGATCACCAGTAGATATCGTCTGCTTAGATTTTCAAAAAGCTTTCGACAAAGTACCACATCAAAGATTACTGCTTAAACTAAAGGCCCATGGCATAGGAAATGGTATAATAAACTGGATAGAAAAATGGCTGATTGACAGAAGACAACGTGTAGTAGTTGATGCGGAGACTTCAAACTGGAAATCAGTATTGAGTGGGGTACCACAGGGATCAGTATTAGGACCTATATTATTCTTAATACATATCAACGATTTGGATGATGAAATAACAAGCAAGGTGTTGAAATTTGCGGATGATACAAGTGTTTAGAAGGATTAAAAGTGATGGAGATAGACAACATTTACATGATCTTGACAGGTTGATCAAATGGTCTAAAAAGTGGCAAATGTTGTTCAGTTCTGGGAAACACACAGGATATGGGAACGAAGAGGTAGAATATACAATGGGGGGTACTGTACTAAGCACTACTGTAAAATAAAAGGACTTACGGTTAACCATTAGTGCTGATATGAAGGTTTCAGAGCAGTACGGAATTGCAGCTTCAAAGAGGAATCAAATCCTTGGATTAATTAGGCGAAATTTAGCGTATAAGAAAAAAGAATTAATAGTACCGCTGTACAAAACAATAGTGAGGCCTCATTTAGAATATTGTATACAAGCGTGGAGGCCATATCGCAAGAAGGACATAGATATGCTAGAAAGAGTACAGAGGAGAGCGACTAAAACGATATCAAAACTGAGGGATCTTAGTTATGAAATTCACCTAAAAGAACACTAGAGACCAGGAGATTGAGAGGAGATCAGATAGAAGTGTTTAAAATAATAAATGTTTATGAAAATATTGATAGAAATATTTTTTTTCAGTTAAGAAAGATAGGACCAGAGGACATGAAGTTACATTAGCAAAGGAGCAGTGTAGATTAGATATAAGAAAGTTCTCATTTTCACAAAGGACTGTAAATGAATGGAACAGATTATCTGCCGATTGTGTGGGTGCTAGTAGTGTGAATATGTTTAAAAATATAATCGACACACACCTCAGAAGGGCGGGATACACGTAGATAAAAGGGTCGGACTCTCGATAAGCCAAAGGGCTTCCTTGTCCACCTGCCACCTAGAGTTAATTCTCTGGGTGGCAATCTTGTTAAATTAATATACCAAATATCTGCCAAGGTGGGAGAACCAACTGATGCAGTTACAGTAGTGATGTAGGCTGTAAAAAACAGTAAAGAGGTGTGCACTTAAGGCAAAACAAGAACATGCCTTCATAAAGATACTTATGCAAAGACCTGTTAAGTGTCCAGTTTTGATGAAGATTTATCATATCAGATTATCTTATAAAATGTTCTAAAATATATGAAAGTAAGAAGTGGTCTTACAGGACGTGGCCCTCATTGCAGGTGTCACTGGTTGTCTTCGTGACCAGTCTAAACCGGGCCAGTGGTTTGTCGTCATGCAGTACCTGTGACAGAGGTGTTAAACTTACTACTTGTGTACATGTGTTTTAACAACCCTAAAGACAGGGAGTTTAAAAAATCAAATTAAAGTTTTTAAGATTTTTAAGGAGATATATGGAAGCTAGATAGGATATTTTTTTAATGCCCAATTAATGCACTGTTTTGTGCCCAAGTTGTAGAGTATGTCTTAGTGAATAAAATATATTAATTTTTTCTGTCAGACCCCCCGTTTCCATGGCAACAATAAAAGATGGCCGTCGGAGAGGTGAAATATAACATAATTTGGAAACACTGTGGCTCCTCCAATAATACAGTAATCAATGTAATTATTTCTAGTTCTTATTTACAACACCTCGTTCTATGCAATGATGAAGAGATATGTTATGTATTGTCGTTATTTACAACACCTCACTCTATGCAATGATGAAGAGATATGTTATGTATTGTCGTTATTTACAACACCTCACTCTATGCAATGATGAAGAGATATGTTATGTATTGTCGTTATTTAATATCTAAAAAATATGTTTACATTTTGTTGATAAAATATCCATATTTTTTATTACGATCGGTAGCCTATGTTCAGCATATAACTAAAAAGAAAGAAACAAAATCTCCTCATCATTGAGAAGTTAGAAAGGAACACGTCAGTCAACATTTCATTAATGTAGCATCATTACTTCTACAGATATGATGTTTCCATACTTTATTCATGAATATAAGCTACTTAGGGTTTTGTAAATGTTATAAAAGAGATTTTTATTAATAGTAAACATAAAATGCTATCAGAATACAGAAGAATCACTTTTTGTATAAAAAAAAAAGCCATTTTAGCTGCAGTGTCTCTCCTTAATGGTTATGAATTTAAGGAGTTTTTTACATTAACTAAAATTTACTTGGATATATATCACATCTAGGGCTACCAAACTACCAGTCATCACGAACTGCACATCAGTTTATTATACTATACAAAGGAAAAACATTTCTGGAAAAGATAATATCAAGTTCGTACTTATGAAATACATACCAGAAGGCAACGTAAATAACGAGTGTGTGTAGAAACATGATATTCCAATGCTACATCTGTGTACATTTTCTGATATCTTCTGAGAAGTTACATACACCATATTTGTACAACCACATACGATGTTATTGTACACTATTTGTAGAGGTCGCACGGTTACACGCCTGATTACATACACTATCCAAAAATGTTACACCCGGACACATCCATTTACGATTTATGCTTTCAATTCATTGTTCACTTTAACACAATAATCCCAAACCAAGCAAATGTAGATTAACTGTAACAAATATAATTCACATCATTCAAAGCAATCATTCTCATTCCTGTTACACGGATAAACGTCGTTCTTACCCTTCGATAGGCATGCTTTTTCTTGATCGAATTGGGGCTTATCTCGCTACCCAGCATTGCTTTACACCACCACGTTGGGGTCTTATAGACCACCCCTCCCGCACCCTCTATGGAACCGTTTGGCAGCAGAGAGCCATGGAAAATCTTGTTCTATATCAAACAAAGTCGTGTAATGTTACCAATAACGAAGATATATATGACAACATATATATGTATATAATACATTTTTATGTTCATAAATGTTCAGGTGTTAATATAATTTGCATCAGTCTGAAAATCCAACTACTGCAAGGCGCAAGCTAAGGTAAGATATTCTTTACTGTATCAATTGAGAAATGTCTTTTTGTGGTAGAACAGACATGACTTCATTACAATATGAACACTTATTGGTGTGGTTAATATAATAATCAATTGATATAAGAAAGTTTTATCCAAATACAAAACATTTAACAGAATAGTTTATTAGAAATATGCAGCAAAATTATTTTGCACAGCACACGTCAGGATTTAGTCAAATGTGGCTTGAATGAATGTTATAACAAAATATCATTATATTTTGCCAAATGTTTTCTTAACAAATCAAGTGTTGTTTCTTAATATCAGCACTAATTAAGCTATATGGAATGATGCAATAATTAAAGCTGATCTATTTTACTTGTACCAGCCATTAATTGAATCACGCTCGCGGCTGCTTGAAAGTTCTCACTAACTACTAGCCTATGTGCTTTTATTTCAACATTATAATTGTTTTATCAGCTTTACAAATAATATATGTTTAACAGATTTAACATTTTGCAGATCTTTAACAAACACAACAGTGAATTAAAAATGCAAAATATAGACATTTTAAAATACTTATTCTTCTATTATAAACATCATATAAAAACATTAAAAACTGACTATGTTGGTTTAACACCCAACCGGGCAACATGACGGCTGACAGTAGCGGAAGAGCATAAATGAAGAAATGAGCCTCACAGCTGTTTGTACGGAGAGAACGTTTCTTCCTGGACTGACAAGTCCTATCTTGATCAGCATCTTTAGACTAGGGTACCGCACTGTACTAGGAACTTGGTTCTGCAAGTTACACAAATTTGTCACCAAGATATTAGTAACGAAAGTATGTTCTACAAAGTTAATAATATTTGTCATTCAGACATTAATGATAATTGTGTTCTACACAATTAATTACATTTGTCATTAAGGTAATAATAAATAATTCTCCAAAAACAAGATATCTGAAGAATTCTCGGTGGAACAATCTTACAAAATAAATTTCTAAATACAAAGCTTATTAACCCTGCAAATAACTGGTATATGTTAACATGGTTGTCACTGATGTATTAATATAAATTATTGTTTATTCGAATAAATAACAACAGCAGTCAATTTAATTTTGCAACTACAGAAAATGGTGTAGAAATATTTCTCTTATTTCTTGCAGTGACATGTTTACTCACCGATGCAATGGTTGCTAGCGTTTGTTGGTCCGAGACGTGTCTTGGTCGAAAATGTCCCTGATTTGGTACACTAGGTGGTGCCACTATCCTACTGATTGTTGCTGAATCGCAGCCTGAAAGTACTCTTATTATTCAACTGGCGACATAACAACCTACGTATCAAGGATGGATATTATTTTAATCTGTGGTGAGATAAAACAAATAATACATCTTTAAAGGCTGCAATCAGTTATTCAAAGTAAAGGAAGGATTTTAAAAGTTTTATTAATTTTACTAATATTTCTATGTAATGTGTGTATGGCACAGCTATATGCAGATATGTAATTGAATTGGGTCATGAAGTACAAAGCTTGATACTTTAATGAACACTTAGTAACCTACTTCTCCAAAGTGTTCACCTTCGTATATGATCCATACATTTGGCCACACAGAGGAACTTTGCTGTTATCTGGACACATTGATCCCCATCATATGCGTGTCCTGATTAACAAGCTTTCAAGGCAAATGAATCATGCACATTACAAAGTATAGTAGCATCTAAAAATTCCATTCCTGTGAAATGGTGTCCAGATGCAAAGTTTTCTTAATTATCGGGGTCCTTAATTAATTATGTTCCACTGTATAATGGTTACAACGTTGTTATCAGTATGATAATGTTACAGATGTATGTTATGTAGAAAACTAAAATACAATGCAAATGTGTGTAGATTGTATGAATGCTGAAGAGAGATCACATACTTGAACCAGTGCTAGATGGTTGTGTATTCCAAGAGCTACATGACGCCACCGCTGCTGGTTTCAATGTTCGCCGACTAGAACCATCGGGTCGGCTGATACATGGTGCAGTCATCTGCCTAGAGGTGGCAGCACTGGTTGATGTCAGCATGGTCACCAATGGCTGGCATACACTGGGTGCTGTATTGGCAGCTGAGATTAGAATTATGGATGGCTGGGGGTTGGCATTATTACTCGAGACATCGGAACTGTTTTGCGCCATCTTGCCAGTTTCAGTCTGGCTCTGTGACACCAGTTTCAATGGAAGGCAGTGGGGTGGGATTCTACTTAAATTGGCATGACCACACATTTCAGACTCTTCCAAGATTCCCTGAAGTTCGTTGTTCAGCGATGTTCCATCGGCATGTGTTTTTGTATTTCCACCATTACCTGGATCTGGTACTGTTGCAATGTCTTTAAATGGTACTTTGAACGTGGAGGACGTCTTTTGCTTTTTTGCCTTGCTATTGCTGCCATCTGGTGGGTCTTTGTTTTTTGTTGCCGTGGTATTTGTGTCAGTGGTGCCATCTTGTGAGGTGTTCAGCGAGATTCTCTCAGCGGAAGTGATTAATTTTTGCCTTGCATCAGACATTTGAGATATTTTATTAAATGTTGAGTCACCGTCATCTTCATTCCCTTCTCTAGTCAGAAATGACACCAAAGAATCGCACTGACTGTCTCCATGTGATTTCATTGGCTGGTCCTTTCTCATTGCTGAACTGCCAATTTTGGCCACTAGTTGACGATGCTGCTGCACTAACGTCACAAGACGGCGTTGTCGTTTATGCAGTAAATGCGTCTGTCCCACCAGCTCCATTGTGTACACTTTCTTCAGCTTGGTGGCATCACTGGTATTGAGTTCGCGCTCAATGCGGTCACGTTCTTGTTTCTGAGACCGTGTCAGTTGCCCAAGCAATGGGCGAAGTATGGCCAGTGTCTTAGAAACGGTGTCTGTGAATGAAACAAAACGTAACAGCCGTTTTACTTAATTAATAACTTGGATTTTAACCTCTTTGCTCAAGTAGTATAATTATCTAAAGTACCAACTTGATCTAGTTGTTTATCTTATTTATTTAACTTAGATTTTATTTACACATATATATATTTAACTAATATATTTATAGTAATCTGTCAAACACATTTAAATTTTAACATTATTTTAAATTAACTTAGTATTATCTTTTAGCACCTTTGAGCAGTGTTTACCCATTTCATAAATGTATAATGATAATCTGTCAGGTGGTAATTATTAAATGGAAGTTTGCTGAATTGGTTGTGTTAAATGTGGGGAAATGCAAACATGCCAAAACACATCAGCAGACAATCCTTCACGTGAAGCCTCCAACGGTGGATAACGAGAATGGCTCCGAAACCTCTGGCGATGAGACACAGACCCAGAGAGAAAAATGATGGCAATAAACAGGCCACAGTGGAGGTCTTCAGCAAGTATATGAGTCTACCATAAATACTGTATTAATGTCACACCTTTAATTAAAGCGCACCCCAACATTAACATAATCTTGACGAATACAAAGCGACATGATATTGTGGTTGTGAATGTGGCCAGAAATAGAGTATTTACAATAAGTAAAATATGTATCATTCACAAATAGAGTATTTACAGTAAGTAAACTACCGTTCACAAATACAGTATTTACGTTAAGGAAAGCTAGTACCATTGACACTGTTGTCTCCTTGTTTCAAGGCACACTCAGCTCTGGCCAGCTGAGTCTCCACTTTATTCAACACTGTCATCTCTTGTTCATGTCTCTGTAAGAACAATCTTTAGTCACAAACACATCACAACACTGAGATTTAACACCAGTTGAAACTCAACTCATTTGCATATGAAATTTTCAATTCTCTGTTTGAACATTTGGTCAACTGTCACGAAACCTGGACACATTTGTCTTATTTCATTAAATGGCCCGCCATTCAAACATAATTCTAAAGATATGCACAACTAATACGCCATATGATGTATAATAAATGTACAAACAATATGTAGAAATGGTTGCGCAAGTGTGAATGACTCATTTTTGATAATTATTTTTATCTATATACTATTTACCCGATACTACGCAAAACGCAATTTTCTGTGTGCATTTAATAGAGAAAGAAACATACTTTATTTATTTTATATATATGTACATTAGTCATATATATATACATTAGTAATATATATTTGACATATATATTGCATTTAGGTTAGTTTACACGTGATCAAAAAGAAATGCTCCCCACTACAAACCTAGATGAGACACACCGAGTTAACTTGCTAATCAATACTCGCGAATACGATACCACGCGAAAAGCAGTTTGTCTTGACATGAAATAACATACAAATGTCACCTAACAGTAAAACCCTCAGCTTCACATCGACACGTGTATACATGCCAAGGCCATTATAACTGTGACATCACTAGGATTTAAATATAAGTTTAGTATTTTTAGAGACATCATTCGTGAAATAATTTTGAGAAACTATTATTAGGGATAGATATCGCATGATAATGAATTTGACAATATTGTGTATAATTTATTGTGGAAATTGATGTTAAATGAGTACGCTTGATTGGTGCAGAACTTGGAACATATCCATGTTGTGTTGCATAGAATAAGCCAATCTTAACTATGCATTTCACATGGTAATGTTCGATATATGTGTTTGCATGGTATCACCGGTGTCTCATAATATTCCTCTTGTAGGCATTCGTTAACATAGTTTAAGCACTAAAGTGTAATAGTATAATGAGGATAACACAATACTATACTTTAAGCACTAAAGTGTAATAGTATAATGAGGATAACACAATACTATACTTTAAGCACTAAATTGTAATAGTATAATGAGGATAACACAATACTGTACTTTAAGCACTAAAGTGTAATAGTATAATGAGGATAACACAATACTATACTTTAAGCACTAAAGTGTAATAGTATAATGAGGATAACACAATACTATACTTTAAGCACTAAAGTGTAATAGTATAATGAGGATAACACAATACTATACTTTAAGCACTAAAGTGTAATAGTATAATGAGGATAACACAATACTATACTTTAAGCACTAAAGTGTAATAGTATAATGAGAAAATAGAAAGGAAGCATAGTTTTTACTAAAACAATATATCAAGTTGTTACTTCATTGTGTCTTGACATTTAACACAATAGTGAGTTTACCTATTATGATTTTGTTGATGATCAAGATGTGTTTTTTGTAAAAACATAATGTACTGACTTTCTCATTAATGCGTGTCACCACCAATTGTATATTTATAGCAGCACATGTTGTCTATGCATTCTCTTTCATGCAGTATCTATGCGTTTCGCTGGGTATCAATTATTTCACAAACAATGTATTCTTGCTTTATATTGTTAATAATAATATAATAATATACAACACCAATTTTCACCAACGATGAGAACTGACATGCAATAACATGGAAAACACACCAAGAACGTGAAACTCATTGAAGTAAGCATGATAACAAGTGGCACGTAGAGAAGGGAAAGGAACCATGTTTGTTACAGACACCACCACGAGGCTGGTTCAAATAGGGAAAGCGAGATATAAAGAATAGGAAATGCTATACCAAGTAACATCACAAACCTCTGTTGGCAGTGAGTACAACATTCTAGCCAATGACAAAAATATTCTGCATAATGATGATATATTTGAACAATAAGAGGCGCCTGTTGTGGTAAATTAAAAAAAATTGGCCAACTGATATGGATAGCATATTGATATAATTATATGACCAATCATAAGTTAATTACACGATTACATCATGTAATTGTGCCAACTCTTCTACAAGAAATGGATCAACACGAAAGGTGGTACCAGGCGAAACACATACGTTTTTGTAACTGTTGTGCCAAGACTTATTTCAATAATGTTATTGTTATGGTTTCAATGCTAGTACACCAAACACTACCGTTAAGCAAAATATTTGGTGGGACTGATAAGAACATATTATGTTTATTATGCTATGGTTAAGTTAGAAACAACATTGTAAATCAAAATATGCTGTTAAATGTGTTTGACCATGTGTTCCTTGTCAAGCAAGATATGAAGTATTTTCAATAAAGCGATGAAGTTAATATAAATGCGTTATTAGCTATTCGACAGTTACGCAATTATAACAAAAACCGATACCTGCAAAAAACATTTTCTAAGACCGCATTCACCAGATCATTAATTATCCTACAAAAACAAACTTGATACCATTGCAAAGACACCTTATGATGTTATCCATTGCAAAATGATGAATTTGTGTTAAACTTCACTGGCTGAAAGTCCTATCTTTTTGGGGGCATACCATATTTTTCTTTTTGCTTTAAATCCATGTTTCACAAATCCATATATTTTGCAATGGTTAATCAGTCAGTCCATACCTTGTATGTTCCAATTGAGTGTCAACATCGACTAAGTTAAGAAATGTACCTACATAAATCTAAATCTGCTGGGTTTTTTTTACAGAAATTGAGTTTCGCCTTCTATCCTACTATAAAATGTACCCCAGTACCCAAACTTCAAACTAAATCTGCTGTTTTCTCAGGAATCTGCCAAGCATTAAACATTCTCTCTTTGACCAGTATAAGTTTGTTATTCAATGTTATACTTGTGTGATGAACTCACCATTAGTATATAGATGTTTCACTTTGACAATTTATAATATTATGTAACAAATAAATTGATTTTCAAATAAAAAAGTGCATAAAACGGGTCATATTATCAACAAAACAGGAATGCGAGCTTGAAGGAAAAAGTGGTATTTCCCACCTGACAGTGGTAATGTTGACAACTACTAATCCAAGAGGGTTTTATTTAAGTTTTATTTGTCAAAAGGTCTGAGGGTGGTTTCTGGGGTAAAATTTACTATACAATCCTAATATCCATTTCTTACCAAATTCTACTTGGAATATTTCTCAGAATTTGCACCAGAAGTGGGGCACCCTCAAATCACACCTAAGTTGTTTCATGTTGTATTCAACAGTTTCAATATTACGAGTAAAAAGAGCCCATAGCCACCACTGATACATATGAATGAGGTATCAAATGAAAGCCTGATACATGCTTGTTCTATAGGTGTGCTTGAATTAGTTCTATCTGCATCACGTCACGACCTACGAAGCTGTATGTGACCATATCCAAATTGTGCACCAGAAGACTTTCAAAAAAAGACAATGTCTTTCCATTGATGTGGCAAGAACAGAAATGAAATTACTGGTCCAAATGACATATAATTAAAAAGCAGTTTTACTCTGCTAACATATGGAACCAGTTTCCTGTAGATATGACATAATGGAGCCGAGAAATTGTGTTTTAACAGAAGGGATGGTAACTGTGAAAAACGTGAAAACATGAAAATTAACACACCAGTCATCCACCAATTTGACTGCCTACATATCGAAACATCAATCACCATGTTACCAATAATAATTATTATGTTCTTATTTAATTGTTCCATTAATCTGAAGTATTTTACCAGTAATAATGGTAATAGTCACAACTAACTACCCCGTTTAACTTTAAGCTCATAATATTGACGTCAGTGTTGTGTGCTGAAGCACAACTTTTGCGGTTCATTCTCAAGTTAGGGTGAACATAGATGTTCCACGTAAGCATAAATGCATCTATACTTCATTCACAACTATTTATTATAGTGGAAAAGCAGTTATGTAATCTAATACATCAACCTCTTAGAAATATATACGTCAAGAAAGATGAGTTTAAAATGTACGCCAACAACATAGGCAACATTTGGAAAGAACGTAGGCCTAGATTTGCTTGTATCTAGATAGCCGAGGGCACATTATGGGTGAACTTCAGGCTCAATGTTTTCTCCATGTAGGCAATACTCCTTAAAACAACTTGTTTGTATAGTTTCCTAGACATTATATTTTATGCCACAATAACGGACCTTAATCTAATGAATGCTGCATTGGGTTTTGTTAATTCAAGTGTCTTTTTATAGTTTTTCAATGTACATGTTGACCAGAAGAACACGACTTTCACAAAGTCGACTTAACTCGTGCATCTTGGTGGTAAAACGACTGATTTACATGACACAAATCAGAATAGCATATGACTTGTTTTTATAGTTAATAATTACTCAATGTAAGACATAGTAGTTTGCTTACCAGGGGCCAATATAGAGCATATAACAAAAAGGGTAGAGAAAGTGATGGGTCCTGGGAAGGGAGGGACCATTCTAGTAGGGACAAATAATGCAGAGATGGAGGGGACAACCGGAGTAGTTCAGAAATTACAGACAGTCAGGAAGTTAAAGCAGACAAGGGTAGAACAAATTGTTCTCTCAGGAATATTGCCAGTAATGGGAGGAGGGGGGGCAACATACAGAAACTGCAAGAGGATGGCAATCAATGCACTAGTTGAGCAGAAGTGTGAAGAAGAGGGGGTGGGATTCATAGATTTATGGGAATACAAGCCGGTGCTGGCTGAGCAGTGGTTCAGTACTGGTTCGGCTGCCGTGTCGAAACTTGGGCAATTTCGTTCACCCTACGGCGCCCCCCTTCCAACCGGCACCAAAGTCTGAAGAAGAGAGGAATGCTTCACTACCTTACAAAGCGGCCATCTACTATACCATTCCACAGCGAACAACAGCCAAGCAGGAGTAGGTTTTCTCATAAACAAGAAATAGAAAGACAATATAGTGAGGGTTAACACCATCAGCCCCAGAGTAGCAGAACTTGTTCTATGCAAAACAAAGCGCAACAAACTGAAGATAGTACAAGTATATGCACCAACAACATCATACTCAGAAGAAGACACAAACAACTTCTACAACGACATGGATGAGACCTTAGAAAAGCCAACCCACTACACAATAGTGATGGGAGACTTTAATGCGCAAGTAGGGAAACGAACAAACATTTCAGGCAAATTTGGCCTAGGTGTGAGAAACGGAAGAGGCGACACCTTGGTAGAATGGACAACATGAAGAAAGTACAAAATCATGAATACCATGTTCCAGAAAAAAGCAGGGAGGAGATGGACATGGAAAAGCCCAAATGGAGAAACGAAGAACGAAATTGACTACATCCTAACAAACAAGCCAGATATGGTCACTGACGTAACTGTCATCAACCATGTCAACATTGGAAGTGACGACAGAATGGAAATGAGTAACAACAAACTGGACGAAAAGGCTGAAAGGAAGAAGTTGGTAAACAAGAGACCACCGAGTGTAGATACCACACAAATCGGAAGAAAAAAGATTGAATTCCAACTCCAACTGCGAAATCGATTCGAGACACTACAGGAACTAGACGACATTAACACCATGAGCAAAAACATCACTGAGATGATCCAACTAAGTGCAACAAGTGTAGCCAAAGCTATCCACAGGCATAGGTAGTGATGAGAATATCATTACCAAAACAAGCATTAATGAAGAAACGACGAGAAATGGTGGATAACGACGACCGTAAAAAACAAATAAAGTACGCAGAAATATGCAAGACCATCAAAAAGTAAGCTAAGACATCAGAAAGTACAAACAAGAGATCATCCGAGAAACGATTATGTCATCAAAGAGCCTGAAGAAAGCAAGAAGAATGCAGGCACTAGGCCGAGATAGACTGATTACACTTCTAGACAAGCAGGGTAGAAAAATACAAGACCAAGATATGATCACGGAATGAATAGAGGAATTCTACACCGAGCTACATGACAGTGAACAGAGTACCATAATTCACACTGACCAGAAAGAGGTACCAGAGATAACACCATGGGAGGTGGAAGCAGCACTAAGAGATATGAAGAATGGGCAGACATCAGGCAACTATCATGTAAACATTGAAACATTAAAAGCAGGAGAAGATATCATCTCGAAGCCACTGGCTATGCTGTATACTAAATGCTTATCAGAAAGACGAATACTCACCACTTGGTAGAGCGCAAAGGTGGTGATAACCTTCAAGAAGGGAAATAAGAAAGACTTAAAGAACTACAGACCGATATGTCTGTTATCAAACATCTACAAATTACTCACAAAGATACTAATGAATAGACAAGAGAAGACATTGGACGAAAACCAGCCACGAGAGCAAGCAGGATTCAGAAGCAGGTACTCAACGACAGACCACATACACGTCATAAATCAACTGAAAGAGAAGTGCCGAGAATATAATATCCCGCTCTGCATCGCTTTCGTCGACTACGAGAAGGCTTTCGACTCGGTGCAAACTCAAGCAATACTGACGTCCCTTCAAGAACAGGGGATAGAAGACGTGTACATCGAACTCCTGAAAGACATCTACACTAACAGCTCGGTGACAGTCCACCTACACAAAAAGAGCAACAAGATCAACATCAAGAGAGGAGTACGACAGGGTGGCACCATATCGCCCAAGCAGTTCACGGCAACACTCGAAAGCATATTCCGAAGACTGACCTGGGAAACCAGAGGCTTGATGATAGACGGAGAATATCTCAGCCATCTTCACTTCGCCAACAACATACTACTACACTGCAAGAACTACAAAACATGCTGCAGGAGCTAGCTGATGAAAGTGAAAAACAAGGTCTCAAGATGAACACCTTGAAGACAAAAGTGATGCCAGAAAATGACGCACCAATATATATCAACAGACGCAGATACAGAACGTTGAAAGCTACGTCTATCTGGGACAGCGATACAGTATCAGAGACAAAAACCGAGACAGGGAGATTCAAAGAAGGATCACTGCCAGCTGGACAGTATTCGCTAAACACCGCGACATCTTCAAGGGTAACTTTGGAACCTGCTTGAAGAGACTAATAATAGCAGCCGCACTAACAAAGATGGAAAGAAGTATGTTAAACATCACATATCGGGAGAGAAAAACAAACATCTGGGTAAGGCAGAAGACAAAGGTCATAGACGTGATTGAACAAATCAGAAGACAGAAGTAGACCTGGGCAGGGCACATCATCAGACTACGAGATAACCAATGGACATCGCGTATCACAACCTGGAGACCTTACAAAGGGAAACGATCTAGAGGAAGCCCGGCGAGACGGTGGAGAGACGAACTAGACGAGTACTGGAAGGGCACCATCTGGCAGAGGATAGCGCAAGACAGGCAGATTTGGAAACGACATGCTGAGGCCTTCGCCCAACCATGGGTCACTACGGCTGCACAATGGTGATGATGATTTGTTGGAAGCGAAGATCTGTACATGAGAGATGGCCTCGATCTTAGTGGAGAGGTGGCAGCAGTTTTCTCAGAGAACCTGCTACGATCTGTTGACAGTGGGACAGGTTGCATCTATGTAAACTAGATTCGCAGGGGGGACTCACAGAGAAGCCTGAATCTGGAGGCAGATAAAGACAGCACAAATAAATCAGCAAAGAACAGTCTGGAAAACTCTTCTGAAGCTGGATATAAATGCATTTATTTAAATGCAAGGAGCACAGTAAACAAAAGAAGTGAACTAAATGTTATGGTAGAAGATATTGACCCTCACATAACAGGTATAACTGAATTGTGAGCCAACACCGATATATCAAATGCCGAATTGGGACTGACAGACTATGTAATGTTTAGGTAGAAGATAGAATAGGAAGAAAGGGAGGTGGAGTTATTTTATATAGTAAAGAATCTATCCAGGCTTATGAAATAAAATTAGAGAGAAGCAGATTGCGAAGAAGCTGTTTGGTGCAACATAGTTACAGGAAACTTGTTGTTAACGGTTGGGTTAGTTTATCAAAGTCCAAACATAAGCATAGAAGATAATTAAAAAGTACAAAACACTATAAGGGAAATGAGCAAACGGGATCGTATTATTATGTGGGATTTTAACCATGGACATATACAATAGAAATCTCTACAGGGTACAGGGAGTGAGGACCACAAATTTTTAGTTTTAGTACAAGATAGCTTCCTTTCTCAACATGTGCTAGAACCAACCAGGGAAAAAAATGTGTTAGACAGTTTTGTCATCACCGAATGAATTGACAATGTCAAGATATGTCAGCCACTTGGGAGTAGTGATCACAACCAGATACATTTTACCATCAAAGTAAAATCAGAAAGGAATAGTAAAAAGCAGTACAGGAGAAACTTCCACAAAGGAAGATAGGACATGAGGAAATATTTAACAAAGATAGACTGGAATAACACACTGAAGAATAAGACAGCAACAGAATGCTGGAATATCTTAAAGAGTGAAATTGAATGCATCATCGTAAAATTTGTTCCCTTCAAAAAACACGGGAAACGGTCCAAAAAGAAACACTTATCGAAAGAAGCCATTAGAAAAATTAAGTACAGTGGAAGTCATATAGACGCATTGGAAATGATAAAAACTACAACATTTATAAAGAAGCACTTAACCAAGCTACAGCTGAAATTAGAAATTCAAAGAGAAGCTATGAACAACAATTAGCTAGTAATATAAAACATGACAGCAAGATTTTTTATGCATATGTTCGAAGCAAACAGAAAGTTCAAGATAAGGTCGGTCCTCTAGAAGATAGTGCTGGAAATATAATATCAGAGGGATTCTTAATGGAGGACAGTTAATTGTAACCCCGGAAATGGTAGCTAAGAAAATAAGGGCTATTATATTATAAGGGTAATAATTCACCTGGAGTGGATGGGATTCAACCCAAACTACTATTGGAAATTATAAAATAAATTAGCATACCGCTTGCATGTTTTCAACTTGTCATTAGAAGAGGGAGTGGTTCCTTTAGAATGGAAAGAAGCAAACATTATACCGCTATTTAAAAACGAGAAACAAGACAGAGAACTACAGACCAGTGAGTTTAACATCAGTGATCTGCTTGTTATTAGAAAGACTAATTAAAGATCACATGGTGGATTTTCTTGTTAAACATAACTTGATAAACCCATCTCAACATGGGTTTCTAAATGCAAGATCATGCTTAACAAATATGTTATGGTTTTTTGGAAGACATCACTAAGTGGGTAGATGTGGCATCACCAGCAGATGAGTTCTTAGATTTTCAGAAAGATTTCAACAAAGTGCCACATCAAAGATTACTGATTAAACTAAAGGCCCATGGCATAGGGGATGGTATAATTAACTGGATAGAAAAATGGCTGATTAATAGAAGACAACGGGTAGTTGTTGATGAGGAGGCTTCAAATTGGAAATCGGTTTTGAGTGGGGTACCACAGGGATCAGTACTGGTCAGTAAATGGTCTGAAAAATGGCAGATGTTCAACTACTGTAAAAGAAAACGAGTTATGATGAACAATTAATGGTGATATGAAGGTTTTAGACCAGTACGGAATTGCAGCTTCAAAGGGAAATAAAATCCTGGGATTAATTAGGCAAAATATAGCGTATAAAGAAAAAAGAACTAATAAAACCACTATACAAAACAATAGTTAAGCCTCATTTAGAATATTGTATATGCACTGGAGGTCATATCACAGGAAAGACATAGATATGCTAGAAACAGTACAGGAGAGCAACTAAAATGATACAAAAACTGAGGGTTCTTAGTTATGAAATACGCCTAAAAGAATGTGGTTTTACAACACTAAAGATCAGGACATTGAGAGATCAGATAGCAGTGTTTAAAATATTGAATGGTTATGAAAATGCTGATAGAAATATTTTTTCTCAGTTAAGAAAGATAGGACTAGGGGACATGAAGTTACATTAGCAAATGAGCAGAGTGGATTAGATATAAGAAAGTTCTCGTTTTCACAAAGGACTGTAAATGAATGGAACAGATTATCTGCTGATTGTGTGGGTGCTAGTAGTGTGAATGTTTAAAAAACACATACCTCAGAAGGGCGGGATACACATAAATAAAAGGGTTGGACTATCGATAAGCCAAAGAGCTTCCGTGTCCACCTGCCATCTAGAATTAATTCTCTGGGTGGCAATCTTGTTAAATCTTGTTACATGAAATTAAGCATCTTAAAATAATTACAAATAGCAAATATTTAATTAAAAAAACGGGATCCAGGGTAAAGCGGCATTCCCCGCCTGAATGCTGACAACCTCACAATAACTGGCAGGACTACATCAAGTCAGAGTTAATACCTTAATCGCCTTAGCATGCGGTTTGTGGCCTGTGGAATCGACACTGTACTGTGCAGAGGAAGCACTTAGTGGAAGGTGACTAGGTGTAAGATGACGGCCCGTGGATCTGCCCTCAGCAGGCTTGTCTGGTCGACTTATAGGCCTCTCCTTCCCCGAGTCTGCAACATGAGAGTTAAAGTCATGCGACAGTAAGGGTCTTTTAACTGAAAGTACACATTTATAATAATAATGAAATGTATTTATAAAGCATCCAATCAGTCAAGATTGCTCTTGAGCACTTTACACAATCTAACTTTGCATTCAACCAATACTAAAAACGAGTATTCTAAAATGTACAAAGAAACCTCACTATAAAGGCCACCCTCGGAACTATCCTAGGGTGACCTTAATGACAAGATGGCTGTATTACTGAGGTGATCGTAAAGCGAGGTTTGAGTGTAGTATGAAAATATATTAAAATAGTCCTTGCACGAACCCAGACAATGTGAAGTGAACGAAAAAGTATACCTAAGTGTGTGAGCGTGCATGAGCGTTCATGTTTGTGTTGTGTGCGTGTGTGGTGAGTATGTGTGTGCGTGTGTGTGCGCGAGATGCACATGTATGTGTGTGTGTGCGTGCATGCATGTGTAGCTGTGGACGTATTCTGAAATATCTACACACGTACATCACCACCATTCACTAGATGTTGGCCCAGTAGAGCAATATATGCCAAAAGACAGAAATTCCCATTAGATTATAATTGAAATGCATCATCTTTACGAATCTCTTCATCTGTACAAATTCCCTGAAATTGTCAACCTGCTCACCTCTCCTGTGTGTCAGTGCAGATGTCCGCTCCCCTGCTAGGGATGACTTCCTCAGAGGCTCTAGAAGGCTGGGGCTGCATGTCCCTTGCATCTCCCCCTCCTCCCTAGGCTCAGAGCCTTCCTCTTCCTCTGAATCTTCCTCTTCCTGCCTCCGGTTACATTTCCCCTGCTCCCTGAAGCCACAGTCTTTATCTGTGTCCATTGTGTCACTGCTGTGCAAGTCGTCAACTATGAAACAATCTTGTGTGATATCGTGTTTGTCACCGTCGCCAGGGGTGTCATTACCACACTGTTCAGGGGTGTCACTGCCATCTTTTTTAGTTGTGTCACTGCCATCTTTTTCAGGGGTGTCACTGTCACAGCAAATGACAGTGTCGTCTGTTGTGATGTCTTGGGTGACCTCCAAGGTCTGACACTGTAGAACACAGAACCATAGTGACAAATAACGATTACGTTAACATAACTATCAATCAAGGTAAGTACACATTCGTAAAATTGTTAGCCAATTTTTCCCAAAAATTGCTTAATTGTCAAACGCATTATGCCTGCTTAAGCACGCACAGGCTTTTGTAGTATTTTTAAACATTTTTAAAACATGCTGCATTAGTTTTCTATTTTAACAAATTCAAAACTGGACCCTTCAAGAGGAAGCAAACTAATGTTATTGAACAAACCATAATATTTTACCTCTTTCATGCAGTTATTAGTTTCATCAGATATTTTCTTTTTTTCAGTGCCATCATCGACATCGCTATGACAACCGTTGTGTCCCTCATTATGTTTGTCATCGCTAACGTCCTCATCAATATTTACTCTGTCTCCTCCTGTCTCTGTGAGAGGACCTCGTCTCATCCTGCCATCATCTCCATTACTGTCTGCGACGTTTTTGTCACCTTTGATTTGACTGACATTTCCGACGTCTGCTGTCGTACTGTGTCGTTCCACCTGTGGGTGGTTCCGACTAACGGGGTCACAACCTGTGCCATTCTCTTTTCGCTTAGCGTCATTTTGGTTCTGTCTGCAGGGATTGCCTGTGACAGTTTCGGTAATGTCGTCGTCGTGATCAGTGAGAGCTCCTTCTATGTGTCTGGCTTTGGAACCTGAATGTGATGGACTAGATTTTAATTTCTAATATATGTTTGAGAAACGTGTGTGAACAAATACACAATGCATGGAGGGACATCCTCTCAGCATGATTATATACATATATAATTATGGATGTTTAAATACATACATGTAAATATCATCTATGTACGCGCACACACAATCATACGCTAAGATAATTTCCCTCCATGCAATTGTCCACACAGGTTTCTCATACCTCATACATAATAATATAAATTAAAATCTTAAATATTTATAGATATATGTGTGTTTATAATTATATATGTACATTTCTGTATTTGTACGTATTTGTTATATATGTATATTATTATATGAAAAACACATACATACTCCGATATAATATATACATATATATATACTTGTAATTAAATCATGTATATATATATATATGCATAAATTAATTACAGGTTCTGTATACATGTATAATACATAATATTTACCCAATAATATTTGTTTAAATAATGAGACTTAAATAACTAATGCAGCACCCTTTGATGTATTCTCAGCTGCCAATTCCTTCACGTCTGCCTCATCAGAATTGAGTGCCACTCTCGCAGATGATGTCCCCGGTGGCACAGCTCGACACTTTAAAGTGTCCAGGTTAATTAAAACGTCTGACTCCTGTGATATAGTGTTGTCTTGTAGAGCATGGAGGTTCTCCTGGAGAGAGACGAATCAGTACACGCAATAGAACATCTGTGACACGTTGTGTTGGTCCGGACAGTGAGGTATGCTCAGTCAATCGAAGAAATTGTCAAGAAAACACACTAGGGCGACATCATCGAATTTGGAATCTTTGCATTTTATAAACAAAAAAATTGAGTGATGGTTTTAATTATTTTCTTAACAAAGTGCTTTTGATGCGGTTTTTAGTTGGAGTGTCATTAGACATTTGTGGAAACTATAAACCCTGATTTCTCAACACTTAAATTCTTGATGTGGGCGACTTCAACCACACATAACTTTGCATACAATTAACTTATAAGTGTGATATTGATATAAAAATAACATATTGCCATTTCGTACAGCACCTATAACTCCAAACTGATGTGTTGTGTCATATTTAATGTAACTGAGATTTTCTGCAATTGTTATAACAACAGAGAAAAAGTAAAATTTAAATGGGTGCAGCTCTAACTGCATAACATTTTAATTTCCTATCGTGGTATGTGTTAGGTATGGTCATTAACGCATGCAACCCAAACACACACAAACATTGCACTGACTCAGTGGTTTGGGGGGATTCATTATGACCAGGGGACACCGAGTTTGACCCAGAGGATGGTGGCCAGATGTATTTTTTTGATAGTGCATATCAAATGTTGAATATATTATTTTAAAGATAAAATAAGAATGTGAAATCCAGCATGTAGTTTGACTATATTTTTTATTCTGTTCAATGTACGATTACCCACCATTGATCCGTTCTCGTCAATCATTGGGATGATAGGTGAGAAGTCTGAAACTAAACCACAAATTGTGCATCAACATGTACTACGTTTTTAATTGTGATAAAATTGGCGACAGCATTAGTCTCTTACTAAAACAGCTTTATCAGAATAACATTTGTGTTTTATGGCTCATGCTCTCTGGTGTTAAGGTAGGCGAGTCATTTTTCTTTATTTTTATACTTTCCTGGAATGAAAGGCGATTATTTTAATGTGTTCATTTGGTTATTTCCCTTGTAGTTTTGTTGTTCTGAAAACAATTTCTTAGAACAGAATAGAGGGTCATTCCCTGTGAACGCAACCAAAATTCCTTAAATTTGTTGCTCTCATCTCTTAATGTTTTGAATAAATCAGTGTGGTGAAAGTATTTGGTAAGATAAGCAAGAATCCAAAATTTGAGTGTTCTAGCTCCAGTCGTTTTCAAGCTACGGCAGTTTGAAGTTTGGGACTTTTTTGTGACGGCTAAAAATAAATAAAATTATTTACATTTCACAGGTTAATAATCTCTTGAACTATTTAACCTGTGTCAATGAAAGTTTGTGGAATTGTTCTCTACAATGTATAGATCACATAAATATAATTAGTAAAATTTTTTTGACAAATTATTAATACGAATTGTCCAACTCAAGTGTTCGTCTATGTATACTTCTAGAATTTTTTTAATTTAACTTGTTTTATTTTGTTTCCATTTATCATTATTTCTGCATTGTCTGTATTGTTTTTTTTCCTTTTTGTGTAAATATTATGAAATTTTTTTTTTTTACATTTAATGAAAGTTTGTTGGTATTAAATCATGTTGTGTAGTTCTACATTAACCTCTTCAATGAGTATGAAAATTTGTGTGAGCATTGCTAAAACTTGTGTCATCTGGAAACAGTATTGGCTTTAGAATATTAGATACATTTATAATATAATTTATATATATGACGAAAAGTAACAGGCCTAGTATAGATCCTTGGGGAATGCCACAAGTTATTTTCATACAGTCCGATTCTGTTTTGTTGTATGACACATACTGTGTTCTGTTATTAAGGTAACTTTTGAACCAGTCACAAGCAATACCTCTTATAACATAGCACTGAAGTTTTTGTATTAAAATGTTATGATCCACTGTGTCAAAAGCTTTACTGAGATCAAAAAAGATGCCTATGTTATGTTTTTTGTTGTCAATCGATCATTGCCATATAAGTTGAGTAATTTTCCCTAAAACCATATTGCTTTTTTGATATTATGTTGTGTTCGGCTAAGAAATTATGAATCCTATCGTGCATTAGGCGCTCTAGTATTTTTGATAGGCAGGGAAGAATAGAAATTCGTAATTTGCAAGCAGTTCAGGGTTTTCACTTCTGTAGATTTAACAAGATTGCCACCCAGAGAATTAACTCTAGGTGGTAGTTGGACAAGGAAGCCTTTTGGCTTATCAAGAGTCCAACCCTTTTATCTATGTGTATCCTGCCCTTCTGAGGTATGTGTCGATTTTATTTTTAAACATATTCACGCTACTAACACCCACACAATCAGCAGATAATCTGTTCCATTCATTTACAATCCTTTGTGAAAATGAGAACTTTCTTATATCTAATCTACACTGCTCCTTTGCTAATGTAACTTCATGTCCTCTAGTCCTATCTTTCTTAACTGACAAAAAATATTTCTATCAATATTTTCATAACCATTTATTATTTTAAACACTTCTATCTGATCTCCTCTCAATCTCCTGGTCTCTAGTGTTGTTAAACCACATTCTTTTAGGCGAATTTCATAAGTAAGATCCCTCAGTTTTGGTATCATTTTAGTCGCTCTCCTCTGTACTCTTTCTAGCATATCTATGTCCTTCTTGCGATATGGCGATATGTATAAAGGAATAACCTTAGCTATCTTTTACTTGCTGGGAACAATGCCCATACTAAATGAACTGCTGAAGATACGAGTCTGTTGATTTGCAATTTGTGGTACAATTTGCTGAATAATGCATGGATCAGTGTCAAAACCACCAGATTTCTTTGAATTGTTACTATGCTCTATGTTAATAATTTCTATGTTAATCTTCAGACTAAATATGTGAGAAAACATAATTCTGGTATTTAGACAGATTGGATCAGGTGACACGGTTTCTGTTATTCTTTGTGTATTTAAGTCAAAGACAAAAAAATTCTGTATTTTCTTTGTGATGTTGTAAGATCTTCTAGGGATGTCTATATTTAAATAACAGGGTCAGTAGTGTAACTGGAAACATCTATAGATGTAAGACACACACCTTCATTTCTTTCAGGAGATAACTTCTTATGTCGTTCAAATAAACTGAAAACAGTCAAGCACAATTATTTATCTTGGTGCATTCTAATACACAAACTTAAATAACAAATTATAATGCAAAACAATATTTATTTTATTTAACTATAGTAACAATGTGGAAAAGATTTATGTCAAACAAAAGCAGTTTGGAAATTATTAGAACCAAGGGATTTGTATAATAATACATTGTAATTATACTATATACAACAGATAGATCTCTGTAAAATAAGAATTGCAAATTATATAAAGTCAGCTTATCTGCTATAAAATATTAAATAATAAGACAAATTTACTAGCTACTTGTGACTGTGACATGTTACTGATGTTGATGACAGTTATAAAATGAACAATTAAACCGAGGTTGTATGCCCTCGTTTTTAAAACAGAATAGATAAATTGAAATTATATTTCTCGGCAAAATTGTATTTAGTAAGCTTGAAACAAACTTCACCATTTGAATATTTAAACGAAACATTCATTTTTTTAAACACACCATATTGGCAAAATTGTGGAGGCTAGCTCGGATATCGACTATGCTTCTTGATGTTCTGCAAGTTTGCATGGTTTCCAAATTAAAAACCACTGATTCAGTGAACTTCCTAATAATTACCACGCCTGGCTGATGCCTGGTAACAGAACCAAAAACCTCACTTAAAGTAACTTAAACGGACACATAAATTTGTGCACAAAAGACACACGATAGTTGTGAGAGACTTACGAGTACAGCCCAGGAAGAATTGGAGACACTGTGGCATTGCTATCAAGGTCCGACGTCTCAACAATAGAATCGTAGCAGCTCCCATCACTGTCCATGTTCAGTCTTTACTTCAACAGTCCTGTATAGCGTACTACTGAACTTGAAGGACAGAAGTAGAACATTAATTGAGCAAGATCTTGAACTCAGATGTTTCATCTTCAGCCAGGGACTTCAGCAGCTAAATTACTAACATGAGCCACTGTTTTGTGTGCTGCAGAGCTATCAAATCTCATACATTTGGCACGAGTCTCACGCATTTAGCGTCCATCTCACACTCTCACGCATAAACCTGTAAATCTCACATATTTGCTATTTCAAAAAATATTAATACAAATAGGCTTATTTTCATGCATGTTTTTTTTGTTCACGTGCACATGTTGATAGCGTAGCGCTTCCTTAGAATCTGCCGTGAGGTTATTCTTATCATCGTCAGTGACGAGTATAAATTGTTTTCCGTTTGTTATAATTAATAGTGCTGCCACCTAGTGTCTTGATGCAAAACATTGGTGCTGCCATCTGGTGACTATTTGGGAAACTGAACCTCAAACATATTTGCCAACTCAACTTGACAGCTTTGGTGCCGGCCGTCATCTGTGCAAATTGTGGTGAAATCTGACACTTTTAAATTCACTAGGCCACAGCTCCTTCTTACAAGTTACAGTTCACGAAACAAAGTCCCACCTAGTCCACTGCATTGGAGGGGGTAGGCTTAACAATCTGTTGCTCTAACTCAGTCATTTCTTCCCTCCGTTTTAATACTTTTTATAGACTATAGTCTAGACTAGTAGACTAGTAGTCCATACCACAACTGGTAATCTTTTACTTAAATGGCCCAAACTAGCTTTATCCTATTGACCCTAATGTCCTAAACTTACGCTTCAACCCAGTGGAGTGCCTACCTTCGGTCGGATGCTGCTAGTAATAATTTACTAGTATTTAGCCTATATTTTAGGCCAGTTAACTTGTTAACTCAATACAATAACTGTTAAGTAAAATATTGCCCCACAACGAACTATTCAATCACGCGCAGGTGAATAAATTAAACAATAATTCGTAATTTATTGGAGGGACTATTGTATTATTGTAATGCTACGTTTAATAAAGAGACGTATAAATATCTCTGCACCATTCCATGTGCCGTACACATCTACAAATACAATGTGTACGGTAAAAACTAAAATATATAGATCTAACCGTTTTTGTCAATTTTGGTAATCTACATTCGAACTAGATTCTACAATGTAGAAGGGCAACTCTTCATCTGTTTTAATTGCTCTTAGTTTTAGAAACGTCTAAACGACTGTCTTGCATATCACACAATAACATATACTTGCGTTTGTAAATTAAATTGCAAACAGTAAGCTTCAAAATTCGAGCAACAACTGAATAACTGCGCGCCAATATCAACATCCGATATCGCCCGCCTAATTTATTGCCACCTACCGGACTTTATCAAATCAACTAATGTTCACCACGCAACCTGGTGTACCATGTGGAACTACAGAACCCGAAATATGTTGCTTTGAATCTCGATGACAACGATGCCGCATTGAAACTTAATTAGTGGTCTCATAATGCCTTTCTCGAGAAGCTGGTTCTATCCAAACTGATTAACCGCAAGGCGACCAAAGCTAATTTAAACCATACCCCACTTGGTTCGTACACACGCACGCACGCTCGCTCGCTCGCTCGCTCGCACACACGCACGCTTGCACTAATTAATTTTCACTCACCCACGCACGCACTAACGCGCGCGCGCACACACACACATACAAACGCGCGCGCGCACACACAAACGCACGGACACGCGCACACGCGCACACGCACACACGCACGCGCGCTAGCTCAATTAGGCCCCCCTATCGTAAAACTTGTCTGCCATACGTGGGATTTATTGTGCTAGACATTAGTTAGACGTACAGCGATCCGAAAAACCCATTGACAATCCGGGTGCCTTTAGGATGATTTCAAAATTGTACCTTTCAAACCTGCATTGTGTGTGTGTCCCATATAAGGCGGTGCGCTTTGCCTCGCATTGAATTTGATATCGGAATTACAATAACTGCGTAAGTTACATTATTGATCGCATTATCTAATACCGCCTGTCATAGCAAAATATAATGACATGTGAATGGTGTGTTCGTGTGTGTGTGTGTGTGTGTGCGTGTGTGCGTGCGTGCGTGCGTACGTACGTGCGTGCGTGCGTGTGTGTGTCTGTTTCTCTTTGCTATCTTGTGGTATAGACTATGGTGGTCGATTTGGGACAGTCCATAGGGTTTATAGACCTACTACATTCGGCCAGATTGTGGATAGGTGTTTATTTTCGATGCGAAGCAATGTTTTTTCTGCAAATAAGATAAAATGGCTTGTTAAAACAGTTTGATAGTAGTACACTCAAAATTCACGTGGATGTACCACTGTCAACTACATTAGGAGACCAGGTTGAGCTCTCGCTAGAGCTGCGTAGACCTCTAAATGAAGGCAACGAGCCAGTAATCTGCATATGGCGGTCGTCATAAATATAATATACCTACCAACCAAATTTGCCAGGGTGTAAGTCCCGTTTCTCATAATGTCTACACACTGTGTCGCGTTCCGCTAGGTATCTCGAAATGTCAGAGACCAGTAAGTGGCTGAAATAATACGCAATGTCCCAACACTCCGTTCAACTCCGTCATCAATTCATTTCGTCCATCGTAAACTACGTTCGTCGGTGTTCAAATTTGTAGTGCGTGAACAAATAGCTTAAGTAACATGCGCGCTAGATTTAAATAAAATAATGTGTAATTATGTTGAAGTCATTGACAACAATTATATTGATGGTAAAATCGGCTAAGTAGCGAAAGTTTGAATGGTATTGTGGTATAGGCCTACATAGCATGTAATATTATAGAGCCGGAGCTGCTGTAGCCTGTTTTCGCCGAATTTCGATTTGGGCCATGTAAAGTAGATATTGTGTAATTCCATCCAATTTGAGGTCACGAACAAACGCGCTATATTACCACCGTGATATAATAATGACCATAACGCCTGTGCGTGATTTCATTAACATCTCTTCCTCCTCCCCGTCCTTTGCATAATCCTAGTAAGGGATATTTCGAACAGTCGCGTAGTTAGTTTTAAAAAGTCCTCTCAATTGTATAAGGCTAAATGCGCTCGGAAGAGCCCAGCCATTAATATGCAGGAAGAAGAACAATAAACAGTATTGTGTTTAAAAGTGCACTGGCTGGTGACGTTATTCACAGGTGCTACGTTCCTTCATAACTGCGAGCGAGGCGCTTAAATGTTACATCAATACTACCGGCGGTCCTGGGGGCTGTTCTTATTAAAACGCCCGTTCGAGCTGACATGGATTGATTCGGTTGATTATTCCACATCCGGGTAGATTCTGTGGTGACCGAAATATATGTTATGCAATATGAACTCCGTGTATAAAGAACTTTTCTTTCTGCCCACGAGTTGAGGATCTGGCTGCACCTTTGTTATACCCCAATAGCACCCTAATTGAACCCTAATTGATTGACGTTGAAATGCATGGATAACACTACTGGATAAGTTTTTTTTTTATTATTTGTAAAAGACACGTGCGATCAAAACGAACAAAGCAATGTGAATCATATTTATTATTTACAAAGTTTGCAATCTTACAAAGCTCATGCGAGTTATATTTATTATTTACACAATAGCGTGCATACATAGATCATTCAAAAGCTTTTGATAATGTTCGTCATCAACAACTCTGGAAAACCTTGATACACGTGGGACTTGACCAGAAAATTACATCACTTATCCGAAATTTATATGTTGGGCAGCAGTCTGCAGTGAGATTAGAGTGTGGTAACCACAGATTGGTTCCCAGTCGGTAAGGGTGTGAGACAGGGGCACATCCCCCCACCTATTCAGTCTATACACAGAGAATATCATGAGAGAGGTCGATACTGACAGGAGAAGCAAGTTTAATCGTGAATGGATAGGAGATATATGAACTGAGTTATGCCGACGACAGAGTGTTAATACCCGATGCAAAAGAAGGATTGGAAAAATTGATAACTACTGTTAAAGAGCACAGTGAGATGAAAGGATTGAAACTAAACGTATAGAAGACTTAGATTGTGGATGTGAATGTCGAGAACCAGCAGAAGTCAAGTAGATGCCGAGGAAATAGAGCGAGTGGAAAGTTTTGAATATCTGGGGTCACTTATACAAGGGGGTGGATATGGGGTGAAAGAGACCAAGCGGAGGTTGGCAATGGCGGAGATGAAGAAGTTGCAGAAAACAACGAACAAATATATGAAACTACGAATTATTCGAATCTGCATATTTCCAAATGCTACACATGGACGCGAAACATGGACTCTTAATAAGAACACTACTAAGCATATAAATGCATTTGAAAACAAGTATTATAGAAATATATTACCAGTTTCGCGGACTGAACATAGAACTAACGAATCCATCGCAGACGAGCTTGGTGTTATACCCGGGACTATATTGAACTTCGTAAAGAAACAGAAACAAAGTTATTTCGGCCATGTGAAACGGCATCAATCTCTAGAGAGACTAATAATGGAAGGAAAAGTGGAAGGCAACAGAAGCAGAGGAAGACCTAGGAGACAATGGGAGAAGGACATAGAGGATTGGATGGGAGCAGACGTCTGGTGAGTGGGGAGACTGGCAAAAGAAATAGCTGTCTGTAGACAATCCATCAAGGCTGCAACGTCCGAAAATGGATAAGCAAACCCAACCAAGCGTGCACACAAAAGTAGTCTACGTGCGAAAATACACTAATGTTTACCTGTGTGAAGCAACAGTGGCGCCACCTGGTGCGTGTCGTTGTCGTATAACAAATACTGTTGTAAAATATATAGAGTATACACAATTTTATGCCAAGTGTTCCTGCCTCTAAAACGTTGAACTCTGTCTAGTCCGACATGTGCGATCCACACGCACGCGTGTCCATTGTCCAAGTACACAATGTACCTGTGATAATAATTAACAAACTTGATTGCATAATCCAACACTTTTCTACGAAGACATCATGTGTTCTCTCAGTCACGCATCAATGCATTTATATGAGCTTTCTGTGTACACGTCACTCATCCAGTTTCACCCAAGACGCGCTGCCGTCACTACACGTGTAGGCCTATATTGCGGAATCTGTTTGATGTGTCAAGTTGCGAGCGCTACAAAACTGACGAGGGCATGAGATCGTCAATTTTCATGTCGGTAAATCCGGAGAGAATGGGACAGAACACGGCTAGGGCCGTCGCGGCAATGGCGATCATGTAGGTCCAGCCAACTGCGCATTCACCCGAGTCGAAGGCGGAGCACCGTCCGCAGTACGCACGCGCCATGTCCGAGTCGAGACCCATTGGAAAGGAAAGTAGTCCGGCCGAGAGGAACAACACTGAAACGAGGCGAGCGTAGAGTAATTACGGGTGTTCTGTATTATACACCTAATAAACCATAAACGCGCGCGCGCGCACGCACACACACACACACACACACTCCCATTCACACAAGCACACACGCATATATGCACGAATGCATAGACGCACCCACGCACGCACGCACGCACGCGTAAAGACAACGTTCGTATTAACTGCGCAGACATGCACGCAGGGAAGTGCGCCACACACATTTACACAAGCTTATTTAAATGCATATGTATCATCTTCATCACCACCACCATCGCCATCTGACGGAATGAAAACGATAACACTTTCCATCCACGGTTTCTTTGTTTTCATCAATGATAATGATACCTTCTTTTGGCCTACACAGCTGTGGTAAGGAGGGAGACCAGTGACATCAAACCACTGTTGTCCCGCCCCACTTCTACCATTAGGATTAGAATGATTAGAAGGTACGCTTGGAGACTTGGTTGGTTGGCAGCCCTGTTGCAGTGATCAACACATTGCAGTCCTCTCTTTGTTGGGGCAGTCGACAGAGGTGGTAGGTCACTACACACGTAGCTGGGCGTGGGTCTTGTGAATTGCGCTTCTGCCCTCCGGCACGCGCCAACAGCTTCATATAGCTTTATGAAACATACTTCAGTATGGTCTTCAACGAGAATTTTTTTTATTTACGTGTACCCAATATGACTTCTACCAGTCGGAGAAAGATGGAAACTTCGCGAAATGAGTGGTGAACAACTCTCCAGATATCGCCACTGTGAACGAGTTTAAGATCAAACTACTGTAACAACGGATTCCCTTGGATCGTTGCTCGATGGGCGGGTGTTAGTTAGTACTTCATTCGTATGCAAATAAGTTAATGATCCGTCCCTAGTTGTGCCACTCACCAGCCAGCGTCTGAGAGAGCGCGGCCACCTTGACGATCCGCCCGGTACAACGTGACGGCATCCACATCGTCAACATGGCAAGCAGCGCCCCCTCGCAGAGTAGTGCGCAACCAGCGGCGTACGACAGACACGCCACCTGCCAGGCATTGGTTGGAAGGTCTGCCAGGCGGAAGTTGACGCTGTAGAACTCGCATGATCTCGTCTCGACGTCACTTCCGTAGTATCGTTTGTGCAGGCAGTAGCTGTAAATGAGACGATTAATATCAGGGTGCACAAATAGCATTTCTAGTTCTACTGGGTAACATATTTGTACATTAAAAAGAATGTAATACAGTCTAGGACGTTCATCTAACCGCACACGCGCATGCGTGCATACGCGCATCACAGGGATGCTAGCTGCAGCATTTACGAACGACGAAGGAAACGTGTGACAAGAAGTAATTTGAAGATGTAGAACAGGACAGGGGAGATGGGGAGGAGGGCTTTCTCTCTTGTACTTCTTCAATCTATATGAATCAAACTCGTTATCCGTTTCGGGGGTCCGTGTCGATGTATGTGTCAATGTCCGGCTCTGATCCCAAGACATGACTGAATGTGGAGATTTTCAATGTCCGCGGCCGCTTTCTGTATTACCTCGAGGGTTGCAGTGACCTATTATGGGTCTGTTTTGTTAAACGTTGGAATGTCGTTTTAACATAAATTACTGGAAACACATAAACTGTGATGGCTACGGCGAAATTTCCATATAAGCTTGACTGGAACATTATATTATTATACATGAAGTTGGCGCAAACCGATTTAAGTAGTAGTCCCTAAACACAATGAAACATAAACAAAACAGACGTATGTGAAACAACATGTACACCGACAGCGTGGCTTCGAAGAAAAATGCAGTGTATTTTTGAGAAATGATTTTTTACCAAATTCACATGCTGTGACATAAGTGCATTTGAGTAGGCAGATTTTCATGTGTGTTGTAGAAGGTGTTGACTGTAAAATGGTGGATTTCTAGATGATTTGAATAAGCGGAACGATATTTGGCAGCAATTTGCCCGTGTGACCTGTTTGCGGAGTAATGCTTGCCGGCATTTGTCAATATTGATGGGTGTCACACATACAGGCATTTTACGAGAGATAGAAGTAGGCAATTTTTGTTAAAATCTATCAGCATGTCAATGAGATGATGATAACAGCAGGTGAGAAGTTTAAGACATTTTAGAGGTCACGTTTTCTTATAATCAGATAAAACATTAACATGGTCGCCTATGGGAAAACCAACCCTGTATTGACCCCATCATGTACAGTCAAGTACACGACACAGCAAGGGTAGATGTTGAACACATCATGTAGAATAGAATAACTACTTATAAGGAAGGAGATCTGATGGGAGGGTTTGTAACACACCAGAGGTTGTGGAGAAGGACGCAATGGACAAGGGGTTGAGGCGGATGAGGATTCAAACGGCCACTCCCAACACTGTTTGACTTCCCGTTCAAAGAAAAGGAGGACATTAATTTAAAATAAAGAAATAGCTACGCAAGAAAATTATGGAATTGTGATTGTTCAGACCTTGTATATAGGCAGTGTACAAGTTGAAAGAATCGCTGGTCAGGTTTGAGACTTTCTAATTGGAGTGGACTGTTCATAGCAACGGACATGCCAACTTACCCTGCTTTCGAAAGGAAATCTCCTTGTTTATTGCCAATGTTGGCATACCTCATGTTTTGTTTTGGTTCTTTGGATTGGTTGGTTACCTTTTCTATAACGTGGCTACAAAGTGCACAAAATACAAATGTTCCAACAGGAGACGTTATCCCCGTAATTAACTTGACACCTCTGTAGTGGAAGGGAAGAAGCTAGACAGCGTGGAGAGACTTAAGTTTGGAAGGTGTGGCTGGCTGGGAAGGGGCGAACGCGGCGGGGAATGACACGGATGAAGAAGAATAGTTACACATATAGGAGCAGGTGCTTAGGTGCGGGAAAGCCATGGCGGGAGACGCATCCGTCGAGGGAAGGGAGAATGCAGAAGTCAGCAAAGACACGAGCTATGAAGTCAAGTTCTTGCAAGTTGCCAATAAACATGTTTAATTTCTTCCGTTAGTGATTGCTACACAATAGTGTGGCACGCGAAATGGTAAGGACCCGTGATACCGTTTCGTGCGCGTGTGCACACACACATACACACACACACACACAGAAGATGTATGTAAATAATGTATATGTATATATATATAACCTTTTTTTCCTTCTTCCATTTATGTCCATCTGTCAACCCATACAACAATATATATATATATATCATATCATACACAGTAGTGGAGAATTGTGTAATCACTGGACCTTGGTAACAAATAAATGAAGGTCGGGAACTCTAGGGAAGATTCAATTGATGTCAAGTATTTGACACAAAACCGGTGTCCAATTGAGTCCCTTCCCCGGATGTGCCATCGTATTGATCTGTTCGGGTTATGTCCGCCTAACAAGGACATGTGGTTAACGGCATGCAACCTAACTCAAAGCGAAGCCTCGTTATAGAACCGGTGCCTCAATTACATTCCCCAATGACGAGCGCTTCCTGTGACTGTACGACATCCTAGCCACGATAAATTGTGTGAGATCTTGACACTCTTTGTTGTTATCTTTTCGTGGCAGCAAATTTTGTCTCAAAGTCACAGCTGTAGTTTTTATTGTTGGCACATACTTGCTGTCAATTTTTACTGTCAGTTTATGTAAGCTATAAGTGAGGCGGTTACTGTTTGGGGATTGCCACAACTGATATATCTGCTCGTTCATAAAACAGCAAGAAATATAATTATATATCCTTTATCTGTCAAACAGCCAGCATTGTCAAATCCACAGTTGATAAGATTCAACTTATAAGTGTATTTCACCTAATAACATGTCTTATTGGCTATCATTACCATACAGGTATATTTAAATACAACAATATATTAAACGTACTGACATATAATATTCTGATACCTAAGTACCGATGGTATTTAATAGTGGTGTGAATGTTTTTAACGAAATTGACAAATATCTCGGAAGGGCGAGTTTAAACAAAACTCACCGTGTTCGACAATTACGTAACTTTCATATTCTACGTTCCACGTAGCAAGTAGTGGGTGAATGATTTGGCTCCTATAAGCACTGCTACATTAGGACAGAAAAATAGGCAATGCGCGCGAGCGCGTGCTTCCGTGCGTGCATGCGTGCGTTCGTGCACGCACGTGATGTGCTCTGTGTGGGTATGTATGTGTGCGTGTGTGTGTGTATGTATATGTATGCATGTATGTCCTTTGGAGAAATCAGGGCAAAGTGAGCAAACAATAATATTATTGTTACCTGGAGATTAATTATAATTTTTTTTGGAAATAATTTATGCTAAGACTCACTACTGGATTTGATACAGAAGTTTACCCAATGCAATATGTCCGCTGGTTTATTCACAATAATAATTATCTAATTATAATCGAACTTGCGTATGTTTGTATGTTGCCATCTGTATCTGTTAACGTTCTCCTTCTATATATTCCAATAGACATTTTGCACCTCGGGCGCCAAACTTTCAATGATTAATCTAAGACCAAACGTGCGTAACGTAATACCTCAATTTTTTCTAATACCCCATATATCAAGGGTTCTTAGTGGTTATTAAGGTATATTTGTAATTTTCGCAACGTAGAACTTACGTTAACTATTGTATAAACCAGGCGCCAGTGGTGAATACTTCGGGAAACCGGCCCCTGTGTCAACTAGGTTGCTTGGCAACATGAAGTAGACGCTAACACATTAGGCTTACGTCTACTATAGCAATACGAAGTCATTTGACAATTCTACACTATCACAACTAGGGCCTATCGATTCACGTTAACGTCACTTTCTTTCCGACCTTCGTCATTTTGAATTCATACTGTACAACAAACATTGCAGCAAAATCGATTCTAGTTTCTGTCATTTCAGATAAAGAAATATAAAAATAAACTGACATTGAGATATACAGAAAAACAATATTACTCCAAACTTCTAGAATTGAACAAGAAGAACATGAAAGAAAGTATGAGAATTTTAAATACTCTAATTAATAAAAAGAAAACAGGATCTGAATACCCTACTCAGTTTAATGTTAATGCAAATAAAACCAGTGGCAGAAAGAATATAGCAATTGATTTTAATATTTTGTTTCAAATATAGGTTCTGCACTAGCTAAGAATAAACCTAAATGTAACGTTAACTTCAACCATTATCTAAATGAAAAGATAGAGAAGACATTATTCATTAACCCTGTTACTAATGATGATATATTATCACTAGTAAATAATACTAAAAGCAAAAACTCAAAAGATAATGATGATATTGACATGTGCCTAGTTAAACTGGTAATACCATAATATATTCTAAAACCTTTAAAACACATATTCAACAATTCGCTACAAAAAGGAGTTTTTCCTGATAACATTACAATTGCTCGTGTTATCCCTATATTCAAAACTGTTGTTGCACAAGAGTTCTCAAACAACAGGCCGGTGTCAGTATTACTTGATTATTTTCAAAAATACTAGAAAGGATATTTCATAGTAGACTTATATTTTTAAAGTTAAACAAGTACTGGTCAATATGGATTTTAAAAAAACACTCAACATCAATGGCAATGCTGGAACTTGTAGAAGAAATGACAAATACTATGGACAACTCATAGTATTCAATAGTAGTATTTATAGATTTAAAAAGATACAGTTGACCCCACCATTCTGCAAAAATTTTTAGAAAATTATGGCATTAGAGGTGTAGCATATAGCTGGTTGCACAGCTATCTGAACAACAGAAAACAGTATGTCTCTATAAATGGCACAAATTCAACTTGCAAAAACATAACATGTGGTGTACCGCAAGCTTCTATACTAGGGCCATTTGTTATTTATCCTGTATATTAATGACATGTGTAAAGTATCTCCTATGATGAAATGTGTAATATTTGCTGATGACACGCACTTTTTGTACACAGATGATGATATATCAGAAATGTGCAAAATTATATCTAGAGAATTAGATCAATTAAGTACATGGCTTAATGTACACAAACGATCTTTAAATGTTTCCAAAACAAATTTTATGGTAATAAGTAGGAAGAAGATTGTCAACAATCCCACAGTTAGCATAAATGGTATTAATATTAAAAGAGTATATATTACAAAATTCCATGGTGTTCACATAGACTATCAATTGAATTGGACTGATCACATTAAGACGATAACAAAAATTAAAATGCTAAGAATGTGTCTGTCATGAATAGAGTTAAGTACTTGTTGAATAGCAATGCTTTATATGCTTTGTACTGCACTCTTGTCACGCCGTACCTGAACTACTGGTGTGAAGTAGGGGGGAGTACTTATAAGAGCACAATACAACCTCTCCATGTGTTATAGTAAAAAGACTATACGAATACGTAAACATGAAGGGTACTTGTCACTACTGAATTACCTTAAGAGAGTGTGTGATAGTCACAATCATAATACTCGCAAACAGAAACAATAATTACAAAATAAAATATAGTAGAACGGCACATAAAGCTGCTTGTATTAGTATTAAACGTCCTAAATTATGGAAACAATTACATCCAGACCTGCAGACACGCACAACTGTTTATCATTTTTAAAATAGTTACTAAATAATTCTCATTCAAAAATATGAAAGTTTGTATTAATTATTACAAATAAACAATTTACTTATCTGTTATGTGGTGTATCCATACACATTGTACTAAAAATAATTGAATTGAATATACTGTATAAAATATACAGTAAGCAACTTACAGGAAAAGGTTGCTAAACTAAATCTAGTCAATTGTGTTTATTGATTATAAGAAATAAGATGGTAAAGTATTAATAGGAATGCAAAATATAAGTTTTTTTATAACTTCATGCATTAATTTTCTTTACAACTTATTTGTATATTGATTGTATAGAGTTTTTAGGTATTCACAGCATACAGATGCTATGTTTGGTTCAATTGTGATATGTTATGTAGGGCTGCGTCTTGTGTATACGTCTATGTTGAATAAAATCCAATTCAATAAAGCATTCACATGTGATATAACGTTTCTATCATTGTGTTGATCACGCCTGCCTGCCATATGCGGCCAATATTTTTATCATTAGCGGACACGTCGTGATAGGCGTTATATTCATGTAGCCCTTGACAGTGATTTCCACTTGAGTTCGACCACGAATTTTAAGTAGACAATTTTAGTGACACTGCTTATCGCTGGTGAGATGTGGTTCATAGTCTTATTAATTAATATTCATGAACATTTTGTTTTAAATTGACCAATAATGGTAAAGTCTCTGGGAACAATGAGATCACATTACCAAGTGCATTATGCGAATAAATTGTTACTGTTCAAGGGAAACACAAACGTGTCGCATTCGAGTTTTCTTATCAGCAAACTGTAAGTGAAACATGTTTAATTAAGTCTTTTTAAGTGTAATGGTAACTGCATTAATTAAAATGGTAAGAACATACACGATAGCAGGTTCATAATCTAAACCACTGTTCCCATCGTGGACCAATCAAGTGCAGGACAAACAGTATGGTCATCTCTCGTTTGGCTGGGACTGAACGTATGACGGTGCTCAATACAAGAACAACGCCTCCTTCTCCTCGTCGCTGTCATCATATTTTTGACAGGTGTTGTGTCTTTTCATTTTTATGTCATCTCCCTTGACTTGTTCTTTACTGTCGTATCCTTGTTCAGTTGTGTCTTAATTTCCTTTAGCCATTGTGACCCTTCATGATCTTCTTTGATGCGAACGTCGTCTTCTAATTCTTCCGTAGAATGTATCACACGTGCGGTTATCACATAGTTTGATCTCTTTTAGGGCCTACTTTCTCAGACTACTTAAGTTGATTGGGGATTGGCATAATATTAGCCGGCGATAAATACACGATTTGCATGTTATTGGATATTCGTTGTCCATAGGATGTTACATAGGATAGTATTGCATAGGATATTTATCACGTGCAATGCCTGGAATTCGGACTCCACATCCAGCTGCCATGTTATGGTCGTCTGGGTCAAGACTGGGCTGGCCAATACCGCGTGTGATGTCACATTCTTCTTCTTCCATTAATGGCCATCGGTCAAGCAGTTGACCATTATTGTCATATGGGTTTGAGAAATGAGACCACCGCTCAGTGAGTCCACGACAGTTTTTATATTTCATTGTATGGGGTCTTTTACTTCCCCTGGCACAGACACCAGGTAGAAGGGACCAACGGCTTTTAGTGTCTCTTCCGAAAGACACAGGCAACGTAGGGTGAACGAAATGGCCCAAGTTTTGACACAGCGATCGAACTAGTACCGAACCACCATCCGGTCGGCATCAGGACTTGAACCCCAGTCCCTCCGAACGACAGTTATTTGTCTGCATGCTATTTCCAAAGCAATGGGTTAACAAATACGTGGTGTGTGATCCCGCGAAATCTGCGTCGTCACAAAGAAACCTGTTCGTAGTTCATATTCCAGTGTTAGGTGTTTGCATAGAGACTGCCTTCTCGTACGCCGCTTCACACAGGTTTCTCATTTGGTAGAGTGTGATCATTTTTCCAGGATGTTGTCTATTGTACGCCTTTATTGATTGTTCGAAATATGCGTTTTGGGAGTGTAAAGGCTCAATAAAAATGTTGAAGTTCGTGAGACGCGTGTGGTAGGATCGTGAGTACCCACTGCCACGCGTGTTGTAAAACGCAGGGGGCAATGCAGACCCAATGACATCCACTTTGCCCCGCCTGTCTACTACGCCACATCTACGTTGCGCCACATTTTGTCGCAGCAAATACGGTCCATTGGCGTACACTGTTGTGAGGAGATTTTCGATCAATTTGCTTTACCTATACATAAATGTTTTAGATCACACGTTGCCAAGATTTTCTGAAACATACGACTACGAGAATCATTTGAAAAGAGTGAGAAATCGTAAGACAGTACAACAAAAACGATTTACTGATGTAGCACAAAGGTGATGATTGATTCGGCGTGGGATTACAATGCACACAACCCGTAATGATATGATTTAATATCTTTATTACATCAAATGTATATGATAATTATTAGTGATCTGAATTTACAATAACTGTTCACTTAGCCCCACTCCAGGGCCCGCTTTGCCCCGATCTTCCCTGAGTGTGTGTGTGTGTGTGCGTGCGTGCGTGCGTGCGTACGTGGGTACGTGCCCGCCTGCGCGCGTGTGTGTGTGCGTGCGTATGAACGAACGTACCAATATGTACGCATGTTCACACATACATATTTACTATAACAGCCGTACCTGTAGAGACCGATGGCGTCACCTGTCGCCAGGTTGACGAACCAGAACGGCTGGAGGAAGCCGACGCTACAAATGCCGGAGAGCAGGATCGACAGCAGTGTCCAGACAATTCCGACCGGACTGGACATGACGGCCGAATGTTGCTCATTCTTGCTGCAACGCCGCCGATGTCTCCCAGTCGATTCTGCGGCGACAGGACTTGACGAAAACGTCGACCCGTCGATCCGTCTCGCCGTAGTTTCCCTATAACGATTCCCGGCACACGAACGAAGCCTCGTCGCTCGCGTTTGTCCTGAACTATCCTGGCTGGAGCCCAAGAACACTAATCACATCACGGCGGCATCAACAAGAAGATATGACCTTGTGAGTTGTGTGTGCGGAGGGAAGAACGAGTCGCTCCACGCGTCTAACGCCGTGGCTGCCGTCCGCCGAGCTGTCTGCCCGAGCGGCCGAGTTTAGTATCTCGGACATGCGAGTATGGAGATTTCACGGCAGCCGGCCGCGGCGTCTGGCTACTCCGTCGCCGCTCACAGATACAGCCCCGATGAGTAGCTTCAGCCGCGATGCGACCACAGCCTCGAGCGTGCTGCGGATCGCGATTGTTTAAACTGTCAGCGTTGCCTAGTTAAATACATTTTAACACAGTGATACGCGGGCGGCATTACCGAGCCCGACTTGAGTGTATCGCTTTCGACTTAGGCGGACGTGTTTGCGTAATAGCCCTGACATTTGGTAGACGGGTAATTTACGTCTTGGACAGATGCCGCCGCAAAGATGTCTCCCGCCTCTAGAAGCATGCGGGATAAATACTTATGTAACTGCCGATCTTGCAAGTTTGTTTTTAATTCGTTTTTTTAAATGTTCGTAATACTAGATTAAATATTTGAAGATAATTATTACCTGCAAATTGTGTTTAATAAGCCCGAAGTGTTGTTTGCGGTCTGAATGTTTCGCCAGCATACTTTCTAATTAATATGTGTAAATATAAATATATATGCAAAACAAATTCAAATATTCATGTCTAACCGGACATTCCTTGAATTGTACTTTGAAGAAAGGATGCAAAATCAATACAGCAAGTGGGACGGTGTACAACTGATTCCGTGAACTTCCTGTAAATAATTAGTACGCCTGGTTGTAGAATATGATTCCGGCTAACGAAGAGACTAGGTCGCTTTAAAACTCGTAAAGCACCGAATTAATCGCGAATAGCTCCTGGTTGTGCAAACTGGGAACACGACACACATAAATATATCGTAATAAAAACGCTCCACAACTTGATAGCAGTAAATTTCACACGGTACAGGCCGTTGATAGACTTTTAGATGTTGGTACCTGACTTGTAGATGCTGACTTGTAGATGTTGGTGTCTGATTTGTAGATCGGCGTTACATCTTGCCTGACTTGTAGATGTCGGTGCCTCTGGCTTTAATAATAGTGCTAGTTTCGCCTCAGGGGAAATCTCAGCAAAACCTGGCGGCAGTTTATAGGTTTAGGTACGTTTATGGTTGCGGCCAGAGACAGTCGTTAATGTCACACGACTGAGAGAGTAGAAGTCCGTAATACGTTCACTGATCGCTGGAGTTTATTTGCGGGAAATTATGGCCTTTTTCGCGATTTTCAGTGTAAACAACGCCACAAGACCCTCGGGGCACCGATTGCACTGGGGCGTCTAACTTTAGCCCAGCGACAGAAAAGTGTCGCCACTATGCAATTTGAAGACCTTTGGAACCGTCAGTGTAGACATGACGCAACTGCCGTCGTGCCTGTCACTGCAAGTGTCAAATGAAACCCGGAGACAACATAATAATATTACGGTATCAAAGTCTACATTTTAATAGCGTGTAGGTCTGTCCTAGATGAGATTACTCCTACGTTGTATGTATTTCTCTACGAGCTGAATGTAGTTGTTTCACTTCATCAGGGTTAGCAAAATAAACAGTCAATACGGGCATGCGTATGTGCGTGCAAGCCTGTATTGCGGGGACGTGCGTGCGTATGCGAGCGCGCGCGCGCGCGTGCATGCATGCGTATGTGAATGCGTGCATCTCTGTGTGTGTGTGTGTGTGTGTGCGTGTGTGTGCGCGCGAGTGTGTGTGGTGTGTGAGCGTGTATGTGTGCGCACGCGCGTGTGTGAGTACGTGCATCTGTGTGTGTGCGTGCACGCGCGTGTGTGTGTGAGCGCGCGTACGTGCGCATGTGAATGTGTATACATATACATGCGTGTGTGTGCGTGTGTGTATGTATGTGTGTGTGTGTGCAAGCGCGTGTGTGCAAGCGCGCGTGCACGTGTGCATGTGACTGTGTATACATGCGCGTACGTGTGGGCGCATGTGCATAAATAATATAGCGTATGTGGCGTATGCTATGTGTACGTGGTGGGTGTGCGTGTATGCGTGTGTACGGCGAGGATACGTGCGTGCTTATGTGTATCAACTAACGGATACGGCGGTAAAATTAACAAAACAATGTATTATGCGACCAAGTAAATAAACAGTTAAAGTTATTGGGCGTTACATGTTGCAACTGGCCTAATCCGGGCTGACATTAAGTCTCCAACTCACTGAATTCGCCCGTCATATGTTTTTAAGAGAGCAAAGTCGACAACATCAGCATAGAACAATTCACAATCATTTCGCGCATTCACCTGAGGATTAAAATTTTGAGAATCGCGATCAGAAATTGAACAAGCTAATAGTGTTCTGATTAGTTTAGCAAAACGACATACAAAAAGTTGCACAAATAAATTAACACGTCGCTGTTGATTCTAGGTAGTTTAACTTTTATTCCAAAAATAAATTTGAATTGAGACGAGCGAAAAAAAATGAAATGGGGAGACGCCGTCAACGGAACTGTTGGCGATCTGCCAATCACCCAAACTGGCACTAACAATTAGCTGGGGGTATTCCTCACAGTTGGAGTCTCATAGCGGGATATTTTTTCAAGGCCGTTCAACGAATATGTTACCGATTTTGGTGCCCCCTATCTCCGTACCTATAGGCCTATCGGACAACGGGAACTGTTTGCTTAACAGTTTAATAACGGAAACATGTTGACCAATTACCAAAAGTCTTAAAATCTCTCGCGGTATCGGGAGATCCGTAAGGACTGCTACCACGTCTGGTTAAACTCAACACGTATCATAGCGATATGCGCTCGCTGCTAGTTCGCCAGCCAACGATTCTGACAGTCCGGTGATATATACCCCGTAATGTAAACAGCATAGAAGAAGAATAGCAACAACTCAGAGCGTGCGGTATTCGCAATCTGCTCTACCACATGCGTATATCTAGCAAGAAAAATACGCCAGTTGTCAGTCCCAACTATATTCTCGTTGCCCGGAGGAACAACGCCGGTGAATCGGCGAGTTTCCACACGAACCGCTGCCGCTGGTAGGGCCTACAGCTGCTGGAAAGCCGAGCATGAGTTACGTGTCGTTCTCAAGCATGAAACATTGGGTGTTTGTTGATGTTTATGTCACGTCGGTAACTGAGCGAAGAAATACGTGTTTGGTGCGCGCGGTGGACGGACAGAGCGCGGGTCGTAAAGGCGGCATGATCTATGGACGGGGCAGTAATTAGTCCGGCATGTGCAGTCAACATGCATGGGCATGTTCGGCCGTGCGACTTTGGCGGTGGTGGTGGCGGTGGTGGCGGTGGTGGTGGCGGTAGGCCTAGTTGAAGTAGCGGTGGGGTAGGAGTAGTAGTAGCCAGGCTAGGGATGCAATGGGTGCGTATGCACCCCGCTGAAGTAAGCGTTCCGCTTGAAGGGAGATTTTCATGAGCCTCAGGGAAGGAGGTGTCTCAATGGTGGGGGGTGGGGTGCGGTTGGAGGTCTCAAAGGGGTGCAGTTGTGTTTTTGTGAGCCTCAAGAGGATTTAGTTGGAGGCTTTCGGTGAACCTAACGGGTGTAGTTAGAGGTTTTTGTGTGGCATCATGGGGGGGCGTACTTGGAGGTTTTTGGCGAGCCTAAAGGGGGGTGCAATCGGAGGTGTCAAGTTGTCTCAAAAAACGCTCTCGCCCCCGAAACCGAAAACAAACCACGCTATATGGGCGTAGTAGTAGGCCCTTGAAGCAGAACTGCCTGAAAAGAAATTCATGAATGTTGGTAACGTGGTGGTGTATGGTGCAACTAACAAAACCAAACTCCTTCATATAATCAGAGAGAGAGAGAGAGAGAGAGAGAGAGAGAGAGAGAGAGAGAGAGAGAGAGAGAGAGAGAGAGAGAGAGAGAGAGAGAGAGAGAGAGAGAGAGAGAGAGAGAGAGAGAGAGAGAGAGAGAGAGAGAGAGAGAGAGAGAGAGAGACAGACAGACAGACAGAGAGAGACAGATAGGAAGAGAGAGACGGGGGATAGAGAGAGAGAGGGGCGGGCGGGCAGACAGACAGACAGACAGACAAGCAGAAAGAGAGCGAGAGAGGGGGATAGGTAGAGGGAGAGAGAGGGAGAGAGAGAGACAGACAGACAGACAGACAGACAGATAGGAAGAGAGAGACGGGGGATAGAGAGAGAGAGAGGGGCGGGCGGGCAGACAAGAAAGGGAGATAGGGAGAGATGAGAGAGAGAGAGAGAGAGAGAGAGAGAGAGAGAGAGAGAGAGAGAGAGAGAGAGAGCGAGAGAGCGAGAGAGCGACGGATGGAATATAGAGGCTTGGGAGAGAGAGAAGGTGAGAAATCCGGGAGAAATTGCTGATATAATAATAATATATGTTCTTTAGTATAACCCCACATCCAGCATTGTTCGTGGCGCTTCACAACATATTAAAGTACATAAAAATGGTAGAATTGCAATAAATATGTATATGTATTTTAAAGGAGTAAATAAATAAACACATATTGAATAATGTAGAATTTCTAAATAAAGAAGTAAATAAATATATATATTAGCAGTTATTCATCAAAATTACATAATATTAATCAATCTAGCACAATCATTATATAGAAATAATACAAATAAATAAATATATGTGTATGATTAATAATAATAAATAATTTAGTAAAACATTTAATATAAAATAGTTGACGTTAGGAATCATGAATAATCATTATACGAATACGATAACTAATTAAAATTGGTTTTAGTAGAGGGCAGTGTTCATCTACAATGACATTAATATGAAATACAAAAGAAATGTGACATTTGAAGCTGGCGAGAGTGTCACAAGTTTAAACAACACTTGGTAAAGTGTTCCATAGGGACGCAGCAGCTACAGCGAACGAGCCGTCCCCAGCCTTGATGCGAGTGCTGTTCACTTCCAACCTGTTACTGCTCGACGTGCTCTTGCCGAATCAAGGTCGGAATGCCCCACGGCCTGAATGCACTACTACCTGAATGCACAAAACCTAGTCGCAATGCTCCAACCGCATGGTCGGAATGCTCCAATGGCGTAGTCACAATGCTCCAACGGTCTGGTCGCAATGCACCACTTTTGGTCGCATTGCCCCACTGATTTTAATATTGTCAAACCTATGCATATATAGATGATACAATTGTATATATTAAAACATTAAATATTAAATGCATAATTAATATTGAACTAACATGTTTCGTTGACTTTCTGTACATTCTTGAAAGTAAACTATGTTTTGTCTTCGTATACACGTGTATGATTGTATTATATAACCTATCCTTTGATGTGTAGAATGTGTAGAAGTCATACAGTAATAGCCTAATAGGCATCCTGCTCATGCGTTGAGCAGATCTTTTATGTTGGTTGTTTTGGATGTGTGCCCACACTAATTGGCTAGCTACTATGGCATTGTTTTATTGAGCAGGTCGGTTTGTTTGAATAACGGCATTGTACCAAAAATATTGTACAAAGTACATTGAAATAAAGCTTTGGACATCAACATCTAATTGACAGCGGGTCGAAGACGGGGGAACTATATACATTGCTTTATTATTTTATGATTGATATCGTGTATTATATGTGTGTGTGTGTGTGTGTGTGTGTGTGTGTGTGTGTGTGTGTGTGTGTGTGTGTGTGTGTGTGTGTGTGTGTGTGTGTGTGTGTGTGTGTGTGTTTGTGTATGATATAATACATACGATATTAAATAAAATGATAAAGGTATATATACTATTATCGTAGTTATGTGTTTTATGTTTTAATGCAAGTCTACATTTTTGTATTATTTATTATAATAAAAAAAGCCATTTAAATTTATTCTTTGTACATATGTTGTACGATGTAAATGATGCTCGAATGGCTCGGCCATCAAAAATAGTGTAAGCTAAGTATGTTACCGAGTGAAAATATAAATTATTAATCAATTAATACACGGAATGAGACTCTAATAAAACAATTACTGTATTATAGTTACTACATTGTTTCGCGGAAGTGTTCGTTTTGATTTTCTAGAAATAATTGAACGTTCCATCTTCTTATACAAGTGTAGACATTCATTATTAAACTACACTGAAATGATGACCTTTGAATTTTAATGTGACAGGCTGACAACAACAACAGTGATAATATCAGCATGTGTGTGTGTGTGTGTGTGTGTGTGTGTGTGTGTGTGTGTGCGTGCGTGTGTGCGTGTAGTGTGCGTGCGTGTGTGTGTGCGTGCGTGCGTGCGTGCGTGTGTGCGTGTGTCAAGAATGTTTAGAGGCTTTTGTAATTGCCTTCTCTACTCCTGCTTTGTTTTATTGAGTAGATTGTTGCAAATTGTCTGTTCTTTGATTTGGACTCCATAGCAATTGGCTTAATACCCATGTATTGTTTCATCGAACAGACCTTTTTGTTTGAATATAAGACATTGTTGAAAACAACGCGTCCGACATTAGCAGCATCTAGCTGAAGTTGTCTTCCGTTTGAATTTGATGACGTGAAGGCCTACCTGTGTAATTCAGTTCTTACTAAGTCCTTCTTGAATGCTTTGAATAAAAGTTAGGAACTGAGCAGATCTTGCGTGTCAGATTTGTGTTAGTATATTGTCTAACGTAACATTCTGAATAACAAGAAAATAGGCAGGCAGGCAGGCAGGCAGGCAGGCAGGCAGGCAGGCAGGCAGGCAGGCAGGCAGGCAGGCAGGCAGGCAGGCAGGCAGGCAGGCAGGCAGGCAGGCAGGCAGGCAGGCAGGCAGGCAGGCAGGCAGGCAGGCAGGCAGGCAGGCAGGCAGGCAGGCAGGCAGGCAGGCAGGCAGGCAGGCAGGCAGGCAGGCAGGCAGGCAGGCAGGCAGGCAGGCAGGCAGGCAGGCGTACATATAGATATAATTGTATAAATCATACATACAAACATAATCAAACAAGTAATAATAGACGGTGAAATGATATTCAATTCCAGGCTGACAGCGGAGCCAACCAACGTTGTAACCAGTTGATTTATACTAGTATAAAATAAGTACTTGTTGAGTGAACTGGTCAACCCCACAATAACTGTGTAAACAACGTAATAATACTTTCACGTGTTAAGTTGTTATAATAGATCAGATATATAAGATGTAACTACAGTAATAGTAACCAATGTTCAATTAAGTAGCACAAACATTTGGTGATACTCTTCTTCTCTAAGAATGTGTGTAGTCACGGTTTGTGTACTGAATATGACACCTGTTGAAATCGCGACAGGAGGCCTTGAAGACAGAGGACGCAATATGAAGAAGCGGACAGGATGTTGACGTCAGAATATCTGCGTCGGTGCAGCGAGTTGGTGACTATCGCCGAAGATTAGATTTTATTAGGTTTGCAGGCGCCAGGTTGATGAACATAATACTACGTTAATTGTCAGCATATTATTTGCACAAAATCCCCTCTTTCTCCCGTCTTTATCCCAACCACTTCTAATCCCTGTAATCGAACACTGCGATCGGAAGGAAATAAAAACATAACTGGAGCAGTGTCAACGTTACGGGCTACTTTATTCCCTCCAAGTTTCTGTCACCACTCACCCAAAAATACTATACGAGGATTATCATATTTTTGGCGTATTTTTATTAATTTCCTTCTAAAATTAAACTGGCAATACATTTTGTTATATTTGATTGATTGGATAATGTTGTACAACATATTGCTCAACTAAACCGAGCTGAATTATTGTTTAATTACCTTAATTAAGATGTGTTCATTAACGAGTTTGTCATGTAGGAAGCGAATGGTGTCTCTTTGAAATATGGTTGCATTCCGTATGTATAACTACGACCATCCTCGCGCGCCACGGGTCGCTGCTGCTGATTACGTCAGTGCCAGCCAGCAGTACCCCCTGGTTGATTGCTTTGCGAAACTCTGAATTTAAGCTCAGCCTATGAAATCGCTCACTCGGTCAGTGGTTGGCGGCAGGTCAGGTGGTCATAATAAAACTAATTCCAATCAACCGTGGCTCGTGTTACATGCAATGTTTAGGAAGTAGAAGCAATTATTCGATTACACAATACCGCTCAGCTGCCCGTGCTAATGGGCGAACGGGTCATTATATACTGGGATTCCCAGAACTTTTACTTAAGTAGTTTTGAGGTGAGTTACTTGTACTTTTATTTACTCAAGTACAAAACAAAAGTAGTTCAGTCAAAACTGTCAACCTGGTGGAGCACCAAAAGCTTGACACAGTATCGATCCATATTCAAACACCTGGGTTCTATTATCTCAGATGAGGGGTCCAAACCAGAAGTGTTCTCCAGGACTGCACAGACAACACATCAGCGCTAACAAAACTAAAAGCCATCTGATACATCTCACTGAGCTCCAATTTCAGACAGGTGCGCTCCCTTGTGATGTCAGTATTCCTTTATGCTTGCGAGGCGTGCATCACTACAACAGACCTGCGAAAAAAAATCCAGGCCATGGAGATGAGATGCTCCCGCAAGATCCCGCGCATCTCATACAAGGAACATATCACCAACAAAGAAGTCCGCAACTGAATCGAGCAAGCCATCGGACCCTTTGAAGACCTCCTGATGACAATCAAGAAACGGAAGCTAACGAGGTATAGTCATGTTACTAGATCAACCGGCCTTGCAAAAACTATCCTGCATTGTGCCAGGAGGAAACAGACAGACAGACAGAGGAAGAGGCTGGAAGGGAACATCCAGGAGTAGACTGGCTTGACCCTCGGCACCTCCCAGGCTAGGTTGAGACATAAATACGCAAGAATGTATGTCAAATGTCAAAAAAATGTTGCGTCATGTTTAAGAGATGTTTACTACGACATCCATTTTCTCAAAATCTGTTGATTCCGGAGCTTATAGAAAATATGACGCAGATAGAACATCACAATGATGTCACAACAATGCCATTACATCTACGTCATTGTCGTAATTCTGGCCACAACGTCCTGGAAAGGTAAAATGTGTTTACTACGATATCGTGTCAAAATGTTTACTACGACATTCGCCTGTAATAAAACGTTGTAATTCAATTTGTTCAGTTGTCACTTTTATTTATTTACATTCGGGTATCCAAACTTATGACGTTGGACAAAAAGTATAGTTGGCTAACGACGATAGAGAGTACTTGACCTCTTTCATGGTCAGAGGATTAGATAATATACACTCTTTCAAATCTGATGAGATTTTGGGTTGAAGAAGAAAACGTCTGTATGGAAATATCTAAGCCCAAGACGGGTCGGTCTGGTCATGTTTATCTTATCAGGGAAACGGGTAAAAAGCTACAAGATTTCCTACAGGAGCCCGTGTAATGACGCCATGGTACTGAACAAATAACGATGATTGTTAGACATTCATGTTGGAAAGATCCTAATGTACAAAATCTCAGTTTTGACGAGGACGTAACATGCGTTAATTAAGACTTCGTGGGTTTGTCAAATAACGATGTTTATTGCAACATCTGCATGTTTTCATATCATTTAACAACATTAGCGTCACGTTTATATCAGAATACTACCTATGAGTGTGCAAGTAACATAATGTTGAAATTGGACATGGTTTTGTCAAGATTGATCTTAACCTTGGTGCACACTGGTCCGTCCTGGGAAACTGTTTGCTAGAATATCCCGTACTATTTAGCATGTGTTATGTGGGTCATAATTAATCATAATTATTATTATTGACAATATACTAATAACCGAGCTGTACTACTTATCCTATTATGAAGAACTAGTTTTTATGATGATATACAATGGGTTTACTACGTCATCCAGTGATGTACTCTTCATGTAGTCTACAATCGGTCTGTTTTAAGTAATGACATCATTACTTTATTTAGGTGCAGGTGCAGACATAATATATACATTATTGTAAAAGTAAGTTTACAACATTTGTGATGACGCCATTACAACGTGTCTTTCCGTGTGCATTTATAACATAACACATTATATATTCTGTCATAGCAACACACAGTTTTATGATGACAAGATGTTTTTATGTTGAATGAACAGTAAAATGTACCACCATGACCAGTATATGAACCAGCAAAAACATTGCATCCACTGTTTTCATATCGTGAACGTACCTGTGCATTTAAAAAATATATAATTATAATTCTATGTAAGCCTCAAAGAAAAATAGCGGAATTGACAGCGGAACTATTTCTTCTCAACTATACAAACGCAGAATGCTGATAAAATCACATTAATATGACGACACATAGTTGGCTCCAGACATCACGAGACACACGAATCATTACTTTTCTTGAAGGCCAATATACGCTGGGACATAAAAAAAACTTTCTTTCAGTTGTCGGATGTCCATTTTGTATCCATAAGTAGTAATTTTGTACCTAAAATAGTTGGATGTCGTAGTAAACGTGGGTATAAAAGTCCAACAATTTCATCAACCAACGGTCAACACATAAAAACCGTAAACATGGTGTTGACAATAGTTTAGGTTTAGATACTAGAACCTCTTTCCTTCCCAGAAATAAAAAAATCGAATTGAGGAACTTAGACAATTTCTCAAAAAAACATGCGTTGGTACATATTTTGAAATTCTAGCCCATATATATACATATTAGAGTTGACATAATTCAAAATGGAAAGGGGGGAAGTAGAAGCTCATTGCTTAATATGCACTTTTCACATCACCAATAACATAATAATATGGTTATAATATTAAACAGTGTTAGTAACATAAAGAATATGCTATTGCTAAAGTGATACCACTACTACATTCGTGCTTCCAAATACTTTCTGAACATTAACAATAACTAAATTAATTACATAATTTATACTCTTCAATTAAGTAATTTTTATATCGTTTTTTAAAATGTCTTATAGTAAGTGATCTTTGTATGTGATCGTCTAAACATTCCACAATTTAACATCATATACAGATATACACTTAGCCTTAACGTGGTTCGGGCATAAACATGTTTTAGTTTATTTCTTTGGCGTATTACATAGGGTGTAATATATTTGACATTAAAAAAAATTGACGGTTATCAGGCAACACATTATTGTTAGGTTTAAACATTACGATAGAAATCTTTAATTTTATTAAGTCATAAAGTTTAAGAATGCCTAGATCATAAAATAATGTATTAATATGACTTAATATATTCTTATTACATATTATCCGTACAACTTTTTTGTAATATATAAACACTGTATATGTTTTATACGCATTTTCTCAAACTAAGCAGCAGTACGATAAATACAGGAGAAATAATGAACAGCATAATATAAAAAGCGACTCTTTATCTAATAGATATATTGCCATGTTTATAATGGCAATAGTTTTTGATAGTTTAGACTTTATCATATTTGTAATAGTCTTCGCGCATTAATTGCAGCGTGGCTGGATGCTTCATAGAGAAGTCGAGATGGCGTTCGATTGAACAGGTCTGCCTGGGAGTAAAGCGCTTTTTGGCAGTCGTGAGGACTGGATACTGTGCTATAAAAGAACTTATCTTTACCCCAACGATCATTTGGTTATGGAACAGCGAGATAAATCAGATGAGCGAGAGATATGGAGACAGTCGAGCAGACACCACATAATATACAATAGTGCCCAGGCAGGGGTGTCACTGAAACCACTCGGTTCGTCGCCACTTTTGGCACAATCTCCACATACCTGTTTAATGGAAACGTACGACGATTGTCATTGGCAATCCAAAATATACAATCCAACTATGTTTATGCCCGAACCACGTTAAAGGCTAACAAAAGATCACTTACTATAAGAAACGATATAAAAATAACTTTATTGATGAGTATAAATTATGTAATTCATTATTTTTTAAAGTTAAAACGATATAAAAATTACTTCATTGAAGAGTATCAATTATGTAATTAATTTGTTTATTGTTAAGGTGGTATTTAGATGTTGTAAAACTTGGTTATTTTATTTCACCAAAGTATGCATTTTCGAATAAATATTATGTGGTGATAACATATCACAGTAGGAATGTGTTTTGTATGGACTATTGCTGACATGTTATCAAATCTTTATATAAATATGCTAACTTTGGATCACCCAAAATGTATCTCCTCCGAGGCGCCGAAACCCACTTGCCTCTGTCTATGTTCACTCGCTTTCATGGATGGCTTCTTATCTACCAACTGGCGACGTATTTAAGAAAACACAGTGATAATTATTGAGCACTATTTGGCCTTCCGTCGAGCGGTGCTAGCTGTATGCTTGCTAAACATGAGAGACGACCACGCTGTGAACGTTGATAATAATTATTACTATCTTCGGTCGTCTTTATTATAAAACAGTTCGTGTTCTGTTTGTATGTGATCTACCGAGCCCATTGGGAAGATACGTAGATTTAGACATTTTCGAAATTCATCCGGGGGGTGGAGAATTGGGGGCTCTATATTTCACAAGGCTGTAAGTGGAATCCCAGCCGCGGAATTTAATGTTTTTTAATATCATCGTTAAAATAATTATGCCATCTACAAATGTGTCGCTGGATGAATGCAGCAAATTTGAATAGTTTGTTTAAGTTATTGACGTTTAAAAATCCTCAGCGCTTAACATGCACCAGGTCTACCTGTCGCTGGTCACGTCCGCACGCTTACAAGTAGCGCCCTTTTTGCATTTCATATAATTATTTCCTACAAATGGAGCTATGTGTCATTTAGCGTCGAAATTATCGCCCGTCAAGTTAGTATATTATAAAAAGTGAGTGTCAAAAGTTATATTGGATAACAAAAATACGACATATCTTCTATATTACAGTTCGTTCTCTGTTTGTTTGAGCACCCACATCTCAGATAGTTTTGCATGTATCGGGCTGAAATTTCAACCCAACATCCGCTCTCTGCCTGTTGCTGATTACGTCAGTTAGACGGGTGAGCGCGTGCGGTTTCTAGCAAAAGGTTGTCCTAACAACTAGGCCAGTGATCAGTAACAATGTATTAATGCGGGTAGGCTGGAAAGACTTGTTTGGGGTGTGTTGCATGAAAATGGAGGTAACAAATAAAATACCACGTGATAACGTTGACCAGGGAGCCTGTGGGCACGTACCCCCAGACCTTAAGAATTTGGCGTGCCCGCACACTTTTTAGAATGGGCCTACGCGATCGTGCCCGCTAGACCCTTGAGAATGTGCCCCTGTTAAGGTTAGAAGAAAGTGACGTTATGCCGACGCGGCGGTATGTGTATGGTCTGTGGTGCGATACGTGTGTGTGTGGTGTGTATGGTGTGTGTGGTGTGTGTGTGTTGTGTGTGGTGTGTGTATGGTGTGTGTGGTGTGTGTGCGGCGTGTGTGTGTGTGCGGTGTGTGGTGTGTGTGTGGTGTGTGTGTGCGGTGTGTGTGTGGTGTGTGTGTGCGGTGTGTGTGCAGTCTGTGGTGTGTGTGTGTGTGTGATGTGTGTGTGTGTGTGTGTGTGTGTGTGTGTGGTGTGTATTGGTGTGTGTGTGTGTGGTGTATTATTATTATTGTGTGTGTGTGTGGTGGTGTATTAGATGTGTGTGTGTATTATTATTGGTGTGTGTGTGTGGTGTGTGTGTGTGGTGTGCGTGTGGTGTGTGTGTGTGTGGTGTGTGTGTGGTGTGTGTGTGTGTGTGTGTGTGTGGTGTGTGTGGTGTGCGTGTGGTGTGTGTGGTGTGTGTGATGTGTGTGTGGTGTGTGTGCGGCGTGTGTGTGTGTGTGTGTGCGGTGTGTGGTGTGTGTGTGCGGTGTGTGTGCAGTCTGTGGTGTGTGTGTGTGTGATGTGTGTGTGTGGTGTGTGTTTGTGCGTGTATATCATTGTACCATTGTAGGTGACACAATCAGTAAGTGTCCAGCAGCCACAAGCTGCAACATTGATTAGATGCTAACAACATCTTCGGAGGACAAGTTGAGAGAGACGCAGAGGATTCAATGTTATACCTGCTTAATGTTGACCTCAGATTGCCCTGTGTGCTGTGTATATGTTGAAAATAAAGCTATTCATTCGATCACAGATGCACTGTCATAGCTGGGTGTTTTTACTGAGTATTAATTGGTAGAACATAGGTATGTATAATTAATAATAACCAATAATATAAAATGACCAACGATGAGAAAATTGTGTTCCAATCGTTATGTAATGATCGCCAAGACACCCTACCCCGTGTAACGAGTTGTACTCTCCACCCCTTGAAAGTTACATACACAATATCCTGCATACTTCCTGACCATGCTCATTTAGCCTAACATTTATAGCTATTTGATGTATCACTCAACATTTTTGCAAAACGTACTAGTTATTAAACAAGTATTCCGTTCAAAGGAAACTTTTCTAACAAATTCATCACATTAAATATATGAAAAAACTTTAGCGATTTAGAATAATATATTGTGCCATGTTTCAAAAATATTATTGTTTGATCTTCTTCTTCTTCTATGTGCCATGTCTGTCACAGGCGTTGGCGATCATGGCCCTCCATACCGCACAGTCATGTGTAGTTTGTAGCAGTTCTGTTGTGCTCCTTCCACACCATGTTGAGAGACTATCTATTATTTTTATTCTCTGGCGTCCTCTGGATCTTTTTCCTTCTATCTTTCCTTTTGTTACTATTTGTTTTAACTTTTTCTTTCTCATGACATGGCCTATAAATAGTGCTTGTTGTGTTCTAACTTTGTTGATGATCTTTCTTTTTGATTTGGCTCTCCTAAGGATGACTTCATTGCTTTGCTAGGCATACACGTGCAGGAGGTTGCGCATATACGTGCACGTGCAGAGCTATCCACTATCTCTACGTGATTTTTACCGTACCACGCACGTCCCAGGCGCTGAGATGTGTGCAGGGTAACTATCCCGGGCCTGGGAAAGGTTAGGTGAGTTAACTGCGTAGAAAAAAGAATGACATTTCGTCGTATTTGCCAGACATTTAATGGCGCAATCTGAAACGGGTCAATTATCGTCCACTCCATGAATGCTTCCATAGGACTACGTCGCTCTTGACCAGACAAAACAACCGACCATGGTTACGTAACAACTACCGAGGCCCAACAACAATCGCTACACCTGTGATTACACAACATCCATCACAGTGCCGAACATGCCACCAAAGACACATCGAAACAGTTCGGACGATCCGGAGGCCCTCGCATTACGTCTAATCGAATTACTGAGTGACGATGCCGTATTGGCGAAACTCAAAAGTGCGTTGTATCCGCGTGACATTGCGGAAAAACTCGATACTCTAAACGGTCGCATCGAACATTTGACAACAGAAATACGAGCGAAGGACTCGCGAATTGCCGAGCTGGAAACGAAGGTCGACACGCTTGAGCAAACAGCTGACAAACTTGAACAATATACTCGTCGCTCAAACTTAACTTTCCACGGCATCGCGGAAAGAAGCGAGGGTGAGGACACAGACACCATAGTCCTCGAGATCATCAATGACAAGATGAAAACTACGCCGCCACTAACTAGAGAGGACTTAGAGCGAAGCCATCGCCTTGGCGCTAAACGAGCCACGGGGTCCCGCCCAATCATTGTGCGCTTTAAGACAGAGCGAAAGCGTGATAATGTTTTCCGCAGTCGCTTTAACCTGAAAGACTACAACAGAAGAAATAGTAATGCACGGGTCTTCGTTAACAAAGATTTAACAAGTCGTAGGTCAATGTTGGCTTATTAATGCAGAAAACTGAAAAAACAAAAAAAGATCAACGACTGCTGGACTGCCAACGCCAAAATTATGGTCAAAGACCTCAGCAATAAAATCAAAGAAATCACATGTGTAAATGATTTCCAGTTGTACATATGTAAGTGATCACCAGTTGTACATCTGTAAATGATCTCCAGTTGTTCGTTATTGTCAATGAAAGCATTGATAACTTGATAAACTGTAATACACTCAAGATTATTGTGTGATTCTACCTTTTAAGTGATTCAATTTTTTATGTATTTCTATTTTTATATATTGCTGTTCTTCTGTCGGTTAAAATTATTATCAACATGCTAATTCATATTTTGAAAAATAATAATTACATAATCTACTTATGCTGTATGACCAACTGCAATTAACAGTTTGCAGTATTGTTGATATATCTGATGATATATGGGCCATTCATGCCCTTTTGTTTTCTTTTTTTGTATGAATGACATTTAAAAAACTAGTATTATAACTAATCGTTTCTCTCCTCATAACATCAGTAATGCTTAATTACTTTTGATATCTTGATACTGGACTAATCAAGACATTATATCTCTTCTATTATTATTTTTAGATTGACAACTGTTAATTTATATGCAGCCACTGTTGATAACATAGCTCACCCCTTTCCCTGGCGTTACGCCTTATATTCATGACCCATCACCCAATCTGTCATGTTTTTTTTCTTCTTATCTTTATATTTATTTTATTCTAAGTCTAGTCTTGACTACTCTGATATCTGCCCTGTTACACACGGAGTATTTCTTAACATTCATATATGCACAGGAAATAAATACACACAAGTTCACTCTTTTGTAAAATACCTAACATACGTACAAAGGCTGGCAATATTGTTGATTCATGTCCGAACCTAAGCAATGACTTCTGATGTGACATTTTTCTCCCACTTGGGAGGTATCCGAAACTGTTCTTTAATAAATCTTCTAGATATAAACGAAAATAGTACTGAACAAAATGAACCTCAGTTGATCCATTGTTCTTCATACTATGACATCGATATGTTTCACAAGTTAGCACACAAAAATACTGATAATTTTAGTATCCTAAGCTTAAATATTCAATCCATTAATGCTAAATTTGATGAACTTGAACTTTTTGTAGAGCTTCTAAATACTAAACAATTTTAATTTAGCATTATATGTTTGCAAGAAACATGGAAGTCAAATCATGATAATTTATCTCAATTTAGTTTACACGGATATGATCTAATTGCTCAGGGGAAACATTGTAGTGTCAAAGGGGGTTTAATAATTTACGTAGATTATAAATATAAAGTACTTAAGAATATCAACATGTATGAACATTGGGAGGGGTTAGTAATTCAAGTAACTGGAGGCAGCTTATCAAAAACACTTACTATTGGAAACATATACCTAGGTCACTAAATCAAAATATTATAGATTTCATAGCTGAATTTTCAACAACAATGGCTACTCTAGAAAGTTGTAATAATCTAATAATTTCAGGCGATTTCAATATCAATCTACTGAAAATAAACGAGAACAAAATATATAGTGAATGTTTTGATACTATAATTTCATACAGTCTCTATCCACAAATTACCTTTCCAACTCGCTTTACCAGAACTAACGGAACACTGATAGACAACTTTTTCAGTAAATTAAATAAATCAATATTAGATAGCACTGCAGGAATCTTCACAAATACCCTTTCTGATCATCAACCTTACTTCCTAATCATGAATATCAACGTAAAATCCAAACCTCCTCCAAAATTTGTTCGAGTAAATCTACAAAATAAGGTAGCTATGCATAATGTTAAACTAGAAATAAATTCGGATGCAATGTATAACAAACTAAACAAATCTCCTACGGCTGACCCCAATTTAAATTATAACATAATACACGAAGAAATTATGCATGCTAAGAATAAGCATATGCCTGTTAAAATCATGAAATATAATAAATACAAACATAAGCATTCAACCTGGATCACACACGGTCTTCTAAAATCAATCAAATATCGAGACTCGCTTTATAAGAAATTAAAAATGTCTAATCCAAATTTACCTATGTACGAAGTCCTAACTAACCTAAAAACATATAACTCAATATTAAAGAAAAATATTCGTACTGCCAAACAAATGTACTTTGAGTCACGCTTTAACCGATATAAAGATGACATCAGAAATACATGGAAAACCATAAATGAATTTATCTCCAAAAACAATTCAAACAACACTGTTTTGTTTAAAAGTAACGGTATAATTATAACATATAAAACGGTTATTGCAAACCAATTTAACAACTTTTTTACAAGTATAGGTCAGTCGACAGCACAAGACATTCATTACAATGGAAATAAGGATTACAATTACTACTTAAATGATAATGTCCATTCCGTTTTCAGTCTACTAAATGTTGATGAAGAAATAGTCAAGAAAACCATTGAAAGCCTTCCCAATAAAAACAGTAGTGGCTATGACGGTATTTCCTGCAAACTTTTGAAAATAATTGAACCCTCCATCATCAAACCATTAACCCTGGTAATAAATCAAGTAATAAATACTGGTATATTTCCCGATACACTTAAACTCGCTAAAGTAATTCCTATTTTTAAGAAAGATGACCCATCTGATTTTAAAAATTATAGACCCATATCTCTTCTTCCAACAATTTCAAAAGTGATAGAGAAAATAATATCTAGTCAACTAACAGCATACTTTAATTATTCTGATCTATTTGTTAAAAATCAATATGGTTTTAGAAAAAAACACTACCGAGTATGCATCACTTGAACTAATAGATAGAATAATTACACAAATTGATAAAAATTATGTTCCTTTCAGTATTTTTCATGACCTCTCTAAGGCCTTCGATACAATTGATCACTCGATACTATTAACTAAACTAAGATATTATGGATTACAGGGTCCTACCCTGAATCTATTTAATAGCTACTTAAGCAATAGAAGACAATACACCGAATTTCAAAATGACAGTTCTTATATTCTACCTATCACAATTGGTGTACCACAAGGATCTATTCTTGGTCCCCTATTATTCATAATATACATTAATGATTTCCCTAAAGCTAGCGAAATGTTTAACTTTATTATGTATGCCGACGATACCACCTTATTTAGCACCATCAATTATTTTCAAGGTAACTCCCCAAATAGAAATATAGAATCGGCAATAAACGATGAACTCCTTAAAATAATTGAATGGTTAAACATTAATAAATTATCATTAAACAGAAACAAATCCAAATATATGATTTTTCACATGCAAAATAAAGCTGTCGATAACTTTATGCTCAATATAAATGGTACAAACATTGAAAGAGTAGATGAATTTAATTTTTTAGGACTTACTTTAGATACAAATTTAAATTGGAATAAACACATTGAAAAAGTATCAAACAAGTGTTCCAAAACAGTCGGCATCTTAAACAGACTAAAATATGTCTTTCCCCTAGAAATTAAAATTATCTTATATAATACGTTATTTTTATCACATATCAACTATTGCATTATGGTGTGGGGATACCAAGGTAGTCGAATGTTGAAAATACAAAAGAAAGCTATGAGAATTTTATCTATAAGTAAATATAATTCACACTCTGAGCCACTTTTCAAAAAATTGAATATCTTAAAAATTGATGACATGTTAAAATTACATGAACTTAAGTTTTATTATAAATATGTACATCATGACCTCCCTGCTTACCTATTAAATTGGAAAATAATTACAAATGCTTACGTACACAATTACAACACAAGGAAAAAAACAGAGTTACACCCACTCAGAACAAAACATGAATTTGCCAAAAGATGTCTTAGATACAGTTTGCCACATGTCATTAACAATACCTCAAAGTTAGTCACAGAGAAGATTGGAACACAGCTTCAGAAGTTTTGGTAATTATGCAAAAAACAATTTATTAGAATAATACGTAGATACGTGTACAATATTAAACTGCTATACATGCTATCAAAGTAATTAAAACTGTATTAATGCATGTGATATGTATGGATATGTATTGTATATATATAAATCGGCATATGGATATTGTATTTGTGCATATACACATACATATCAAGTATATTGAAGTGTACTATTGACAACTAGTATTTGTTTATTTTAACATACCTTTCATACTCAAGTACATGCATATATGTAATCAAGTAATCTCGGGTTTCTTTTCTTTTCCTGCACTTTTACATTTACATTTGCACTTCCTTCGGTAAAATTGAATTGAAACAAATTATTTACTGTGGCTCCTATGAGAGCGACTGTTATTGTCTTAATAGGAGTCACAGACCCATCTAATTTGAAATTACACTGCATTTGTATATATATGCCTGTTCATGTTACGTTAATTTCATATTATACACATATTGTAATTGGGGTCTAAATAAAACTTTCTTGTTCTTGTTTGCTTTGCAGTCCATGGCACTCACAGCATTCTTCTTATGAACCACATTTCAGTGGCTTCTATGTTTTTTTGTGATCTTTTGGTTATTGTCCAGGATTCACATCCATATAGCAATATGGACTCTATGTAACATTGCAGTACACGTTTTCTCACTTCAATTTATATATTTTTATTTGTTAAAATGTTTTCATGTGGTGAAAAGCTGTTTTGGCTTGAGCAATTCTTCCCTTTATCTTATCGTTGCTTCGACCGTCGGATGTTATTAGTGATCCCAGATAGTTAAACGTTTGGACTTGCTTCAAAACAGTGCCATATGCTATCACGTTGCATGTTGGAGTGTAATTTTTATTTGAGATGACCATGATGTCTCTTTTCTTTTTGTTCAGGGACATACCTTTTTTCTCACTTTCCTTTATTACTGTATCTAGCATCTGTTGTAGATCTATTTCGTTCTCAGCAATCAGTACCGTGTCGTCTGCATATTGTAAATAATTCATGTTGTATCCCCCTACTTGAATGCCTGGCACATCTTCTAACGTGCGTAAGATAATCTCACTGTATAGTGAAAAAAGATTGGGTGATAGGATACACCCTTGTCTTACACCACGTTTTATTTCTTGAAATTTACTGTTGTCATTTTCTATTCGTATTGCTGCTGTTTGTTCCCAGTACAGATTTCTCACAACTCTCAGGTCTTTCCCATCAATGTTCAAACTTTCCAGCATTGATATGATTCCTTCATGACGAACTCTGTCAAATGCCTTTGTGTAATCAATAAAACATACATACAGATCTTTCTGCACTTCCAGTGCTCTCTCAATCAGTGTTCGTAGGATGTATATTGCATTACTTGTACCTTTATCTTCTACAAATCTACATTGTTCTTCAGCAATTATTTTGTTTCTCATTCTGGTCATAATAATTTTAAGCAACATCTTGGTGAAGTGACTCATGAGACTAATTCTACGGTGTAGTTCACATTCAATCGCACCTGGTTTCTTTGGTATTGCTACAAAAATGGATCTGGATAAATCAGTTGGGATTCGTCCGCTGTCATATTTTGTTCAAGAAGTCTGTTACTATATCAATACCAAATTCCTCTAAACACTCAATCATTTCAATGGTAATATTATCTGGTCCAGCAGCTTTTCCCTTTTTCATTGATCTGATGGCTTTTCGAACCTCGTCCTTCAATATAGGAGGACCATCAAAGTTCTTAATTGATGGTCTTTCACCCCTTTCATCATCGTACAGTTCACCAATATATTCTGACCATCTCTCGAGTATTTTGTCTTTGTCCATTATTATGTTTCCTTCTTTAGATTTCAGGCAACCTGTAGCTGAGCATGTTCTTTTCCCTGTGATTTCTCTTATTCTAGCATGCATGGATTTTGTGTCGTGCTTATTCTTCTGTTCAATTTCTTTGCATTGTTCATTAAGCCATTCCTCTTTCGCTAGATTACATTTGGCCGTTATATCCTTGTTCATTGCTACATATGCATCATGATTTTGCTTAATTTTCCTCCTTTCATCCATCAACTTTAGAATATCGTCAGTCATCCATTTTTTCTTTGCTTTTCTGCATTGCCTAGGAATAGTTTCTTCTGCAGCCTGTGTGATTGATTCCTTCATTTGTTCCCATTGGTCGTCCACATCTTGAATGTCATTCAGAACATTGAAACTGTTTTGTACTGCTACATTGAATTTCTCTTTGATCGCTGAATCTGATTTTAGTATATTCATGTCTAGTTTCAGGTTCCTTGTTGCTCTTTTCCTTTTCTTCAGTTTCAGTCGGAACTTGGCTCGCACTGGCACATGGTCGGAATCGCAATTTGCCCCGGGAAAGGTTTTTGCCACCAGTAGGGCATTTCTAAATCTTTTACTGACCAGGATATAATCAATTTGGTTCCGTGTACGGTCTCCTGGACTTTTCCAAGTCCAAAGTCTTCTTGGATGTTGTTGGAACCAGTTATTTCCTACAATCATGTCATGAGATTTTGCCCACTCTATTAGTTTATCTCCTCTCTCATTTCTGCTCCCCAGGCCATGTGGTCCAACTGTCTTCGCATCTTCCCTCACCAACTTTAGCATTAAAGTCTTCCATAACTATTACAATCTCCTGTGATTTGCAATGTGATTTTGCTAATTCAAGATCATTATAAAATGTCTCGTGCTCTTCATCAGATTTGTCTGCGGTTGGTGCGTACACTTCTATGATGTTAATGTTAAATTGTTTGATCAGAATGGTTTATACATTGGTTCCAATGAGTATATTGACAGGCCAGCGCCACTATGCAATATGCTTATTGCAGAGTAGCTTAGTAGGAAGGAGATGTTATTTTATGCTGTATAAATATAGGCATCAGAACTCGTAAATGCACTCCCTGAGGCTTACAAAAACTCCAACTGCACCCGTCTTGAGCCTCACCCAAAACTTCCAACTTGCCAAAATAGTAAGGGGCTAAGTCTATCTCCAACCCCCACCTGTTCCGACACCTAAAATATATGTACAATATATATCTAGTCATGAACAAGAAAAATGTAGGGGAGGCCGGGGATAGTTGTCACACGGGCTGGTTGTCACAATGCCTCTAGTGTTTCCCGTAGATGACGAGAGCATTCGGGATTGTCACCATTGTGACAGTTTAGTAGACATGAACCCCATCTATTAGTTTTTGTCCCACGAATCAATATTGACACATTGACACGTGTTTTCACTATTCTCATGTCATAAGTAAAATCTTCATACGTTACTATGTATGATATAGCATCGAGTAGTATTTAGTTTGCTAAAGAGATTTTCGTGTTGAATAGGACCGACTGTGAACTCTCAAATGTATGTAACAGCAAACCCATTCACAAAACAAGTACCACTTCAAAAAATATATTTTATGTCAACTCTTGATAGAGGGGTGGGTTGTCACAAAACAGCTGGGGTTGGTTGTCACATCGCTGACCTATGAGAACTCCTTGTAAAATTTTGAATTTTGAAAAATCCTTTTGATCAATTTCATACTTTGGGTATCTATTGTATACATGTCAAGGTATGCCATACTGAAATGGGCCACTATACCAATAAATACTTTTCATGTAGTATGTGATTAAAAAAATTATTATTCTTATCATGACATTTTTGATATCTCAGTTTGTTAGCCACTGGCAGTGCAAATTCACCAATACTCCACCAGGCACATTCATAATGCATCTATCATTGCGGAATTATTTTTCGTGAACACATTGCTTTATTTTCCATAATCGAAGTCCCAACATTTCATGACAACCAACCTCGCAGTGTGTGACAACCAACCCCACAGTATGTGACAACCAACCCCACAGTGTGTGACAACCAACCCCACAGTGTGACAACCAACCCCACAGTGTGACAACCAACCCCAGTGTGTGACAACCAACCCCACAGTGTGTAACAACCAACCCCATAGTGTGACAACCAACCCCACAGTGTGTGACAACCAACCCCATAGTGTGTGACAACCAACCCCATAGTGTGTGACAACCAACCCCCACAGTGTAACAACCAACCCCACAGCGTGACAACCAACCCCACAGTGTGTGACAACCAACCCCACAGTGTGTGACAACCAACCCCACAGTGTGTGACAACCAACCCCACAGTGTGTGACAACCAAGCCCACTGTGTATGACAACCAACCCCACAGTGTGTGACAACCAACCCCACAGTGTGTGACAACCAACTTGGGCATGGGGTAGGTTGTTACACGACAGACCCTTTTTGAATGACCCAAATATCATACTTTTAATAAGGCTACGTTGACGTTATTAATACCCAATCACACATTATAGATTACAGTTAATCTTAGCAACAACAAAACTTAGGGAAATAGTATTAGAAAGAAGAAAATAAGGAAAAACAAATAAGTGTGACAACCATCCCTGTATGTGAGTATATAAAAATTTATATTAATATATATTACTTCTAATTTTAATGTATGATTAATGTATCCAGGATAACTTAAAGCATTTTAGAGTACATAATTTATTATTATTCTCTACCTATTTCTCTTGTTGCTAGTTACACTTGTTTTACAGGGAACTTGTCACATTACTAATATTTGAGTTGTTTAGAACTAAATGTTACCCAAGAGACAGCGGTCAAGTGTGGTCTGTGAGAGGACCTAACTGCTCGTCAGTGGGCCCTGGCAACTTCTTACAATTAACACCACCTGTGGTTTTGGTAAGTTTCAAACTACGTTTTATATCTTATAAAGCAATACTTTCAATTTATAATTGTATCACAATGTGTAGTAAAGAACAGGGCATCCCTAGATGTAAACTGAATAACATGTTTACCTATAATTAATGATTATCAGGAAGATAGAAAAATGGAGACTGAACTGTGGACGTCAGGGAGGAATATCTCGGTGAGCTTTTGGGAAGCTGACGGCCAGTAGTAGTTTGGATGATAATGGGACAGAAGTCATCTTAGTCTACTGGAGTCTTGTTAGAAATAGTTTGTGTTTTTTATATCATGACATTGAATGGTTAAGCCAGCAGCACTAAATGACAAAATGATACACAACTGCATCTGGTGACAATATCGATATGGAGAACAGCTGTCACTTCTATATATTTGGATATCAAGTGAAATTGATACTTATGTCAGCTTACTAAGGGACACAGCAACAATATAAAACACATATACAAATTGGAATGTTTATGTAAAAACAGCAAATATACAAGTGCGAAATGTATGTAAAAGGAAGCGCCAGCAACAACTACACATCAAGTGTATATTACAGCAAGAAGGCGGAAATGGCAGTATTATAAAAACCACGATCATAAATAGTCACCAAGAGATGGTCTCGTAAATTCATGAACTCAAAAAAAAACGTTATACAATTCCAACCCCATAAACTGTGGTGTGGAACAATTTGTGTCAATCTGCATTAACATATGTTTCACTTGCTTGGTGTAGAAAGTGTAGCAATTTATTTCCCCAGCATTACGTTGTGACGCCCATGCCACGCCACGCCACGCCACCCCACCCCACATAATGCCTAACGTATTTTGTGAACTGCCGAACAAACGCCACCACCCCTAACAGTTTGTAATGTTGATGCTAAAGTTTTGGGATTGGTGTGAAATTTAATAAAACTTAAAAGAACGTGTAAAATAAAACTGAAGTGATGTAAAACAAATAGTGTGTGGTATCACGGCATTGCCAACACGGTTCTTGTCTGTGGCACAACTGAGAAACAACATTCACAAATGTGTAGCAAACAACAGTACGACATTCAAATCAGTTACAAAAAAACACCTGGAAGAATGTGGTCCACCACAGCGATTTATACAAGCAACGTTTCCACGATGATATCTCCTCGTGCATAACGTTATATACATACGTGTCCACGATGACGTTTCACTCTCCACAACTATGTATACGTATCCACGATGACGTCTGACATTTCACAATGATATATACGAGTCCATAGTGATGTCCGACACTTCACAATGAAGTACACGTGTCCACGATGACGTATGACACTTCACAAATATCTATACATGGCCAAGCTGTAAGTAAGGCACGATAGTTTTGTTGTCATGGGCATTGGGACAAACACGCTAACTGATGTTATTTGTAAAAAGTTTTAATGTAAAAAAATGTATACTCATAGTCAACTAATAAAGAGTAAATATAACAATATAAAACATAACCCTGTTGTTCTGTTGAAGTTTTTGTAAAAAATATACCACTGAATGATATTCAGTCAACAGTGACGGCCACGTTTTATAACCGTGGAATGTGTAGCAATTTAAGAAGATCCGCTTGAAGTGATGTCGGTTGAACAATTAGAACATATGTGTAACACATGGCTTGTTATCATGTTATGAAGATTTCAGCAAGAGTTCTTCTTCGAATCTCTCGAGGGTGTTTATGATCATGTACCTTGAGAAGATAATGTAGAGGACGCGATACCACACAAATTGGCTCCAATGGGCGAACATCGCACGCTGAAACACACAGAGTACAACTTACTCAAAATATACATGTATGGAACGATACATAGGGTATATGTTTTACATACACAGCACAAATAGTGTACGCATTGGAGTACACATTCATTTTTTATATTTGTATTAGAAGAAAACATACTGCTAGTTATATGCTCGGATAAAACTGCACAGCTGTACTTACAAAGAGGTAGACATCACTTTAAAATATCCGCAGTTGGTTTCATCACAAAAGTTGCACAAACGAGCTAGGAAGTAGTGGATACTTGGTATGTCAGATTTGTTGCAGGTGTATGGTTAACCTGCATTTTTTAGGTTATTTTCATAACTACTGTCTCTCAGTTCTGGAATCATTTTAGTTGATCTCCGCACAATACTCTTTATCGCATGTATTCTTATGGTATGATTAAAAAATTAGTACTGTAATACTAGGAAAATATTTATCCTCCGGTTAGCGCTACACAGACACAATTTCAGTACAATCAAAGAAGTATGTAAGATTATGAACAAATGATTTACGTTTGTTCACAATGTGGCATGGACAATAAAATGGGTAAGAACCCTTAGCAGACAGCAAATATAAATAGAAGATGTTTTCTTCCATAGGGCTGCAAATGAGAAAGTTTGGTGCCCGAGATTCGCATGCACGTTCGCTTGCACACGCACGCACACACACACACATGTATGCATGCTAGTTTGATTATAGTTAGACTGATGCTGTGTACCTGTGCGGTCCATATCTGACACCAGCCAGACACAAAGCGTATGCTGGAAGTGACGTAACTAAATGGCACATCGAGGATTGAGCTGTATTTCCTCAACATGGAAGTGCTGGTCAATTTGTACGCCCTCAGATCTAAACACATCAAGCTTCACTGATGAAGTTAACCTTAACCTTAGTATTCCGTTCATCTCTCATGTTACACAGCATAAACTGTATGTATTCTAACTTATTGACTGCCCAAATGAAGCTGAAACAACTTTTGAATTCTATTCAACAGTTCAATGTTTACAAAAATCGTTGGCTGTCACTCGACAGAGCTTCTGATGTCGATACACTGTCACAGTGGCTCTGGATGTGGGCTGTGCCTTCGAAGGTGGCACTCTCAAGCCATTTTTGGTTGAAATCCATACTTTTTACTAGAAATTTGATATCACACTTTCACTGGTTAACAGGTCTATAGCATTCCTATGCTACATAGGATATCCATTGTGTAGAACATAGATATCCTATGATTGTATGGTTGTCCTCCATAAGGAAGGCTGTTGAACTGAAACGTTGCTTAATTGAAGGCAATTATAATGTGTCGGCAAAACAACAGACATATTCAATATTTATCACCATTATTTTACAACATTACAAGAAACTTATTTTCTTTTTCCATATGTTACAACTATCTCAACAGTCTTTGCCAGCATTGAAAAAAAAACTAGGTTTCTTGAGAGAAGTATGGCAACAAATATTGAATTAAGAAGAGAAACGGGATCATCCTTATTATAAATGCTTATATAAAAGGAACATGTATTACTGTGTTTAAAAAAATCACAGTTAAAAGTGAGTACAAACAAACTGTATGAATTACACAATTCTAAGACCTGACAAAAAACATACCTGAAGGAACGTCATGCGTCTTCAAGTAATGACTGCAAATCAAATCAGTCACATTACATTTATTACTTGTAAACAGTACGTTACAATTACTCAACATGATTTCCTGTAAATTTGTCAATTCTGACTAGGTTCAATAAGAATTGTCTTAGCCATGCATGGAGCTGTTCGCAACGACAAAACTGTACAAACTGTGTGATTTTCAATTTACACAGCTATGTCATTCACAGAACTAATCTGATTTGCACAACTAGTGTGACACTATTATGACATGATATATGTTTAATTTTATATATATATATATATATACAGCCTGTATATATATATATATATGTATATATATAGTGATTCAAATAACTAACTGTACATTGTAATACACAACTATATGTAATCCCTGTGAGTCACATGACTTACCTAACACCATAGAATACGCCCATGTGGTTCGTGTGACCACTTACACCAAATTCGTCAAATGTTATCAGCTGAAAAAACACAACCACTCATAAAAAAATGTTATCAATCCGCACGATTGACTTTGATGTAATCAACAGGCTCAACAGACAATAGGCAGCATCTGAGATATGTCAGCCATGCCCTCCAACCATTACATACCAGCAATTACACTGAAGTACAGAGGGACGCAGTATGAGAGTATTACATCAGGGGCTCAGCCAAAGACCTGTCTGCCGTCTTCAAGACTGGCAGATGACTGGCCAAGACGGGTAATAATCAACTCATAAGACTGGTGGAATTTAGAGGGGGCCAGCTGGCCACTAGATTAACTAATAGTTCCAAGTCTAGAGGCCCACATTAAATAATTAATGACCATCCTTGGCACAACTGGTGATGAAACAAATCGAATGGATCAGTATTAATTGAATAAGTGGTTCAAATGATGCAGGTTTGTCACTGAAAAAAATAAACTGGCCAATAATGGCTGTGATTGATGTGACTGGCTGCCACAAAGGCCTGGGGTCAATTACATTGCAATGTAATCTATTACTATTAATGTTTCCTTCCTATTACCATTACATGCCAAATTCTTCCTATTATTATTACATTTGAAGCAATTACTATTACTATTACATTTTTCATCAGAACATTTTATGGTGTAATGCACTGTTTGCATAAATACAATAAGTACAATTGTTTTACTCACAGTCTCAAGAAGTTAAACAAGACAGGTGGATAAAAAATATAATTCTTATTGATACCCATGTGGCCATGACCAAAGTATTTGAAATAATATTTGAGAATGTCAAGTACTTTCATCATCATCATTAGGGAAGTATTATAAAGTATAAAAATTCATAAATATTTACAATAAAATATATCTACATAGTATATACCATATTTAATACAATCTACTAACTACATTGACTAAGGGTAGAACAGTGTTTCATTTTATGTTTAAATACAATACTAGAGTGAAAGACAAAAACATTAGCCAATGCCACATAACTTGGTGGATTATATTAGTCTAATTAAACCACATTGCTCTACTGCTGCTTGGTGCTTGGTGGAATGTTCATTATTGGCTCAAGTACAAATACATCAGGATGTTTTTCACACCCGCTGTAGTTTAGGTTGAATTGTGTGCACCATGGAGGCAGTCACTAAACCCATAGGCTTATTTGAAAAGGGTAGTTGGCAACTTGGCAGAACTAGCTTCAAAGCAGTAAAAGCCCAGTTTAATCCCTTTAGTCAATGCAGCAGTCCCACTGTACCAGTGTCTCTTGCTATGTAAACATTCATAAAACTCTAGGGTAAAACTTCATCAAGGCCATGCTGAAGTTGACAAGGGGGGGAGCAACTATAAAACGTGAATCAACTAGTGGAATCTACAACCTAATCAAATGGAATTGTTATGTAGTTGAAATTCGGTTGAAATGTTCAATAGTAATATCAAAGTAATAGGTCAATTACCATTACACTGTTTCCTATTACTATTACATTGAGTTTTTGCCCAACCTATTACTTCAATATTTGTAATCGTTACTATTACTATTACCCCAGGCCTGCTTCCATGCAAGCTGTTCGCGTGCTAAAAGACACTCTTGAGTAATTCAAGACTGGCAACAAATTATTTCTGGCTAAGCCACTATGGGCCTAGCAATGCAGGCTGCTGCCATGATTGATGTTATAAATGTGAACATTGTCAACTGGTACTGTAAACAGTTTTGTTTGATAAGTTGTTTTTTAATGAAATCAAACATAGCACAAACACAAACATAGCTACGGAAACTCGCTGATGACATCAGGCAAAGTTATGCATTATTTCAATGGATTGTTGATGTGACTAATGTATCCCAGACGGAGGTTACTGATGGACCGAGAGACTGATGTCACAATTAAGACTAAGCGCACAACCTCCATGAAAATTTGCATTACCAATGATGTTTGCAGATATATTATATGCAATATTATGCATGCATTACATTACACTGTGACATCTGTCGTAGCAGTCTTTCCTACAACTTTTGTACGACAGAAAGACCAACAAATTCCTGTTTGCGCCTACCATTTTGAAAGCTTGACGGAATTTGTTGGTAAGCAATAGGTCACGTGATGATAGGTCAACCTGGTACAGAATCATGAAATCTTGAAAGTTCTATGAGTAGATATATCTCTATGATGATTTACACAAATGCTATCAGCACAATTATGCTCACCGAACATTTAATTCATGTAGACCTATCCAGTGTCTCTATATATATATAAAGTTCATAAACCCATTTTATTTAATCAATAATTAAATAGCTCCATGGATGATTGATTAGAGCTAGTAAGAACGATCGCTCTCCTAAAAAATTGTGTTCTGCCGATGCAAAACTCAAAATCTAATAATTGTATAGTGCCACACATAGGGTGGAATTTTTCATCAAACAAAAACGTATACCGGGACATTTATTAGGCACACAAGAGTAGGATGATTTGTAAGTTCTTTCCCGGATTAAACACAAAAAACAGAAAGATCTTGGAAACAACTGAGGTGAAAGCAGAACTTAAAACTATGGCTGGAATGTAGTGTACAATGTTATTGATAATTAATAAGACGCAACTCACAATGTTGATATTTAGATTTTGCACGTAATTGTCGATGATAGTGGCCACAAGACTTGGATTCCACATCTTGTCTGGCCCATCTTGGATTGCACTGAAATATAACCATATATGGATTACACTGGGAAATAATAAAGACTTCTTGTATAGCGCTGGTATCCGCCAGACGAATCGCTCATGGTGCTTACTCAAAACAGGACCACTGTCATCTGAGTCACAGTGACGATTTAAAAATAATAAAATTATCTATTAAACTATTACTCTAGATCATCAATATCATAACATCAATGTCATATTCGTAACGATTACAAAATGTGTATCATAGATATCATAAAATCAGTAAATATTTCAAGATCATTAATCAAATATTATAGAATCATTAAATCATAATTTTTTTTTAAATCAATAAAATAATATTCTAAGATTAGTATAATAAATAATCAAAACTCATATTCACAGAGTATAAAATCAGTAGCATAAAATGTCTAAACTTTTTATCACAGATATTACAAAAAGAACATTAATATATTCAAAACGCTTTATCTGAATAGCTAATGTCCACATTCTACAGCAAGTCTTATTTTGAGTTTACTTTGAAGAGATGTCTGGTAAGTTCTTTTAATAGCACTGATAATAATGACCCCCACATTCTTCTTGGGTTTGCTTATCCATTTCCGGGCGTTGCAGCCTTGATGGATTGTCTATAGAAGCTCTTTCATTTGCCAGTCTCCCCACTCGCCAGACGTCGGCTCCCATCCATTCCTCTATGTCCTTCCCCCATTGTCTCCTAGGTCTTCTCTGCTTCTTCTGCCTTCCACTTTTCCTTCCATTATTAGTCTCTCTCTAGAGACTGATGCCGTTTCACATGGCCGAAATAACTCCACACATTAAACATGTTAATCATATCAGTTGAAATCATTATCAAAGTGCTTGCACCACTGGTGCACAGGAACACAAATATAAATATTTCCAGAACTACCATGTCTCGTGCATTTGGCCTGGGCCATGAGATTGCACACAGGTTCCATCTCAAATGACTCTGCAAATCTGGGCATAACATATTTAAAAAAAATTGTCTACTGAAAAGTAACTTGAAATACCTACCTTTGTTTTTTTAATGCATTGTCAGTTGGTAGATCAGAGGCCAATACTCCAGGGAAGTGAATGACTATAGAAAGAGGCAATTGGACATTGGCCCCCGGGAGGTGATACACTTGCAGTGTCTCCGATTTATATTAATAGATCGCAGGTTGAACGGACCTGTTGTTGAGAGTAGAGATGTGTGAAGGACCGATGCCAAGTAGACCAGCGGCTGTGACGAGTTCTTTCCGCCTCTCTTCTCCCTTGTCGTAATAACCCCCTGTAACAGTCACTCCTCAGTCCAGATATGCTCTAAGGTATATATATAGACAGAAACACCTTTGGTAGGTACCAGTACTTACCATGAATGTCAATACATTATAGATTTGGTTCACATAAGTCAATAGCAAAACTGGAGTTAATTAACGTGCAAAACAACAAGTTATAATATTTATAAGAAAATCACACCAAAAATAGAAAATTATCAAAATTGAAAACCTCTCTAAATTTCATTATGATTATGATACGAATTACGAAGGTACTACATCATATAAAGGGTAAGTTCTTATATAGTGCAGTATCCAGCCCCAGGACTGCTCAAAGTGCTTTACACTTTACTCCCTGACAGACCTGTTCAATCGAACACCATCTCGACTTCTCTGGGAAGAATTCTGCCATGCTGCAATTAATGCATGACCACTATGCGTAGACAAATATCCACCACTGTCTATAGCCAGGTACTCATTCATACAGCTGAGTGAACTGAAGCAATGTAGAGTAAACAAACTTGCCTAAGGTTCGACACCACCGCACAGGATTCAAACCCGGGTTCCCTCAGTCGAGAGTCCAAAGCTCTTACCGCTGTGCTACTGCGCTCCACGATAACCATTATAACATTTAAAAATGTCATGGTTGATGTATGCATAAGTTTTTGAACAATTTAAAGTATCAAATATCAGTTTAAAGGGAATAAAAACATCTATTGCTTGGATTTATGTTATATTACATCCTGCTATCTATTTCCACGTCCACCAAGCAAAAAAAAATCAAAAAATTCAATGAATTAGAAATTCCACATTTTATGCTGTACATCCGGACATGTTCGAATATGCATATTTTTGGCACGCTTTTCGGGATGCCGAGATGTGACGTCACTTATGACTCAAACTCGCATCAGGCCGACCCTTTCCATGCATTCAGAGCATGTTTACAAGTATAGCTTTTGGGTCGAAACGAGCATCAGAATGAGTTATTGTGCAATTTTTCGACGTAATACAAACACTAGTCATCATAGGGGAACAAGCAGTTATCTTACGGTTCCACATGAATCCAATTTTATTCAAAACAACGTATGCGAATGGGCCTACAAGTCGACTAGGTTTCGCCGAGCTTGGGCTCGTTTTCAGAATAATTATATCGAATGCAACCAACGGGATATAATCTACACCAATAAACATACATAGCAAACATATATTGTATCCAGCTACATAAAGTAACGTGTATAATCTCATAACATCACTAGAATATCGATATATGAAGGAGTTGTACAATTTACCATAACAACTTAAATCAGTTAGGGAGTTTCCGCTGGTCCCGCTAGCTCATTGGGTAGGCGCGTTGGTTACTTGTCGTTTATTTTACAATCGGGCGACGCCGGTTCAATCCTGACAGCATGCAAACTATTGATTTTCTTTACACTTTTTTTTTTAATGTTTTCACGAAATAATATAAACCAAATCATTTAGTATACTATGATGCACTGTTTGTAAATAATTTTATTTTGTAGTAATTATTTATTCGCCACAAAAATTAAAATATGGTCATTATATAACGATGTTTCTAAATTTTATTTATCCAAACAAATATAATGTAATGGATATCTAATTTATTAATTATAAATATATTGTACAGTAATATATTGTAATTATATATGTGAAAACAGATTGTGATCTGTCTGGATAAATACAATTTAGAAACATCGTTGTATATAATGACCATATTTTCATTTTTGTGGCGAATAAATAATTACTACAAAAATAAAAAATATATTTACAAACAGTGCATCATAGTATACTAAATGATTTGGTTTATATTACTTCGTGAAAACATAAACAAAAAAAGTGTAAAGAAAATCAATAGTTTGCATGCTGTCAGGATTGAACCGGCTTCGCCCGATTGTAAAACAGATGCCAAGGAACCAACGCGTTTACCAACTGAGCTATCACGGCCGGCAGAAATTCGCCGACTGATTTCAGTTGTTATGATAAATTGTACAACTCCTTCATAGATCGATATTCTAGTGATATTATGAGATATTACACGTTACTTTCAGTAGCTGGATACGATATATGTTTGCTATGTATGTATATTGGTGTACATTATCTCCCATTGGTTGCATTCGATATATTTATTCTGAAAACGAGCCCAGGGCCAAGCTCGACGAAACCTAGTCGACTTGTAGGCTCATTCGCATTAATTGTTTTGAATAAAATTGAATTCATGTGGAACCGTAAGATAACTGCTTGTTCCTCTATGATGACTAGTGTTTGTATTACATCGGATTATTGCATAACAACTTATTCTGACCCCAACATTATTCATGTAAACATGCTCTGAATGCATAGAAAGGGTCGGCCTGCTGCGAGTGTGGGTCATGTGTGACGTTAAGATACCACGTGATCGCCTAGTTCATTAAATTTTTTTTTTCCGCGGGAATCGCTACACAGACGGGTTTAAAATCGAATTTATGCTACAAATGTATTTTTCTGCATTTTTTTAATGTTCTCGAATGTTACATGCAATATTAAACTTTCTGTACACATGGAAAACGGATTTTAGCTAATGCCTTGTTTTTATTTCCTTTAACAACAAATTCACAAAAAAAGGCCACTGTTTTTTCAACTCTGTTGAACAGTCACAATTTCGCAAAATGTCACGAAAGCGGTTGGTCATCAGTAAAATGAATGTTTTGATATGCGAGGTGCATGTGCAGTACTGGGCACTGTGTACTCAACAGCACCTAACTAGCGATGATGTGTTATTTATCAAATATTTCTGGATCAGTAATGGGTGGATCAGTGATGGGTGCATCAGTGATGGATGGATCCTCCACATGATGATCAATGTTAATAAATAATAATAATACATTTTATTTGGTATAGAGCCACATCCAGTATTGTTCGTGGCGCTTCACAACATATTAAAATGTATAAGAATGGTAGAATTGCAATAAATATGTATATGTATATTAATTTAAAATAAATATTAGTGGTAAAGAATAAAATAAATAAATACGCACAATAACAGTATAAAATAATACTAATAAATAAATATATATATGTATGATTAATAATAATAAATGTTATTAACACTTATTCAGTGCCATCGGAGGGTAAGAATATTGCATAGTCCCCTCCAAGTTAATGGTAGGTCTGTGACTGTCCAATGTTGGCTAGCCAACACAATGCTGCAATGGTAATAACTAATATGAAATGGCAGTGGTAGGTACTCAGGCCCTTAGCCAGAAATAATTTGTTGCCAGTCTTGAATTTATTCAAGGTGTGCCTTTTAGCATGTGAACGACTTGCATGGAAACCATTCACATTAACCACAGCCATTATTGGCCAGTTTAGTTTGTTCACAATGACAAACCTGTGTCATCTGATTTATTGAACTAATGCTGCTAAATTTGATTTGTTTCACTACCAGTTGAGCCAATGATGGTCGTTAATGTGGGGCCCACATTATGGGCCCCAAGACTTGGATCTATTAATTAATATAGTGACCAGCTGGCCCATCTAAATTCCACCCATCTTGTTGTTCTCCTGATTCTGTGTCATCAGGGATGAGGCTGGCCTTGGTTCCCTGTTGTCAGGGGAGAGGCTGGCCATGGTTCTGTTCCTCGATTTTAGTTTTCTTTTTTTTCCTCTTCTTTTTCCTCACTTCTCTTGCACTACTTTCTCTATCAACTGTCTCCATTCCCCTCTATCTTTTGTTCTCGTTCTCCACTCCTCTCCCATCTGCCAGTTTTGAAGACGAGCAGATACGTCTCTGGCTATGCCGCTGTTGGTGCTACTAGGTAGGTATCATCCTCACAAGGTGTGGTAGCTGACAACACTTCCTCTGGCAGATATCCTACACAATGTGCTAAAATTTGCAGGACTAGGTGTACTTTGTCGTACAGCACTTTTTTGCTGGTCGAGATTCTGACCATGGTAACCAGGCAAACACATGCACACCATACAAAAAGGCAACTCCACGAAATCCCAATAATTACCAGTCAGAACATTCTGTAGTAGTGCCCATTCTATGAATTACTTACTCCCCAAACATTACGTGTAAGTTTGTAAGATCTGCCACAAGGTCCTACAACTGGCCCAAATTGTCTTAACTTGAAGTTTGAACGGCCACAAGTCACAAGATGATTGGACAACTGGTTCACCCAGACATCCACATTTTAACAGAGTTATGATACTAGCTGTGGGCAAGACCTACAAATAATAAAACAGGTTTCAAATAAAATAATACTAATATACTTATTGACTACTACCAAAGTTATAGCCGGGGGGCGTGGGTCATCCTAGCCAGTGTTTCTGCCTGCAGGGTAGAAGCGTAAAATTATGTACCCAAAAATAATTCTGGGGTACAGATACGTACCCAAAATAAATCCAGATTTTAAAATTTTGTTTAATATTCTGTGCAATGAAACTCATACTTGATGATGTTTTTAAAGGTGAAGAATGAGCCAGTGCCAACATGTTTATGCTAGCTATTCTGTGATTGGCTAAACGTGGTATTCACCGTCATCTAAGGATAGAACATGGCATACCGGTATATTGGTAGGCTTAGTGTAAAGAATAAGGCATGCTGTCATGGCTGTACATTTTTCGCTATGTTTTCGAGTATTCATTGTGAAGAAAAATAACACAACAAAATATCATGAATCGGACTATTTATTCTAAAATGTGAAGGCAAGTTTACAATTTTCCTGCTGACTGTTACATTTATTATTCATTCTGCTACGAAACATGGAAATGATCACCATGAACCAGGCGGGATTTCCGACTCCAAATGCTGGGAAACAACTTCTCCGAACATCTAGAAATCCAATTTTTTTGGAGGGAAGGCCCCCAGACCTCCCACCCATCAGGCTTTGCCTGCCAGTGCCAGTTCCATGGTCTAAAAATTTACTAACTCCATACCCAAATAATTTTTTCTAGCGGAAACTTTTCTAGCAATTGAGGGGTGGTGACTACGTACACTACCCCTGGCAGACCTCCTAGGCATCGTGTGGAAGTTAGCTGAATCAAACTCTTAACTGACTTTGCCAGTCGCAATTGAAGCACCAGTGATAACAGTGCAGACACCCATCCGACCTGCCATAGGTGCAGGAACAGGGGGACAGCCCCCCAATATGAATTTTGTTCCCGTGCTACTGTGCCCCCTGCCCCAGTTACAAAACGAAGCTCTCAACTTCCGGGAATCCTAGTCTAATTACCTGTTTGTTGTTCGGTTATTATCACGAGCCGCTGAGCTGTATTGTGCATTCAGATAACTACGTCTACGTCTACTTCCCAAACATTATATGCACGTAAACCGAGTAGCATGAGGACCACCATAAAGACCACCACAACCTGCCGGCAAGTGATATTATAGCCTGAGCTTATCTCTAAGAGTTTCGCAAGGCGATCTGCCAAGGCATACTGAAACTGATGTAATCAGCAGTGCCCTTGGCACGCGAGGATGGGATCATGAGATGACGAGGACTATAATTTTTAAATTATACTCATACATAGTCATAGACATAGTCATACTCATAGACATAGTCAAACTAAACTAATACTAAGACTGGGGTGTAATCATCACTGACATCAGCACCCGCTGGGGGGTTATAAGACTTTTTTTGGAAAGTGATCTCGCAACACGCCATTTCTGTTTAAGCATATCGAAGTACCCATATAGCGTACCTGTGGTCATACACAGGAGATTGACTTCGATTCCTTTCTTCCTCAAACCTAGAATCGTCGGCGCGAAGAACATGCATTCGTCGTCCGGGTGTGCGGTCAAAACCAGTACTTTTTTCTTCTTCTTATTGTCAGTCATATTTGAATCATCTACACGACAACTTCCAACATTGCCGCAAGAGGTCCCAAAAACTATTTTATATACAATCGAGCCTATAACGACTGCAGTGGCAATAATAATAATCCAAAATGACATCTTGTTTACATTACCGGTGTCGGACCAAATTTAATCATGGCGGAAGTTGGCATATGTCGTAAAGGGCCTGTAGTATAAAGTTAATGTACTAACGATTACTTTTGAACGTATTATAAACCAGATCATGTCAAATTGATCTACTGATAAAGCTGTTCCTTATGAATACAATAAAAGTTAGTGAAATAGCTCATTGTATTACGACGCCTATTGGATGCCGGTACTTATTTATGGCATATGGAGTCTGCGCAGTGCCCACAAATATTGGTTTCTATGGCACCGGAACATGAACGTCTAGGTAAGATTTAGGTTTACGCAAATTGCTGTTTTCAGGGCAATATGATTATGACTGTAAAATCGAATTAAATAAATTAAGTGACACAGCAATTCGACGAACGGTTTCAGTGCAACATTTGGCTTTGCATGTTCCAATAAGCCAGGAGTTTGTAGTTCAAAGTTCTTTATTGCAATTTTATGAATATTGCCTTTTTAATTTAAACATTATTAAACAAAAATAACAGTTAATTGCGCGTTTAAGTATGAACACATATATTAACTTAAATGTAGACATCTTCCAAAAAAATAGCCGGAATATACACGGAATCTTGATCGGCCGGGCCATGTTTTGCCTAGCCAGTGTCGCCGACGGTGAATGTCACTCACTCAGACTGTCAGTGACAATGTCAGTGATTGACCAGTCTCACATGGGCAGTATCAATGGTAGTGACACTGTTGACAGTGTTGCTACCTACTGGCAATCACATGTTGCTACACAAGGCCAATGGACTTTCATTTAAAAATGATGGGGGGTAGGTCAGTTATTCACCTGACACCTGATGTATACTACAGGGAGAGTTGAGTTCCCCCCAATTTTATGTGTAGCCATGTGTAGATGTTCCATAATATAAATTGTCAATCATTGTCATCACCCGCAACAGAAAACACCATATCTTATATATACTTTCTTTCCATAATCCATTTGGTTAAAAGTTGAATTATACCATGATTTATTAATGAATACACAGTAAGTAACATTATATGGAGCACCTGCTTATGGTTATGATATTACCTGTTTCATTTCTATTCCTATAATAATAATACCCATGTTTCATTGAGTACATCAGTACATTGAGTTTGTTTCTGCGAGAGTCAAATTTAGCACTTTGCAACTGTCTGTACAGACATTGCCATTGATTGTACAAATAACGTACAGTACAGTGATAAAATTGTTCATTGAATAGTATATTTTCATAACTTCCTAAATTTTCTTGATGTCCATACCATTCAGAAGTAACTTTACCAAAGTATTCTGCTAATTGTTCTAGTGCAGTTGTTTAACTTATGTTTCAGTTCACCCATTCAACCAAGTATCATAGTCAAGAAGATCGTTAACGGAAACACACCCGAGACAACAATGTCTGATCACCCAGAGACAGCGGATGAGGCTGTGCCACCCGCGGAGACAGAGGAAGCACCTGAAGAGACACCATACTTGGATAAATTAGAAGGCACACAAGGAACGTCAATGGCTGAGGAACAGCCTGAAGAGGCGCAACAACCAGCGGCAGATAAGGACCAACCAGGAGACCCAGAACAAATGACCACAACTGAGGACAAGTCTGCAGATGTCCAGGAGACAGCCCCTGTTGGAGACACTGATCCGACACCATCGGTCGCAGCAGGTGAGACAGAGGACAAAAATAAACAAGAGGATGTGAAAGACATGGATGCTGAAGAACCCGAATCAAAAACTTCAACCACTGACGAGACTGAAACTACGGAAGATGCTGATTTGGCAGAAAAGCTGGCTGATGATAAGATCCCTGTGGAGGGGGAGGAAGGGAAAGACAAAGGGAAGGAGGAAGCAGAGGAAGGGAAGGAGGAAGGAGAGGAAGAGAAGGACGAGTCAGAGGAAAATGGAAAGGATGAACCAACAGACTTCGAAGCATTAGGTGGGAACAACAGATGAAAAATATTATTCTTGGCTCCAAGATTCCATTAGAGAGCAAGAAATAAACTTACTTTGGAGCAAACATTGAATCATGTGCAATGTTTCAACCAGTGTACAGCAGATGTTGTTAACGCACTGATGTCATGAATCTGAGCCATGTCACCAGTGCGTGAATAAGATCTGCCGTAGACAGGTCGAGACGTCACATACCTTTCAACAGTGGCTCCAAAGTAAGTTTGTTTCTTGCTGTCTAACTTGGACATGGTGTCAGTAACAACTACCGTCACATAGCACATTGTCCTTGGACATAGTGTCAGTAACAACTACCGTCACATAGCACATTGTCCTTGGACATAGTGTCAGTAACAACTACCGTCACATAGCACATTGTCAGTCACAGAAATAAGTGTTTCCCTTTACACATTTAAATGCATGAGCAAGCTTTTCGATCATGTCAAAGATAAAAATCCAAATGAAATGTAGACTGTTAGAGCAGTAGACCAACCTTAATCAACGTGCCACCAAAAAGTAGTTTAGGTGAAATTAACAAACAGACTATTATTATATAATAACTTATACTATTAACTTATTTAATGTTCGACCAAGCATCGATTCCAGTGATTCTCAAATTTTTAATCATCATGAGAATGCATGATGCAATTATGCGCATGTGTTGTTGTCAATTTTTCTTGCCCTCTTGAAAACCACTTGACTGAAAAGTTGAAGGTTAACTGTCAGCCCGCAATTCACTTTGACAGATTACCAGATGTAATGACCCAAGTCAATTCACTTTGACAGATTACCAGACAAAATGACCCAAATCAATTCATTTGACCATTTAAACCAACTGACATTAGATAATATTTAAGCTATTCACACATGCACTACGTAGTTGCACATCAAAGAAACATTCATGATTGGCTAACCTAGTTGAGGAAGACGTTTTTATTTTATTATTTTATTTATTTTACTATTATTGAGATTACTGTAAAAATATTTTTTATCATAAATTTGAATCCTGTCATTTGTATACTTAGAATGTATGCTACTGCTGCTCTGCATCAGAGTGTGTTCTATCGTAGAAGACAAAGAATGATAGAAGCATTGCTATTATTTGATTTATGACACCATAAAAATATATATTTTATCATAAATTTGAATACTATTATTTGATACATATTGCGCATACTACAGTTATTCTACTACATGCTCAGCAAAGTGTATTGTGTCGTAGAAGACAAGGATCAAGAGAAAGGGGAAGAAAAGAAGGAGGAGTCTGATGTAGATGACGTGTTCAAAGGCATGACGGTGTCGGGTCGTAACATGGATGTGGTGTCACGCACGAGCACCATGTCAACGGACTACTCAGTGCTGAAGAGCGGCTCGACAATGGTCATCCCCCACCGGCCGAAGAGCCGAGATACGCTGGTCGCAAGTCGCAGCGAGGACATGAGTATGAGGGCCGTACGACCCCCGGACGACGTCGAGGACGCCAAAGCGATGTTAGCCAGGGCATCGGCCCTCGGAGCGAACATGCTTGTCATCCCCCCCTCCCCCCCAGCCATGCCCATTGACTCAGAGTCAGTGACCGAGGACAAGACACAGCTGAGTGCCCTGGTCAGTCAAACGCTTTCTCTTTGGTTTATTTATTTTGTTTAACCCATTATATGTCAGCCATTTTTTTGAAAAGTTTCTACTTGTTTGACCTGAAAGCATAAAAATGTGAGATCCATACTGTTAAAAAAATTTCTAGTGTGTTTTCAAAACTATCCATTAGATGGCGCCATTACACAATACAGCAACATGTAGTTATTTTGGGCGGGATTGTTTGGTTGACTTGACGTGTCAGTATACAGGTGGGTTTGGTTGACTTGACGTGTCAGTATACAGGTTGGTTTGGCTGACTTGGTGGTCTAAAGGGTTAATACTTTTTAAACGTTTATAATTTATTTAATTATTTAAGAACTGTTGTAATGATTTCTGCATTATATTCAACTACCCTGTGTGTCATATTACGAAGGTACTCTAAAATAAGAATTTTTAATAATTATTTGTTTTATTCTAAGTTATGATTACATATATGTAAAGTTCCTGAAAGCAATATTGATTGTTTTGGTGCTATGAAAACATATTTGTTGTTATTATTTTTATTATTTATTAATATACTTTATCATGATCAACCATTCAGCGGATCTCAATTTTTTATGCAAAAAAATTATCTGGTCGGATATAGGATTTCCCAAGAAAAAAATATGCGTGCATCAGTAGTTTAATTGTTACCGCTCTAATATTTACTATGATGTGACCTTTCTTTGTCATTTTGCCCTCTTCAGAACCTTACATGGGCATTTGGAATGAACCGGCACGTCCCGGTCTTGAACTTGTCGACGGATACTCGCCGTGCTGTGCTCTATGCCTGTGCACACACGGCCGTGCTTTACGACATGGACAAGAACACGCAACAACTACTGCAGGGACATGTCAGTATCCCCCACATCAAGGGAGCACTCAGTTTCAGTGACTTTGATAATGTAGTATGATTTACTATTGATTCATTTCAGGATTTTTTTATGATTTATAATGGTAAGAAAACTTCAGTTGTGATTTGTGATTGAATACTCAGAAACATAAGCTCTGAGCTAGACAATCTAGGAATCTTACTTTTGGACTTTGTTTCTTGGAAAATCTAACAAATCTTACCTGATCACCAGATTTAATTTACATTATTAAAGTAGAATCATCATCATTGGATCATCATCTGATTTCAGTACACTTTCAGGATTTCAAGATATTTGTCAGATTCCAACTTTTAAATTGTTCATATTGTCAAGTTATTATCCCAGTGTTGTGTAATTCTTGTTACCAAGTATGTGTTCATATTGCCAAGTTATTATCCCAGTGTTGTGTAATTCTTGTGATGAGGTATTACCAAGTATGTGTTCATATTGTCAAGTTATTATCCCAGTGTTGTGTAATTCTTGTTACCAAGTATGTGTTCATATTGTCAAGTTATTATCCCAGTGTTGTGTAATTCTTCTGATGAGGTATTACCAAGTATATGTTCATATTGTCAAGTTATTATCCCAGTGTTGTGTAATTCTTCTGATGAGGTATTACCAAGTATGTGTTCTGCTGTAGTCCAATAACATCACGTCGATCTGTGTGTCCAAAGACAAGCGTTGGATCGCAACGGCAGACAAAGGCCCAGACCATGTGATCCTTATCTGGGACTCCTCAACAGGGTTTGTGGTCCCTACTTCTTCACACAGGATAGCTTAAGAAGGTCCTGTTTAATAGACTAGTGTTTTAATCACAATTCAGCTTTACTGTCTGTGTTTTTTATTGAGATATTTAATGATGATGATTAATATGTGAGTGAGGACGTTTGTGGCTGTGTGTGTTATCATCATGTGTATGTGTGTGCGAGTGTGTGCATGTGTGTGTGCGCACACATGCTGGTACGTGTGTGTCTAATGTGTGTGTATATTTGTATAAATTCTAATATATACACATAAATATTATATATAAGATATACATACAGAGGACCTATGAATAAACACTTTCTTGGTATAGATCCTGTCAAATTTACTACAATAACCTCTGTCTTGTATACATTTAATCAAACTACATTTCAGCAGGCTATTATAATATCATTGATTACATTTTAATCAGCCTTGTGTGTCTATTAGTGTTTTAAATTTAATTATGTGTCGTTGCACATCAAACAATTTATTTGTTTCCTGTCGTCCAGGTTTCCGGTGCGCACCATGTTTGAGCCGTGTCCAGGGAGTGGTGTTGAGTCGGTCAGCATGACGCATGATGCAAAGTACCTGGCAACCTTGAGCAGTGCCAAGTGCCAGGTAAGGGACGATCTCATAAGTTCTCATCATTAAAAACCTTACTCATTTAGTATTGTTCTTTCTTCCGTCCCATCAACATGTGGGGTGTGATGACAACAATGATCCAAAATTGCTATTATCATAAATGTGTGTCCTTCGCTAGGAGATGCAGCCGTGACAACTTCAAACAGAAGCAGTAATGGCTCCCCTAGTGTTTCATTTTTTGACATTTTTTTTCTACATTATTTGTAAGGGTGAGTGGCCATTATCTATGCTACCATTCTCTTTGCTACCATTCTCTTTGCTGCCATTCTCTTTGCTGCCATTCTCTTTGCTGCCATTCTCTTTACTACCATTCTCTTTGCTACCATTCTCTTTGCTGCCATTCTCTTTGCTACCATTCTCTTTGCTGCCATTCTCTTGGCTGCCATTATCTTTGCTGCCTTTCTCTTTGCTGCCTTTCTCTTTGCTAACATTCTTTTTGCTACCATTCTCTTTGCTGCCATTCTCTTTGCTACCATTCTCTTTGCTGCCATTCTCTTTGCTACCATTCTCTTTGCTGCCATTCTCTTTGCTACCATTATCTATGCTACCATTCTCTTTGCTACCATTCTCTTTGCTGCCATTCTCTTTGCTGCTGCCATTACCATCTTTGCTGCCATTCTCTTTGCTGCCATTCTCTTTGCTACCATTCTCTTTGCTACCATTCTCTTTGCTACCATTCTCTTTGCTACCATTCTCTTTGCTACCAATTCTCTTTGCTACCATTCTCTTTGCTACCATTCTCTTTGCTGCCTTTCTCTTTGCTACCATTCTCTTTGCTGCCATTCTCTTTGCTACCATTCTCTTTGCTGCCATTCTCTTTGCTGCCATTCTCTTTACTGCCATTCTCTTTGCTACCATTATCTTTGCTACCATTCTCTTTGCTGCCTTTCTCTTTGCTGCCATTCTCTTTGCTGCCATTCTCTTTGCTACCATTCTCTTTGCTGCCATTCTCTTTGCTACCATTCTCTTTGCTGCCATTCTCTTTGCTGCCATTCTCTTTGCTACCATTCTCTTTGCTACCATTCTCTTTGCTGCCATTCTCTTTGCTGCCATTCTCTTTGCTGCCATTCTCTTTGCTACCATTCTCTTTGCTACCAATCTCTTTGCTACCAATCTCTTTGCTACCATTCTCTTTGCTAACATTATATTTGCTGCCATTCTCTTTGCTGCCATTCTCTTTGCTGCCATTCTCTTTGCTACCATTCTCTTTGCTACCATTCTCTTGGCTGCCATTCTCTTTGCTGCCATTCTCTTTGCTACCATTATCTATGCTACCATTCTCTTTGCTGCCATTCTCTTTGCTGCCTTTCTCTTTGCTAACATTCTTTTTGCTACCATTCTCTTACTACCATTCTCTTTGCTACCATTCTCTTTGTTACCATTCTCTTTGCTGCCATTCTCTTTGCTACCATTCTCTTGGCTACCATTCTCTTTGATGCCATTCTTTTTGCTGCCATTCTCTTTGCTGCCATCCTCTTTGCTGCCATTCTCTTTGCTGCCAATATCTTTGCTACCATTCTCTTTGCTGCCTTTCTCTTTGCTAACATTCTTTTTGCTACCATTCTCTTTGCTACCATTCTCTTTGCTACCATTCTCTTTGCTACCATTCTCTTTGCTACCATTCTCTTTGCTACCATTCTCTTTGCTACCATTCTCTTTGCTACCATTCTCTTTGTGCCATTCTCTTTGCTGCCATTCTCTTTACTGCCATTCTCTTTGCTACCATTCTCTTTGCTACCATTCTCTTTGCTACCATTCTCTTTGCTGCCATTCTCTTGGCTACCATTCTCTTTGCTGCCATTCTCTTTGCTACCATTCTCTTTGCTGCCATTCTCTTTGCTACCATTCTCTTTGCTACCATTCTCTTTGCTACCATTCTCTTTGCTGCCATTCTCTTTGCTGCCATCCTCTTTGCTACCATTCTCTTTGCTACCATTCTCTTTGTGCCATTCTCTTTGCTGCCATTCTCTTTGCTGCCATTCTCTTTGCTGCCATTCTCTTTGCTACCATTCTCTTTGCTACCATTCTCTTTGCTGCCATTCTCTTTGCTACCATTCTCTTTGCTACCATTCTCTTTGCTGCCATTCTCTTTGCTGCCATTCTCTTTGCTACCATTCTCTTTGCTACCATTCTCTTTGCTGCCATTCTCTTTGCTTTAGGATTTTTGCTAATTCCAACATCATGTACATAATTTTCCACATAAGTGAGTTTTTTCTAAAAATCAACAAAATGCCGATATTGCGTTTTGCCCTGCTACTCTTCACATGTACCGTATTCAGTCTGTTAAGCATACTTAATCATTAATTGCCATGCCTAATTCGTGTACAGTCCCTTATATTTGCATGCGTAAATCGCTTGCCAGTCTGCTAGTAGGGATAGCTTTACACAAGAACTCCAGGAACCAAAGAAATTTGCTGTCTGCCATTGCATGCTTATTGGACGGCAAAATATGACATTTCTTCGTATCTCAAATATTTATTAAGCATAGTTCTAGTTGTTTCCACCACTCAGCAATGTTCTTTTAGCTGACTATTTTGTTGTTACACTGTTATGGTCTTATATGGTTTCATCCACCTTGTCAGCCCTTTTCAGAGCATTATCGCCAAGCCGACCTTTCTATGCCGGCACTGAGGGTGGTCACTGCCAGGGAGCTTGTTGTCCTCAGTCGTTCTTTTACGTCTCAAATTGAGACGGGACCGACATTAACGTGATCTCCGAGTCGCGAGGGATACACAGTCCCCAATGTTGAGAGCCAGGTTTTTATACCAGATGTACCATACCTGCCCGGTGCGGGTTTTGAACTCAGAGCGCTGACATCTACTGTGCACTCTCTGCATACTCTATGCATAACAGACTGAATTAGGTATATTGCATATTTTCTGCAGTTGTCAGCACGGAGTGGGTGGGTTCAATGTGAGTTTCTCTATTGGCAGTATTTTTCCGTGTGGGACTGGACAGTGGAGGGAGAGGTCCCCATCTGCACCGCAGAGCTGAGTCCCTCCTTTGGAGTCCAGCGCTACATCTACTTTAACCCCGAGGACATGTCTCAAGTCGTCACCAACAGTGACTCACAAGTCATTTTCTATGCCTGGGTAGGTGGAGCGACTAGTGTTGCCAGAGTAGATGGGGTGAATATAGAATTCTACAGAATATAGCATCCTGTAGATTTCTATAACACGTTTTATCTTGCTTAATGGATAATTCTGTTGAAATCTATACATTTCTAATAAAAATCTGTAGATTTCTGAAGGTTTATGTGCTGAGGGTGTAGTGTAACTAGTATTGCAATGGCCGCTTTTAATCCTCTTGTAACCAGAATAATACAAATATGTGGCTGCTAATAAATCCTTTTGAATCATAAAATTATGCAGTGAATGAATCGTGTAATTGAATACAAATAAATATACCTGGTATTACTTTTTATTAACAGTAAATTACCACTGTATTTAACAAATTTATTCTTGAAGATTTTCAGCAAAATATGCAGCTGAAGTTTAAAAAAATATTGAAATTAATGTAAATAATTCATTACAATATACTACCAATTTTTTTGGGGAATTGTTGGGAATTTAAAAAAAGTAAAAGCATTACTTTTCTTTAGAGGGATTTGTAAATTAAGCCCTGAAAGTTTGGCATCGAAGGTGCAAGGCGTCTAGGAGGAACTTGTTAACACATACATCTACACTCACCCACACACACACACACACACACACACACACACACACACACACACACACACACACACACACACACACACACACACACACACACACACACACACACACACGCTAGTTCAGTTATGGTTATATTTATACTTATAATTAGTGGATACATGCTGTGTGTAAAATGTCCTTCAGGACCGGAAGGGAAACATCGAGTACTTTGCCCCACCTCTGGGTGATGAAGACTTCAACAAGCCCGTGGGAAAGTACAGCCAATCTATCTTCCTTGCCAACTGTTCCAAGGCTCTCACTGCGACATCGTTTGGTAACCTTGTCGTCTGGTCTGCAAACAAACCACTCACAAAAAGTAAGCTCCTCACGCTCCATGGAACATTCTTATTCAGGAGAGTTCGTTTTTATGGAATATAATCTTTTACTTATCCAGCAAATAATTTACATGTATCATGGGCTTTTCCCTCTTTCTAAGATGGCAAGTTCAGCATCTATGAGCTTCCACAAATACACGATGATGTCACTTGGCTGGGACGTTATTTGTACTAATGAAGCCATTCTGTTAACAGGCAAAGTCTACTACAGGTAAATTATTCATCAGATTTGCTAAGAAGAAATATATTGGTTCACTGTTTCTTGCAGTATATAATGAACTGTGCCTATTAAAATAGAATACAAATGATCTATAAGTATTTTTTGCAGTCATAAGATTGGATAAATGTACTCGTACAAAACAAAATGTTATATGTACATTTCAGGTTAGAAAATATAATAAAAACAACTTAAGGAGCAGTTATAATTTATCGGAGGGGCAAGAGGAATCAGCGTGTCCTCAGGGCCACTCACCCTCATAAATAATGACCTCCCCTTGTAGAAAAATGAAACATTGATGGAACGATTGCTGCTTCTGTTTGTAGTTGTCACGGATGAGCCTACCCCGGATAAGAAGGCCCTGAAACTGGTGAAGATTCAGGACCGAGCTATCACAGTTCTCACCACCATGGATCAGTAAGTGCTTTCTGTCTGACTACACATCTGTGGTTCGGTGTGTTAAATAACACGAGTATGTGTGAATAGTGTGTTGATCAAGAAATGTTTCACTCCATCACCCACTTCAGTTATTGCAATGTGGAGTTTGTTTGACAAAATCCATGTGTTGACATAATCACATTATTTACCAAATGAATTACTGAAGGCACTCCTTAAAGTGTTACAGGGTCAACTGTGTAGTCTACATGACAGTCATTTACAGTAATACAACTCACATCAGTCAGTGTGGAATGTTTGGCCATAGTCAGGTACAATGTGTGTGTTTGTGTTCATGCGTGCAAGTGTGTGTATGTGTGTGTGGTATGTATGTATGTGTACATGTGTATGTGAGTGTTGTGTGTGGCATGCGTGCATGGGTGGTGTGTGTGTGTGTGGGCATGCGTGCATGCGTGCTTGGGTGGTGTATGTGTCCACGTATGCCTATGTGTGTGAATGTGTATGACTGTATGTGGTGTGTGTTTGTGTGTGAGTGAGCCAGTGTGTATGTGTGTGTGTACATTTGTAAGGTGTGTGTGTGCATGTGTACATGCGTGTGTGTGTGTTGTATGCACGTATGTGTACGACACCAACGCCTCACCCTCTCCAGGTATCTCTGTCGTGTCTCCTTCCCTCGTTCTGGCCTATTAATCCCACCTGAGGGAGCGACTAAGACACACAGAATACTTTCGTCATCCCGTTTCCTGCTACTTTGCATCAATGTACGTCACATCATATCATATACTTCTTCAGTGTTTTCATGTTTTTATATAATGTCAACTTGAAGAACATGGACAATGTCCACCTTCTTATTTTATTGCTGTATTTATATTAAATTATTCTTATTATTGGTAGTATTTTTAATACCTTATTATTTTTTATTGTTATAATTTGTAATCTACGCTGTTTTATCCATTTTTATTTTAGTATGTCGTGTAGCACCACAAACAAATATGGATCTGGCGCTATGACAAATAAAATATATTATTATTATTATGTGACAGTGTTGTGTTTCTGCAGCTACCTTGTGATGGGAGACGTCTCTGGTCAAGTGCGCTTCATGGACCAGAACCTGAAGCTCATCAACTGGTGAGTCACACAAATGGAGTCATAACAGAACTATAGACAGGCCCTTACCAGATATATTTTTGTCAGTCTTGAATTTATCCAAAGTGTGCCTTTTAGCACATGAACGGCTTGCGTGGAAGCCAATCACATCAATCAAAGCCATTATTTGTAAGTTTACATTTTTCAATTACAAACCAGTGTCGTTTGAGCCATTTATTTAATTAATACTGATCCATTTGATTTATTTAACTACCAGTTGTGCCAATGATAGTAATTAATATTGGCCTCTAGTCTTGGAACTGTCAGTTAATCTAGTGGCCAGCTGCTCCCCTCTAAATTCCACCAGTCTTATCAGTTGTAATTAGCCGTCTTGGCCAGTCATCTGCCAGTCTTGAAGACCGGCAGATGGGTCTCTACCCATGCCCCTGTCTGCAGGAATGAGTCACACGCATGGAGTCAAAACAGACCAGTATGGCTGAGTCACACCTGTGAGTCATAACAGACCTGCATTGCTGAGTCACACACATGAGTCATGTCAGACCTGCAGGGCTGAGTCACACACATGGTGTCATAACATACTCTTGATGATTTCAGATTAAACCAAATTAATTTTACATTTGAAGCCTTGGAGATGTTGACACTGCCGATATAGGACCAGTTAAAGATGCACAACAGATTTATAAAAAATAACAAATATGGATTTCAGCCTGAGCGCAGTAGTAGAACATCAGACTCTATTGAGAGATTCTCGGTTTGAATCATCCTGTTGTCATTTCAAACCTTGGGCAAGTTAGTTCACTCCACATTGCCTTAGTTCACTCAGCTGTAAGACTGAGTACCTGGCTATAGACATTGGCTGTTTGTATATGAATGTAGCCATTTATATATGAATAGTTTGATTTTGCGCATTAATTACAATATGGCTGAATACCTCACAGAGAAATCGAGATGGTGTTCGATTGAACAAGTGTAATCCCAGGAAGCACACCTTGTAACTACTATGTTGTAAAAAGGTGGCAGTTTGGTGAGAGTGGTATTGACGTGGTACAGTAGTGGCCATGACGTGGTATAGCCAACACGTAATAAGTGTTTCTTTCTATGTTATAGTAATATTATCTTGTTTTGTATCATTAGAATATCAAATTAAAAGGTAATCAGTAATTCCCCCCACAAATGTCGTGATTAAGTAACTATCACGTAAACTACCAAGTGGCAAGAAAGTTTGGTGAAAGTGGTATTGTCATAGTTAATAGAGATGTGAACACGACGTGGTATAACCAACATATAAGAATAATGTTTCTTTCAATATTTTAGTCATATTATCTTGTTTTGTATCATTAGAATATCAAGTGTGACCAGTGCTGCGAACAGTGCCAGGGACTGGATACTGAGGTATATAACAACTTATGTGTTGCAGGTATCAGGACATTCAGTGTGGACCCATATTCGCTGTGTCCTTCACGCACAACCCCCAGTTCTCCTTCAAGTGAGTCCCGTCTCTCCTCACTCAGTCAGTAGGCTAGTCCACTATCTGCAGGGTCTAGGGTTATTTATATCACTAGATGTGTTATGTATAAATATTGAATCAAACCTGGAGTTTGATACTTACATGGTGAGTGCATAGCTAGTTTAACAACTATTACTAGTGATGGACTCAGGATGGGTCTTGGATGGCATTAGATGGTTTACGGAAACATGCATGCATGCACCACAAACACACACATGCATACTCGCATGCATGCAACACACACATGCACACACACATACACACACACCAACACACTCACGCACGCACGCCCACACACACATGCACGCGCACACACACACACTGTGTACACACATACACACACACCAACACACTCACGCACACACACACATACACACACACACACATATACACACACAGTGTACACACATACACACACACCAACACACTCACGCACACACACACACAAACACACACACACACACATATACACATACAGTGTACACACATACACACACACCAACACACTCACGCACACACACGCATGCATACACACAAACACACACAGTCATAATAGATGGCAGACATTGTTGACTGTTGTTGTTGTCCCCTGTAGTTGACACTGTTGTGTGCTGCAGTGACACTGCAGGCTTTGACTACCCAATGGATGCCATGTTGTCGGGCCGGTCTGTGGCAATCCGGGACTTTGTTGTTGGTACGACAACTGGAATCTACGCTCACATCAACACAGCAGGCACTGTAATGAGGGTAGGACACATTGTCTCTTAATTCACACCCAACAAATCTTAGTTGGTTCTATTCTGATTAGTTATTAATACTATGGATATTTTTGTGCAGTTATATTTTAGTAATGACATTTATTTGATTTTTTTAATATATCTACTCAAATATAGAATATGTTCTTATGTAGTTATTAACTTTTAGCAGTATTATATAATTTTAGCTATTTTAGCTATTACATAACAGTAAAGTGTAGGGAATTAGTGCCACCAAAATGGTCACCTTGCTACTCAGGTCACATTGGTCAGTCCTGAGGGTGAGCGTTATATTGAGGTTCCATTTTACAGTTATATTCTACAGTGCTGTATAGTAAAACAAAAAGAATGGTGAAAAGTAAGAACATTAGACTCAAATGATGTAATAAAAATGATTATAAAAAGGTAAAGCCTGTTAAAATGACAAAAATTAATAAAAGAGTGGTATGTGATGCAAAAATAACTTTAAATGCATGATTCCCAGAGTTTTCCACTTTGTCCATGGTATGTTCAGATTTGGAGATCTTAGTGTGCAATCGACATTTCTAGTAGTCAAAACACTTCTTTCTTTTCTTCTAGTGTTTTTTGGCAAGGTCCATTTTCGGACATTAACACCAAAAGAGATTTAGAGAATGATATCCCAGCTCAGTGAGTCTGTGACAGACATCAGGTAGAAGGGACCAATAGCTTGCTTTTATTATCCCTTCCAAAAAGAGACAGGCAACATAGAGTGAATTAAATTGCCCACGTTTCGACATGATATGGCTGATACCGGTACTAAACCACTGATCAGTCAGCAACAGGAGTCCAAACCCAGTCCCTCTGAGTAACAGCTAGACTGGCACTCTGACCGCTCAACCAAAGCATGTCTCTATGGCCATGGTGTGAAGTTAGATGTGGTGACAGAGGGTGACTTACAATAGAATGAATAAAAAAGGTAAATTCTTATATAGCACAGTATCCAGTCCTCAGGACTGCTCAAATTGCTTTACAATTTTTACTCCCTGGCAGACCAGTTCAATCAAACACATCTTGACTTCTCTGGGAAGCATCCTGCCATGGTGCAATTAATATGCGAAGACTATTCGTACAACATATCCACCAGGTACTCATTCATACAGCTGAGTGAACTATAGCAACGTAGAGCGAACGAACTTGCCCAAGGTTTGACACCACAGCACTGGATTGGAACCCGGGTTCTCTCGGTTGAGAGTCTGAAGCTCTAGCCACTGCACCACTGTGCTCCACATGAATACAGTACATTCTATGTGTGGATGTGTTTGTTGCAGGTGATCCACAGAGACCACGATGCTGCAGTCCATGCCCTCGCAACACACCCCTCCGAGTGAGTGCACGCACGCATGCATGGACACATGCATGCACATGCCACCCACCTTACACATATGCATGCAATGCAAACAGGCGCGCACACACACACACACATACACACACACGCAGACACAACATTCACACGGCTAATCAGATGAGCAATATATCATAACTAAAACCACATGCATAATTAGTTAAAAGTTCCCTAAGCATTTCTGTAAGCTAACATGTAGCATAAACCATTTCCTATCTTGTTTAGACTATATATGTGTTTAGTTGAAGCTGTGTAAGTGTGGTTTAGCATGGCATACGTTTTGTTTCCTGATATGTATCTGGGGAATTATTACAATGCTTTACATGCATCTCTTTAGTCCACAATACAGTACTGTTGGACATTTTAGCAACTTGTGGGACACGACATGGCTTCACTTTTTAGTGAAATCCATATTGAATGAAATCCCACTTCTGACACCAATTGTTGCAGCATGTAACAACTGGTAAGATTGGCTGCTCACACATGTGTGCTGCATCCTTATGGATCTTTTGATGCTACACAAATTGCAATATATAATTCATGTAACATAAAGACACATTAGTGCAAGACGTAGACAACTGAGAAGCAGACGTCTTGTTCCATCAGGATTTCATAATGCATGAGCATATATCAGGGTAGCACCATCCAGTTGATAGTAATACATAGCCATGCTATCACAAATATAGTATGCGGATCTAGGGCCTCTGGTCAACAAATGTTTAAATATAAATTTAACTATTAAATATTCAAGGTCCATCCTCAATTTTCTATTTATGTTCATGTCACTTCACAGTAAATTTTTCAATTTGATCCATTTAGTATCGACAACAACTGTACAGATTTGTAATTTAGTCTTGGTGAAATCATCAGACAAGCTACTACATCAGTTTTTACCAGATCTGGTTAAAATGTGATGGTAACACCTACACTACACATCCATCACCATTTGTAGTGGTGTAGTGATACATGTAGTGCTGTACTGGTTGACCCAAGACTTGACCTTATGCATATTTTCTGCAGGCCACGAATAGCTGTTGGAAGTTACTCTGGTCTCCTCAAGATTTGGGACTATGAAGTCAAGTAAGTCTCTTGAAGGATAAGTTATTGCATCATTTGTTAAGAAGCTGTGATTATAAAGAAATATTGAGTTTTAGCTAATATCTGTATTTTATTATTACACTTTCGCTGGTGTGTAACGGGAATAGTGACCTTCATAATACACTGGCAGCATTTTGTATTTATAAAAACGTCTTTTAATTTAATAAAATATTCGATTTATCTTGGTGAAATGGCACTCAGGAGGCACATTGTGAACTTGTTTTGTTCTGTTGTCCTCAGGGAGGTGTTGGCAAGTCGATACTTCGAGAAGGGTCTGCTTATTCGATGCTGCAAATTCGACCCTAATTCCTTCAGCATTGGTAAGTGTTAAGAGATAATGATAATGTTTTCACTTCCCTCATTTTGATGTGCCTTACAAATAATAATATTAATAACCAAGAATACCAATATGAATAATAACAATGACCATCTATTTTTAGAATCCTGAATGAATGAATGAAGAATTAGTAAATGAGCTTGTTTCACAATTGTGCATAATACATGAATTATTACACAATTCAGGTGAATATAAATAAATGTTAAATAGGTAAGACACTTTCAAGTCTTTCAACTTATATAAGGGTGTTTCTGTCTTCACAAAAAACAAAGTGATAACATCATAACTTAATTTACACAGACACATAAAATAGAAAAATATCTATTAATAGTTATGAAACAGGGTAACAGAGATAATATCCTTAATACCACAACTGGCCATATTCTACTCTTACTTTACAGTATTTTTCTTCAACATTTTCTTGTATTTTGCTTTGAATGTTCTTGTTGACACATTGTGTTTAAATTGGTTGGCAACTTATTGCAGTCCTTTAATGATGCATCCTCCTCGTGCTATGTCTGCTTGAGAGTAGTGAGTGAGTGAGTTTATTCAGTAAAATTATATACATGCAGCAAGAACAGAGGGTTCACAAATGGTACAGTGAGACTTGACTGTAGATGTGATTCTGCTGCAGCTGTTGGGTTCACAGATGGTACAGTGATACTGACAATATATGTGATTCTGCTGCAGCTGTTGGGTTCACAGATGGTACAGTGATACTGACAATATATGTGATTCTGCTGCAGCTGTTGTGTTAACAGATGGTACAGTGATACTGACAATATATGTGATTCTGCTGCAGCTGTTGGGTTCACAGATGGTACAGTGATACTGACAATATATGTGATTCTGCTGCAGCTGTTGGGTTCACAGATGGTACAGTGATACTGACAATATATGTGATTCTGCTGCAGCTGTTGGGTTCACAGATGGTACAGTGATACTGACAATATATGTGATTCTGCTGCAGCTGTTGGGTTCACAGATGGTACAGTGATACTGACAATATATGTGATTCTGCTGCAGCTGTTGGGTTCACAAATGGTACAGTGATACTGACAATATATGTGATTCTGCTGCAGCTGTTGGGTTCACAGATGGTACAGTGATACTGACAATATATGTGATTCTGCTGCAGCTGTTGGGTTCACAAATGGTACAGTGATACTGACAATATATGTGATTCTGCTGCAGCTGTTGGGTTCACAAATGGTACAGTGAGACTTGTGGATGCGATCTCTCTCGATGACCTTCAGCCGAAGCCCTTCCATCTCTCCCGAGATGCCATCACCCACATTGCCTTCTCACATGACTGCAAATATCTCGCCACTGCTGTGAGTGTTGACTATACTCACTGTACAGTAATAATAGTAATATTTTATAAAACACCATATCAATAAATCTGCTCAGCGCTGTACGTAGATTATAACTATCATTGTGCTAGTGTATGTGTGTACCTTAAATGGAAACGAAAGGTAAATTCCTGGTGTTATGCACCTAATAGTGTTAATACAAGCTAACCATTCACAGCTACAGTCAACATTTTCACATCAGTGGTTCACTCCAAATGCAGTGTAAAAGAGTAAGATTCTAATAAAATGTCCGATATCATGGAGACTGACATCTTGCCCATGGCACAGTAAACTGACCAATAAGCACCGAGCTGTGACGTGCCAGGTTCCTTGTTTTTCTGGACATGTATATGAATAGCCAAACTCATATATTGGTTTCTTGTATTCCCTCAATTCAGAAGTTACGCTTTTGTATGAATAAACGTTTATTATATTACCGTACCATGCATCATGTGGGCGTAACAGTTTTACAACTTACAGCGAAAAAACAAGTTTGGTGATTATATGCATTGTAAACTGCTGTACTGACTATGAGAGTGTGGATATTAATACATAAAAATAACTTACATTCCTCATTGAAAGTAGCATGATCGGCTGAGAACACATTACAAAATGCTAACAAATGATTGGCTTCGATATATGGGTTTATTGTGCATCGTAAACTGGCTAACTGGGTACAATAGAAACCCGTGACGTCAGTCTTTCTATGAAAATGGCGCTGTTGATCCATACAACTTAATTTTTGTGTCTTCAACATCGATTATTCTAGTAAACTACTGGTATAATAGTCTTAATTGTAGTTGGTTAGTTTTTATAAACACTTTTAGATGCATAAACCCAAACCGTTGTTTTTTGTTTCCCTGTAATATTTTCCTGTTTTAAAGTAAACCTGCTGGTTTACTGATGACATGTGATCTTTTTTTATTATTTTCATTATTTGATTATTCATTCCCAGGTGATTAATCACTTAACCTGTAGTTGTTTCAAACAACATTGATATCTATGGCACAAAAATTACATACGTGTTTACAATTACAATACTTTCCGAAGCTCAGTTTCTGCAGGAATTCCATGCCATGATTTTTTCTGTTAAAAATCAGTGCACCATTCGATGTGACAGTGCATGGGTGTATCCGAAGTGCGAAGTTACACAATTAAGAGTGCAGAGATTGCCATGGTGGACATGAATTAAAAAATAAAGGCATCACTTTTCATCCAAGGGATTGTACATTAAACCCTGAAATTTGGGAGCCTGATATACAAACTGTCTAGAAGGAAAACATAACACCCATGTATACATTGTGGAGTCTAGGGGTGAGAGCGTCCAACTCTCAGTCAAGAGAGTCTGGGTTGTAATCCCACTGCTGCCATTTCGAACCTTGGGCATGTTTGTCCATTTCACGTTGATCCAGTTCACTCAGCAGTATGAATGAGTATCTGGCAATAGACAGTGATTGATATTTATATGCAAATAGTTTTTGCACAGTAATTGCAGCATGACTGAATGCTTTCTGGACAAGTCAAAATGATGTTCAATTGAGCAGGTTGCCAGGGAGTAAAGTGTATAGTGCTATGAATGGTCCTAAGAACTAGATACAGTGCTACATAAGAAGTTACATTTTACCTGTACATACATTAGCTGGGTTACAGTTAGACTCATTAATTTTTTTACTACACTCCTTTCTAATCAATATGTTTTGACAAATTACATAATTTTCTCATCTGCCCCTGTGGCCAGGATGCAGAGTTCACAGTGACAGTGTTCAAGCGACAGGAAGGTTCAGAGACCTTCGTGTACCTTGGGCGCAACCGCGCACACTACAAGGCCATCAATGACATCATCTTTGGCATCCAGCTCGACTCAAACAAGGCTCGACTTCTCTCTCTTGGTGCCGACAGATATCTGGTAGGTAGGGCCAACACAGATATCTGGTAGGTAGGACCAACACAGATATCTGGTAGGTAGGACCAACACAGATATTTGGTAGGTAGGGCCATCAGACAGATATCTGTTAGATAGGACCCACAGACAGATATCAGGTAGGTAGGACCAACAGACAGATATCTGGTAAGTAGGACCCACAGACAGATATCTGGTAGGTAGGACCAACAGACAGTTATATGGCAGGTAGGACCAACAGATAGATACCTGGTAGGTAGGACCAACATACATACTTGGTAGTTAGGACCAACAGACAGATACCTGGTAGGTAGGACCAACAAACAGATACCTGGTAGGTAGGACCAATAGACAGATACCTCGTAGGTAGGACCAACAGACAGATACCTGGTAGTTAGGACCAGTAAACAAATATCTGGTAGGTAGGAGGTGTACCATATCAACGTAACTCATCGTCATTTCATTGCTGGTTAAGGTTAAATTATAAAACTTAAAGTCATATCCATAAGTTGCAGGTTAAATTATACAAAACGTCTAACGTATGTAGCATGCAGGTTCAGCTTAGTTAACAAATATCATATTTGTCTCACATATGTCAAATTTAAGTAACAACTGTCATGTTTGTCACATGTCTGTCATGTTGTAAATGATAACTATTGTGTTTGTCATAAGTATGTCACGTTTATATCACATCCATCATGTATGTGATATACGCTGGTTAAATTTAAATTATAACTGTCATGTTCATGTCAAAACAAAATGGAAAGTTATATAGATATTGACATGGAACATAACAAGGTTAAAGACATGTCCTCAGATGAGTGTTAAATTTCCTCACTAGGTGGAGTATGACCTTGAGGAGAGCGGTAAGGATGACCTTCGTGTGCTGAGCTCAGACCGCATCGAACAGAGTTCCATTGCCCTGTGCATGGAGTGGTATCCCCCTGTCACCAAGGAAAGCTTCATTCTAACCTCCAATGACCAGGTAATCACCTGCCTTGTATATACTGTCAAACCTTGCTTTATGGTCACCTTGGTAATACAGCCACCTCGCTATTAAGGTCACCCTGGGATAGTCCCAGATTATTTCCATATACACTAAAGTGTATGAAATTAATCCCGCTAATGTGGTCACCTCCCTACTGAGGTCACGTCCACCCTGTTTCAAGAGTGACTTAATAGTGAGGTTCCAAGAGTGACTTTAATAGCGAAGTTCCAAGAGTGACCTTAATAATGAGGTTCCAGGAGTGATCTTAATAATGAGGTTCCAAGAGTGACCTTAATAGTGAGGTTCCGAGAGTGAACTTAATATTGAGGTTCCAAGAGTGACTTTAATAGCAAAGTTCCAAGGGTGACCTTAATAATGAGGTTCCAAGAGTGACCTTAATAGTGAGGTTCCGAGAGTGAACTTAATATTGAGGTTCCAAGAGTGACTTTAATAGCGAAGTTCCAAGAGTGACCTTAATAATGAGGTTCCAGGAGTGACCTTAATAGTGAGGTTCCAAGAGTGAACTTAATATTGAGGTTCCACTCTACTACATTGATTTCTGGTTTTTATATTTTCTAACTTAAAATGTATGCATATCATTTTAACAACATTTTGTATTTTTTACTCACATGTGCAGTACGCTCTGTGCACAAGTTGAATTATGACCGAAACTATTTTGTTACATCATGACGCGGTCATTGTGTTCAAAATTCAGTTCTTTTAAATTCGCGTTATAACCAATTGTGGTGATAGCAAACAAAAGTGGATGCTAAACACATGGTGCATTCGTGCATTCTGTCGTTTCTTTTGTCGAAATTCCATCCACAACATTGTTTCTTTAGGACAGAAACATAAGGCTAAGTTTTTAAAGTGTCAACTAGAAGAAGGAATGTTTTTATGAGATCTCGTGCTGCAATATTAATGTAATTCACATACGAAGCCATTATCAGCATTGTTAGCGAAGATAAGCTTGACAGAGATCATGTGCATGACTTTGATTGTGACGTACACAAACCACGCTGCACTGGATACATTAATAAATAGCTTGTATTTGCTGGTGATGTTCAATGTCTCTGAAGAGATGTGTTGATGTTGTGTGGCAGTACAAGTTCAAGTTGTACAACAGCACGACCAAGATGTGTCGGTGCACCTACCTCGCCCCCACCTACGGGTCACCCGTCAACAAGTGAGTCCACGTCGTTACTCTCAGTCTCATTCACCGTATTCACTCTATTAAGCGTGCACACCCTCTTTTTATCAGTGTCTGACATCGTGACAGTGATTGCCAAGGCCAACTTTATATACCACCCAGTTTGAATCCAATCTAACAACCACCCTGTTGTAAAGAACACATGACCAGAAGCCATTCTAATAACCGCCCTGATATAAAAACCACATGACTGAAACCCAATCTAATGACCACCGTGTTAAAACAACCCCATGACCAAAACCCAATCTAATGACCATCCTGTTGAAACAACTATGCACATGACCAGAACCCAATCAAAAGACCACATGACCAGAACCCAATCTAATGATCACCCTGTTGAAACAACTATGTACATGACCAGAACCCTATCAAAAGACCACATGACCAGAACCCAATCTAATGACATCCTGATATAAAGACCACATCACTGTGGATTCGTGAAACCCAATTTATAGACCATATTTGTATAAACATCATGTGGAACCCCATCCAGTGAATACCCTGCTATAAAGACCACCTCAAAAATGCAACAAATTGCAGCATCTCGTGGTAAGTCTTGTTCTTCCCCTGTAGACTGCAAGTTATTCCATCGGCTGATGAGAACGCAGCACGGAGGTACATGGCCTATGTGACGAATGACAAAGTTGGCCTACAGATACTGCCACTAGATGGTAACCCACATAAATCTGCAGGATTAATTGCGCATCCCCATGGGGTGAGTGTCACACTGGTTGTACATTGTCTCTTGTCTTGCAAGTTTAACCTTTATTTGTGTCTGTATGTCTTGTGAACTTATAACTGTAACTGTACGTCTTGTAGACTTATAACCATGTATATGTCTTGTAGTCTTATAACCCTATGTGTATGTCATGCAGACTTACAACTCTGTCTGTATATCTTGTAGACATATAACTTTGTATGTATATCTTGTAAACTTATAACTGTCTGTATGTCTTGTAGACTTCTAACCGCATTTATATATCTTGTAGATTTACTGTGTCTGTATGTCTTGTAGACATAACTGTATATGTAAGTCTTGTAAACGTATAACTGTCTGTATGTTTTGTATATGTATGTGTCTTGCAAACATTTAACTGTAATGGTATGTCTTGTAGCCTTATAACCATGTATGTATGTCTTGTAGACTTATAAAAGTGTCTGTCTGTCTTGTGGTCTTGTAATGATGTCTGTCTTGTAGTATTGTAATGATGTCTGTGTCTTGTAGTCTTGTAATGATGTCTGTGTCTTGTAGACTTGTAATGTTGTCTGTGTCGTGTAATGATGTATGTCTTGTGATGATGTCTGTGTCTTGTAGTCTTGTAATGATGTCTGTGTCTTGTAGTCTTGTAATGATGTATGTGTCTTGTAGTCTTGTAATGATGCCTGTGTCTTGTAGTGATGTCTGTGTTTTGTAGTCTTGTAATGATGTCTGTATCTTGTAATCTTGTAATGGTGTCTGTATCTTGTAGTCTTGTAATGATGTCTGTCTTGCACCAGGTGTCGAACCTTGCAGTAAGCTTTGATGGCAAGAGTGTTTTCACGGCCGGTGGGCCGGATGCCGTCGTCTTTATGTGGAATGTCAGCACAGCGTAAGTGGACATACTAAATGTGTGTGTATGTCCTAGGAATGTGTGTGTGTGTGTGTGCATGTGTGTGTGTATTTGTGTGTGTGTGTGTGTGTGTGTGTGTATCAGGTATGTGTGTGTGTATTTGTGTGTGTGTGTGTGTGTGTGTGTGTGTGTGTGTGTGTGTGTGTGTGTGTGTTTATCAGGTATGTGTGTGTGTATTTGTGTGGGTGTGTGTGTGTGTATCAGGTATGTGTGTGTGTATTTGTGTGGGTGTGTGTGTGTGTGTGTGTGTATCAGGTATGTGTGTGTGTATTTGTGTGGGTGTATGTGTGTGTGTGTGTGTGTGTGTATCAGGTATGTGTGTGTGTATTTGTGTGGGTGTGTGTGTGTGTGTATCAGGTATGTGTGTGTGTGTATTTGTGTGGGTGTGTGTGTGTGTGTGTGTGTGTGTGTATCAGGTATGTGTGTGTGGGTGTGTGTGGGTATGTGTGTGTGTATCGGGTATGTTTGTGTGGGTGTGAATTGTATGTGTGAGAGTGCTTCATGTTGCATCTTGTGTGTATATTCTTTAAAAAGAAAAACAATAATTAAATAAATACATAAAATGTAATTTCCATTTTAAATAGGTATAAAAACATTTGTGGAATTACCAATTCTAGAAAGAAACAAATAATCAATCAAAATAAATTAAAACCAATCTACCAATAAAACATCAAAAGCGTGTTAAATAATAATGTCTGCTCCTAGATTGCTATATAATGTGGTATTGAGTGTTATATTAAATAATGACTGACCTCTTATGATATCACAATATGTTGACAGCCTCATGTTAAATAATTACTGCTTTCTTGTGACACCGTGTGATATTGATAGTGTTGGGTTGCAGGACACTGGAGGCCCAGGCAACCTTGGGAGGGGAAGACCTGCACCCCTTCTATGGGCTCATGGACGGGGGCAGGGAGGGACAATTGTTCCGGGAGCTTGAGGACTACTTCTACTACGCCCAGCTGAGACTGTAAGTCACAAAGTTGGGTTTCTGGGCCATGTTTTCTTGTCATTACCCACACTTCAAGATCAGGTTGATGTTGTTCTCCTCTTTGTTCCCTCAATGTCTGAGGTGAGGCTGGCCTCGATACGGGTTCTCAATCTTGGTTTTCTTTTTGTTTTACTTCCATCGTTCCCGCTCTGCTGTCTCCACCAGCTGTCTTCACTACCCTCTATCTATCACTTTCATCACCACCCTTCGCCCAATCCATCCAAATCTTGCTCTATACAATCCTTCCAGTGTAGTCTTAGTTTTACATTACACTCTCTGGGCACCTGCTTTCTTTGCGAACCATTCTTCTCCCATTCACATCACATGTCCAGCCGACTTTAGCAGCGTCTCCTTGAAGCTTTAGCAGCCCCCCTCACCACCGTCTTCTTGAAACTTTAGCAGCCCCCCTCACTAGTGTCTTCTTGAAACTTTAGCAATCCCCTTACCAGCATCTTCTTGAAACATTAGCAGCCCCCTCACCAGCGTCTTCTTGAAACTAGCAGATCCCTCACTAGCATCTTCTTGAAACTTTAGCCGCCCCCTCACCAGCGTCTTCTTGAAACTTTAACAGCCCCCTCACCAGCATCTTCTTGAAACATTAGCAGCCCCCTCACCAGCATCTTCTTGAAACTTTAATAGTCCCCTCACCAGCGTCTTCTTGAAACTTTAGTAGCCCCCTCACCAGCATCTTCTTGAAACTTTAGTAGCCCCCTCACCAGCGTCTTCTTGAAACTTTAGCAGCCCCCTCACCAGCATCTTCTTGAAACTTTAATAGCCCCCTCACCAGCGTCTTCTTGAAACTTTAGCAGCCCCCTCACCAGCATCTTGAAACTTTAACAGCCCCTCACCAGTGTCTTCTTGAAACTTTAGCAACCCCCTCACCAGCATATTCTTGAAACTTTAAGAGCCCCTCACCAGTGTCTTCTTGAAACTTTAGCAGCCCCCTCACCAGCATCTTCTTGAAACTTTAACAGCCCCTCACCAGTGTCTTCTTGAAACTTTAGCAACCCCCTCACCAGCATCTTCTTGAAACATTAACAGCCCCTCACCAGTGTCTTCTTGAAACTTTAGCAGCCCCCTCACCAGCATCTTCTTGAAACTGTAACAGCCCCCTCACCAGCATCTTCTTGAAACTTTAATAGCCCCCTCACCAGCATCTTCTTGAAACTTTAATAGCCCCTCACCAGTGTCTTCTTGAAACATTAACAGCCCCTCACCAGCATCTTCTTGAAACTTTAATAGCCCCTCACCAGTGTCTTCTTGAAACATTAACAGCCCCTCACCAGCATCTTCTCGAAACTTTAATAGCCCCTCACCAGCATCTTCTTGAAACTTTAACAGCCCCTCACCAGTGTCTTCTTGAAACTTTAACAGCCCCTCACCAGCATCTTCTTGAAATTTAACAGCCCCCTCACCAGCGTCTTCTTGAAACTTTAATAACCCCCTCACCAGCATCTTCTTGAAACTTTAACAGCCCCTCACCAGTGTCTTCTTGAAACTTTAGCAACCCCCTCACCAGCATCTTCTTGAAACTTTAATAGCCCCCTCACCAGCATCTTCTTGAAACTTTAATAGCCCCCTCACCAGCATCTTCTTGAAACTTTAACAGCCCCCTCACCAGCATCTTCTTGAAACTTTAACAGCCCCTCACCAGTGTCTTCTTGAAACTTTAGCAACCCCCTCACCAGCATCTTCTTGAAACTTTAATAGCCCCCTCACCAGCATCTTCTTGAAACTTTAATAGCCCCCTCACCAGCATCTTCTTGAAACTTTAATAGCCCCCTCACCAGCATCTTCTTGAAACTTTAACAGCCCCTCACCAGTGTCTTCTTGAAACTTTAGCCCCCCCTCACCAGCGTCTTCTTGAAACTTTAGCAACCCCCTCACCAGCATCTTCTTGAAACATTAGCAGCCGCCTCACCAGTGTCTTCTTGAAAATTTAACAGCCCCTCACCAGTGTCTTCTTGAAACTTTAGCAACCCCCTCACCAGCACCTTCTTGAAACATTAGCAGCCGCCTCACCAGTGTCTTCTTGAAACTTTAACAGCCCCTCACCAGTGTCTTCTTGAAACTTTAGCAGCCCCTCACCAGCATCATGCTTGAAACATTAGCAGCCGCCTCACCAGTGTCTTCTTGAAACTTTAACAGCCCCTCACCAGTGTCTTCTTGAAACTTTAATAGCCCCCTCACCAGCATCTTCTTGAAACTTTAATAGCCCCCTCACCAGCATCTTCTTGAAACTTTAACAGCCCCCTCACCAGCATCTTCTTGAAACTTTAACAGCCCCTCACCAGTGTCTTCTTGAAACTTTAACAGCCCCTCACCAGTGTCTTCTTGAAACTTTAATAGCCCCCTCACCAGCATCTTCTTGAAACTTTAATAGCCCCCTCACCAGCATCTTCTTGAAACTTTAACATCCCCTCACCAGTGTCTTCTTGAAACTTTAGCAACCCCCTCACCAGCATCTTCTTGAAACTTTAATAGCCCCCTCACCAGCATCTTCTTGAAACTTTAATAGCCCCCTCACCAGCATCTTCTTGAAACTTTAACAGCCCCTCACCAGTGTCTTCTTGAAACTTTAGCAACCCCCTCACCAGCATCTTCTTGAAACTTTAATAGCCCCCTCACCAGCATCTTCTTGAAACTTTAATAGCCCCCTCACCAGCATCTTCTTGAAACTTTAATAGCCCCCTCACCAGCATCTTCTTGAAACTTTAACAGCCCCCTCACCAGCATCTTCTTGAAACTTTAACAGCCCCTCACCAGTGTCTTCTTGAAACTTTAGCAACCCCCTCACCAGCATCTTCTTGAAACTTTAATAGCCCCCTCACCAGCATCTTCTTGAAACTTTAATAGCCCCCTCACCAGCATCTTCTTGAAACTTTAGCAACCCCCTCACCAGCATCTTCTTGAAACTTTAATAGCCCCCTCACCAGCATCTTCTTGAAACTTTAATAGCCCCCTCACCAAAATCTTCTTGAAACTTTAATAGCCCCATCACCAGCATCTTCTTGAAACTTTAACAGCCCCTCACCAGTGTCTTCTTGAAACTTTAACAGCCCCCTCACCAGCATCTTCTTGAAACTTTAGCAGCCCCTCACCAGCATCTTCTTGAAAGTTTAGCCCCCCTCACCAGCGTCTTCTTGAAACTTTAGCAGCCCCCTCACCAGCATCTTCTTGAAACTAGCAGATCCCTCACTAGCATCTTCTTGAAAGTTTAGCCCCCCCTCACCAGCGTCTTCTTGAAACTTTAGCAGCCCCCTCACCAGTATCTTCTTGAAACTTTAATAGCCCCCTCACCAGCGTCTTCTTGAAACTTTAGCAGCCCCCTCACCAGCGTCTTCTTGAAACTTTAGCAGCCCCCTCACCAGCATCTTCTTGAAACTTTAACAGCCCCTCACCAGCGTCTTCTTGAAACTTTAGCAGCCCCCTCACCAGCATCTTCTTGAAACTTTAGCAGCCCCCTCACCAGCATCTTCTTGAAACTAGCAGATCCCTCACTAGCATCTTCTTGAAAGTTTAGCCCCCCTCACCAGCGTCTTCTTGAAACTTTAGCAGCCCCCTCACCAGTATCTTCTTGAAACTTTAATAGCCCCCTCACCAGCGTCTTCTTGAAACTTTAGCAGCCCCCTCACCAGCGTCTTCTTGAAACTTTAGCAGCCCCCTCACCAGCATCTTCTTGAAACTTTAACAGCCCCTCACCAGTGTCTTCTTGAACCTTTAGCAGCCCCCTCACCAGCGTCTTCTTGAAACTTTAACAGCCCCCTCACCAGTGTCTTCTTGAACCTTTAGCAGCCCCCTCACCAGCGTCTTCTTGAAACTTTAGCAGCCCCCTCACCAGCATCTTCTTGAAACTTTAGCAGCCCCCTCACCAGCATCTTCTTGAAACTTTAACAGCCCCTCACCAGTGTCTTCTTGAAACTTTAGCAGCCCCTCACCAGCGTCTTCTTGAAACTTTAGCAGCCCCCTCACCAGCATCTTCTTGAAACTTTAACAGCCCCTCACTAGTGTCTTCTTGAAACTTTAGCAGCCCCCTCACCAGTGTCTTCTTGAAACTTTAACAGCCCCTCACCAGTGTCTTCTTGAAACTTTAGCAGCCCCCTCACCAGCATCTTCTTGAAACTTTAACAGCCCCTCACCAGTGTCTTCTTGAAACTTTAGCAGCCCCCTCACCAGTGTCTTCTTGAAACTTTAACAGCCCCTCACCAGTGTCTTCTTGAAACTTTAGCAGCCCCCTCACCAGCATCTTCTTGAAACTTTAGCAGCCCCCTCACCAGTGTCTTCTTGAAACTTTAACAGCCCCTCACCAGTGTCTTCTTGAAACTTTAGCAGCCCCCTCACCAGCATCTTCTTGAAACTTTAGCAGCCCCCTCACCAGCATCTTCTTGAAACTTTAACAGCCCCTCACCAGTGTCTTCTTGAAACTTTAGCAGCCCCTCACCAGCATCTTCTTGAAACTTTAACAGCCCCTCACCAGTGTCTTCTTGAAACTTTAACAGCCCCTCACCAGTGTCTTCTTGAAACTTTAGCAGCCCCTCACCAGCATCTTCTTGAAACTTTAACAGCCCCTCACCAGTGTCTTCTTGAAACTTTAGCAGCCCCTCACCAGCATCTTCTTGAAACTTTAACAGCCCCTCACCAGTGTCTTCTTGAAACTTTAACAGCCCCTCACCAGTGTCTTCTTGAAACTTTAGCAGCCCCCTCACCAGCATCTTCTTGAAACTTTAACAGCCCCTCACCAGTGTCTTCTTGAAACTTTAGCAGCCCCTCACCAGCATCTTCTTGAAACTTTAACAGCCCCTCACCAGTGTCTTCTTGAAACTTTAACAGCCCCTCACCAGTGTCTTCTTGAAACTTTAGCAGCCCCTCACCAGCATCTTCTTGAAACTTTAACAGCCCCTCACCAGTGTCTTCTTGAAACTTTAACAGCCCCTCACCAGTGTCTTCTTGAAACTTTAGCAGCCCCCTCACCAGCATCTTCTTGAAACTTTAACAGCCCCTCACCAGTGTCTTCTTGAAACTTTAGCAGCCCCTCACCAGCATCTTCTTGAAACTTTAACAGCCCCTCACCAGTGTCTTCTTGAAACTTTAACAGCCCCTCACCAGTGTCTTCTTGAAACTTTAGCAGCCCCTCACCAGCGTCTTCTTGAACCTTTAGCAACCCCCTCACCAGCGTCTTCTTGAACCTTTCTTTCACACGAACCTCTTCTCTCAGCTCCTCCCTTCTTTGTTTGTAGAGTATTTTCACTCTCACAATTCTTATCACCCGTTGTTTTCACAAACATATCTGGTATACGAATTTGTTTTGAACACTTGAAAACAAACTATGCATTTTTTACAAATTTCCATACAAGGTCAGTTATTTAATGTTTCATAGGTTGTGCAAAATTACAGAAAATCTAGTTACTTTTATGTGGCTAAAGAAATACCTGTAATGGCTGCTTATGAAAAATCCGTCATGATCATGCACTCCTCATGGTACAGGATGGAACATAACCATGGAAACGATGACTTAATTTCTTATAACATCAACTCAAAGAAATAGACATCTCCCGACACAACTTGTGAATTGTATTTTGTGTTGAACTTTGACTACAAATGCATTAATTTTTGTTTTTTATATGAAAAAAATTGTTCGTCTTTCAACTGTACACATCGGTCAACTTGGATTATTGTAAAAAATGGAAATGTATTTATTAGTTAGTGTTCCTTCCATAGTTGAAATTTGGCAACAGTTGGCTATCCACTCACTGCATTGGCAGTGCATGGGTGTGGGAGGTCTTGTGGGTGGGGTGTTGGGTCAGCCCTTTCCAATGTTTTTTTATTTGCAAAGCATGCACTTTTCTTCAAGTGCAATTCAGCTGTGTGTTTATCTCAGATTGTATTTATAATTTGGTTAGAACACATACTTTCTGGGACATTGAGTCTTTGAGTCATCAACTTCCATGAATCAATTTATTGTTTTTACGTTCTCTTATTTTTATTCTGACATTTTGTTTTATATGCGACCTTGGCCTCTGACCCTTGCAGACAAGGCATTGACACAATGGACAGTCGCAAAGTGAACACTCATATTGACCTGTCCGAAGTACCCTTTGTGATGCGAGCCCTTGGCTTCTACCCATCTGAGCAAGAGGTCAGTGTCAAGCTAGTTGCACAGTACAGACTTTTTTCATATCCTATGACTCATACTTCAGTAGTGTCACTATCCATCAGGCTATAAAATCCGCTGGTTTTTTTATAATCACCTCTGCATCAAAAGTATTTGCTCTTTGCCCGCTGTCAGTTTGTCAATGGAATTTAAACATGTCTAATGAATAAACAAAATGCACTCTACCACAATAGAATAACTAATGGTTTGTTATTATTGATAAAAAGCTAAATGTTACAGCCGCTGCACTGAAACCAAGTTATTCTTATTGTGATGCTGTAATGTATTTGACATATAGAGAATTAGGTTAATGTGTTTGACAGATAGAGGACATGAGGAATGAGGTTAATGTGTTTGACAGATAGAGGACATGAGGAATGAGGTTAATGTGTTTGACAGATAGAGGACATGAGGAATGAGGTTAATGTGTTGACAGATAGAGGACATGAGGAATGAGGTTAATGTGTTGACAGATAGAGGGTATGAGGTTAATGTGTTTGACAGATAGAGGACATGAGGAATGTGGTTAATGTGTTTGACAGATAGAGGACATGGGGAATGTGGTTAATGTTTTTGACAGATAGAGGGTATGAGGAATGTGGTTAATGTGTTTGACAGATAGAGGACATGAGGAATGCGGTTAATGTGTTTGACAGATAGATGACTTGAGGAATGAGGTTAATGTGTTTGACAGATAGAGGACATGAGGAATGAGGTTAATGTGTTTGACAGATAGAGGACATGAGGAATGCGGTTAATGTGTTTGACAGATAGATGACATGAGGAATGTGATTAATGTGTTTGACAGATAGAGGGTATGAGGAATGAGGTTAGTGTGTTTAACAGATAGAGGACATGAGGAATGTGGTTAATGTGTTTTTAATAGATAGAGGACACGAGGAATGTGGTTAATGTGTTTGACAGATAGGACTTGAGGAATGTGGTTAATGTGTTTAACAGATAGAGGACATGAGGAATGTGTTTAATGTGTTTGACAGATAGGACATGAGGAATGAGGTTAATGTGTTTAACAGATAGAGGACATGAGGAATGTGTTTAATGTGTTTGACAGATAGAGGACATGAAGAATGAGGTTAATGTGTTGACAGATAGAGGACATGAGGAATGAAGTTAATGTGTTTGACAGATAGAGGGTATGATGAATGAGGTTAATGTGTTGACAGATAGAGGGTATGAGGAATGAGGTTAATGTGTTGACAGATAGAGGACATGAGGAATGAGGTTAATGTGTTGACAGATAGAGGACATGAGGTTAATGTGTTGACAGATAGATGACATGAGGAATGAGGTTAATGTGTTGACAGATAGAGTACATGAGGTTAATGTGTTGACAGATAGAGGACATGAGGTTAATGTGTTGACAGATAGAGGATATAAGGAATGAGGTTAATGTGTTGACAGATAGAGAACATGATGATTAAGGTTAATGTGTTGACAGATTGAGGAATGAGGTTACTGTGTTGACATATAGAGAACATGAGGAATGAGGTTAATGTGTTGACAGATACAGGACATGAGGAATGAGGTTAATGTGTTGACAGATAGAGGACATGAGGAATGAGGTTAATGTGTTGACAGATAGAGGATATAAGGAATGAGGTTAATGTGTTGACAGATATAGGACATGAGGAATGAGGTTAATGTGTTGACAGATAGAGGACATGAGGAATGAGGTTAATGTGTTGACAGATAGAGGACATGAGGAATGAGGTTAATGTGTTGACAGATAGAGGACATGAGGAATGAGGTTAATGTGTTGACAGATAGAGAACATGATGATTAAGGTTAATGGGTGTTGACAGATAGAGGACATGAGGAATGAGGTTACTGTGTTGACATATAGAGGACATGAGGAATGAGGTTAATGTGTTGACAGATAGAGGACATGAGGAATGAGGTTAATGTGTTGACAGATAGAGGACATGAGGAATGAGGTTAATGTGTTGACAGATAGAGAACATGATGATTAAGGTTAATGGGTGTTGACAGATAGAGAACATGATGATTAAGGTTAATGTGTTGACAGATTGAGGAATGAGGTTACTGTGTTGACATATAGAGAACATGAGGAATGAGGTTAATGTGTTGACAGATAGAGAACATGATGATTAAGGTTAATGGGTGTTGACAGATAGAGGACATGAGGAATGAGGTTACTGTGTTGACAGATAGAGGACATGAGGAATGAGGTTAATGTGTTGACAGATAGAGAACATGATGATTAAGGTTAATGTGTTGACAGATAGAGGACATGAAGAATGAGGTTACTGTGTTGACAGATAGAGGACATGAGGAATGAGGTTAATGTGTTGACAGATAGAGAACATGATGATTAAGGTTAATGGGTGTTGACAGATAGAGGACATGAGGAATGAGGTTACTGTGTTGACATATAGAGAACATGAGGAATGAGGTTAATGTGTTGACAGATAGAGGATATAAGGAATGAGGTTAATGTGTTGACAGATATAGGACATGAGGAATGAGGTTAATGTGTTGACAGATAGAGGACATGAGGAATGAGGTTAATGTGTTGACAGATAGAGGACATGAGGAATGAGGTTAAAGTGTTGACAGATAGAGGACATGAGGAATGAGGTTACTGTGTTGACAGATAGAGGACATGAGGAATGAGGTTAATGTGTTGACAGATAGAGAACATGATGATTAAGGTTAATGGGTGTTGACAGATAGAGGACATGAGGAATGAGGTTACTGTGTTGACAGATAGAGGACATGAGGAATGAGGTTAATGTGTTGACAGATAGAGAACATGATGATTAAGGTTAATGTGTTGACAGATAGAGGACATGAGGAATGAGGTTACTATGTTGACAGATAGAGGACATGAGGAATGAGGTTAATGTGTTGACAGATAGAGAACATGATGATTAAGGTTAATGGGTGTTGACAGATAGAGGACATGAGGAATGAGGTTACTGTGTTGACAGATAGAGGACATGAGGAATGAGGTTAATGTGTTGACAGATAGAGAACATGATGATTAAGGTTAATGTGTTGACAGATAGAGGACATGAGGAATGAGGTTACTGTGTTGACATATAGAGGACATGAGGAATGAGGTTAATGTGTTGACAGATAGAGGACATGAGGAATGAGGTGAAGTACAGCAAGTATGTGGAGATGGGTCAGTACACAACTGACATCGACCTCAACGACTTCATCCGGCGTAAGTCAATAACTCACTTGTTTCTTCATTCATCTATACCCCAGTAATTATATCCAGTCATTATTTGTGATGAGTGACAATGGCTCAGACCATAACATACATTTTGGTGGTATGAGTTATGTTAAAGGACAACATTTCAGTTTTACAATATCAATGCCATGTAATAGGTGGTTCTACACTGAACCAACCGAAGAATTTAAGTTTTGAGACAAACAACGTGAGTGTTGGGTATTTATGTGTGAAATCACAGACCATTCAGTGATCTGTTGTGATGCAAGTGTCCAGAGTGATGAGTGACCGGTGTGTTGGCAGTCTACATCAACCACCGGCCAGTGTTTGGCCTGCAAGGTGATCGCCTCGATTGGGTGTTCCGGATGCTTGGGTTGCCGACGGATGGTGAGGGGACGTCCTCACTGACCAGAGGTGACCTACTGGATGTCCTCCAGAACAGGGGTGAGTGGCACACACCTTAGTTAGTGTCAGGGACATTACTGAGTACACCTTAGTGAGGTCTGGCCAGTGGGTACATGGATGTTTCTGATCACTGTCACCACATGATGTAATGCTGTCACCACATGATGTGATGTTGTCACTACATGATGTGACACTGTCACCACATGATGTGATGTTGTCACTACATGATGTGACTGTCACTGCATGACATGACACTGTCACCACATGATGTGACACTGTCACTGAGTAATGTGACACTGTTACCACATGATGTGACACTGTTACCACATGATGTGACACTGTCACGACATGATGTGACACTGTCACTACATGATGTGACACTGTCACTGAGTAATGTGACACTGTTACCACATGATGTGACACTGTCACCACATGATGTGACACTGTCACTGAGTAATGTGACACTGTTACCACATGATGTGACACTATCACCACATGATGTGACACTGTCACTGAGTAATGTGACACTGTTACCACATGATGTGACACTGTCACGACATGATGTGACACTGTCACCATATGATGTGACACTGTCACCATATGATGTGACACTGTCACTGAGTAATGTGACACTGTTACCACATGATGTGACACTGTCACCACATGATGTGACACTGTCACTGAGTAATGTGACACTGTTACCACATGATGTGACACTGTCACGACATGATGTGACACTGTCACCATATGATGTGAAGCTGTCACTATTCGCTAGCAAAACATGGGTACCTTATCTTTATCTTATTACAGCTATCAAACATTTTCAACAGCGCATACTCCGAGCTATCCTTGGTGTCTGCTGACAAGACTGAACAATCGTTGCTAGCAGGCACCTCCAGCACTAAAGCCCGCCTGGCTAAACCCATCTACACTGGGTTGTTTATATGAAGCTCATATCAGGAAACTCACCAAAACAACTACTAACTTGTCTGTCCAGCTTGCCTCCAGCTATTCTCATTCTGATGTACCGTGTCACAGAATAAGGCAGGAATAGACCGATAGCACTATGACATCAGTCGCGAAAACTACACTCGACGCAATGTACACTGGGATTGAATAGGGATCCCGTTAACCGGAAATGTACACAACAGGGCTGCTGTCGATGATTGTCATGCAAAAAACGAATTGTTGTGTGCCGCATTGTCACGCAACTAGTAAACAATATACGATTCTGAACTTCTATACCCTTCCTAAAAAGCGAAGCTGTGTAAGCATTGGATTTCATCAATACAGAAGAATAATTTGAAGGTGAATTCGAAAGACACAAATGTGTGCAGTTTGCATTTTAGTGGCGATCCTAGTCTTATGACATCAGTCACCCCACCATATTCTCGTGGACACCTCAATGGAAGGACAGTATAACGCCAATGTCACAAGGCAAAGTCAGCACCACCCTTACACAACAAAGGCGAATAAGCCTCGGCATAAAACCCATCGCTTGAGTGCGTCTGTGACTGTGGAATTCTTTTCTACCATTTTCTCTGTCAAAATCGCCCCCTTTATTTCACTTTCGCGAAGCAACAGTAATACGTCTGCCATCTATGCCGATATAAATATGTCGTCAATGATGACAATATAATAAATATAAATAGCATACGAAGAAACGCAGATACTTCGCAATGTACGAAAACTGCTGTAGCGAATATAAACAAACAGGTATCATCGCTCAGTCGACCCCTCATTAAGCCCACAATGCTTTGCGTGACGTGCTTTGTTTTGGCAGCTGACGTCATAAAAAAAACATTTTATTTTACAACTTCATCATTACTTAATCAAAAAAGCTGAAACTTTTGCGATTGCTAGTCCAGGCAACAGTTAGGCTGAGAATTTGCTTCTGAATTTTCAGGGGAACTTTCCCGTGGTACGGCAGGCATCTTGGATTGCAGTTCTTTTAAAAAATATCAGTAGCTACTAGACTTAGATTACTGAAACATGGCATGAAGTTACTCCCTACATACTTAGTACTTGTAATAACATTGCTTTAATAATGTACATTAATTAGTTCTTGTCTCTGCCACCAGGGGAGAAAATGACAGAATATGAATTGGCCGAGTATTTGACGACATTGCTCGGCTACATGGACGAGGGAGGGAGCAGCGAGTTAGCGGATTTTGACACGGACAACGCTGCGACAGCAATCGAGACAGACCTCCCTCGTAACTTGACGGCCGACACGTTCGCTCAGGTCATACTTGGCTTCAACCTTCACCAACCACCGGTCACAGTGGATACGGAGAACGAGGTGTAGTGATACATCAGAACAATTGTGAGAGGGCTAGCGGTATCTCAGCCAGACTTCTGCTGATTCTGTGATGCCAAACTGTATTCTGTTGGATGAGAGTTGTACAAGATAATTGATAACTTATGATTGGCAGGAGGTAAGTAATGCTGATGTTTTGATTATTTGATGCGTAGACCATCAACGCAAAAGTATTCTGGGGCACTGAAGTTTGAATATTATACTAGTTTCATTTCTTTTATGAAGAAGTGATTTTTGGTGTCGTAAATGGTATACAAGTCAGCTTGTAATAGTGACAACTCTCTTGATTGTTTGTTTTACTGATGCCAGACTCAGTTGTGTTTTTGTATGAGTTTATTGTACAGTTGCCAGCTGCTTTGTGAGACATAATTTATTTATTCTGGACTTTCACAAATCTTGTGAATACTGTTTGACAGAGTACACTTTTTTTATGGATAATCATTATTTGTGTTGGATGTAGTTGGCAAAAACCGTATATAATAAGTGTGTATATAGTGTAAAAATCTAAAATGTTTACCCGTGGATGAACACTGAAATAAAGTTATTTATCTGTTCCATAAAAATAGTTCTGTTTATGCTTTTGTAAGGAATGGTCATAATGTATTGGTGGAGAATTGAGGATGACCTGGTGGTGGGTTAGATTTCAGTGATTGAGATTTGAAGGTGGGTACATTTTCAGTGCACCCAATTTTGCCCTCAACAATTTTAACAATGTACAAAATTGTGTTCAGATTTAATTTCACGTGGTTGGAATGTGGGTCACATGTATTCTTTGATTCATGTAACATACCACCCTGATAAATAATGACCTTCCCTTAATATTGTAACAGCATATGTAAAAAACCATGAGTCATTAAACAATAAACACATTGCATTTATTAATATAGATCCTTATTAGTATCATCATACAAATTGTCATAAACTTTTGTGTTTAATAATTAATGTAGTTATTTTTAAATGCCTTCTAAAATTATGAAGCATGGCCTCAACTGCCCACTCATAAGTAGTTGTCCAGAAGCTAAAATTATTCATACATAAACATTATATAAAACAAGACACATTGGCATCACACACTGTGACAGGTCCATATAGCCCAGCCGAAATGTCTTGACATCGGTCAATCACTGTCCACCTGTCTATCACAGCTGTCAATCAGCCGAGCGTTGTTAGTCAACAGAATCAGATGACTTGTTGTTAGTGTCTGTGATCTCGTTTAGGATGAGGGCGGCATCGTCCCATTCCTTGATGACATCTGTGTGGTTGCTCAGAATCTACAAATACACAATATCCACCTGTCAGGTAGTTGCCGTCACAAAGCAATAATAAATACACTTATATAATGAATGAAAATTTATTCAACAACAACATAATACAAGCACAGTATGGTGTGCTGTAGCTGCTGTTGAAAGGACATAGCTGAAGTCAGAGACTTGTACGTTGCTGTGCCCTTCTCAAACTAAAAGAAAACTGAATAAGTACAACACAAATTATAAATAAATTACGAAATAATATTCACAACTCATGTATAAACTTGTTACCATAGTGCTTGTGTTATTAATACATGGGTATTAGCCACGTAAATCTAGACAACGTTCATTCAGAATCTCTTAAAAAACAAAATTGCTAACGTTAATTAGTTATATAAATTATAAGAAATTGTTTAAAACATGGTGCATATGCAGAATATTATATATAATTAACTAGCTTGATAAACAGTGCTATATTACTTAAAACGTGATATATGTGCATCGTAAATGATTGGTCTAATGTGAACTACAGGAGTAACAGGACATGTGAAGACACAACACAACTCAACACAAGCTCTTAAGTCATTGAAACAGTGTATCTGTGATATGTTGGCGGCTTTTTGCATTTTGAAAAAGCTCTTTAAATTTAACAACAGATTCTGTTTAATGAGTGATTTTCTTATCTTAGAGAATAAAGATAATTTTTTGTCACGACCATTCTCATGTTACATTGTTTTATTCAAGTTGCATGCACTTCAAAAAGTAAATGTAAGTTCTTATATAGCGCGGTATCAAGTCCTTAGAACTGCCCAGAGCGCTTTACACTTCAAACCCTGGCCGACCTGTTCATTCGAACATCATCTCGACTTCTCTGGGAAGCATTCAGCCATGCTGCAATTATTGTGTGAAGACTAGAGGGAACTGAAGCAACAAAAGTGAAGGTACTTGCCCAAGGTTTGAAACGGAAGCACAGGATTGTATAATGCGGCCCCCGGGCCGTGGACTTACTTGCAGTATCTGCTCCAAGAGTTGGTCCAGTCTGTGGAGCTCAGATTCCGCCTGTCTCCAGTTCATCTCCAGTGTCCTCATCTGTCAACACGACACTCACCTCATGACACAAGACTGTAACCACATGACTCGACACTGTCACCACATGACTCGACACTGTCACCACATGATGTGACACAACAATGTTACTTATGTAAACATATCATTTTTACTTCTAGTGTTGCAAGTTTATGGTGCCAAAATGCGATTTTCTCCAAATGGTTGTCAAAGATTGAATAATGGCATTGATCATATTGATCTAACTGTGGGGGTCACCATTTAAAACAACATTTTATAATTAAGTAAGGCAGAAATGGTTCCCACCGGTATACATGTCTTACTACAGTTGACGTGGTACTGAAGTAATGTACTGGCAGTTGATCGGTCTGACCAGAACTGGTATGTAACAAAGTACATTTTCTTTATCAGACTATTTGAGTAGAATTGTTTATTTACACAATGAAGTATATATCTTAGGCATACCATTACTGCTAACAGTGTGATTATATGTACTTTTCCAAAAGTTATGCAGTATTCATTACTTAAGTGTTACAATTTGTAGAAAGTGTAGGCTTGGCTTACACACTGTATGGACTTTGATTATTGTGTCTGCATTATTTGCAACCTGTAAGTATGTGTGTCTACCTCTTTATATTTCTGAATAAACCACTTTTATGTTTACGGCAAGTACAGTTGTTATTTTTTAACTGCAATTCATGTAGTTAAAAAAAATATTTTTTACTTGTACTCAAGTAGCTATTTCCCAATTACTTGGACTTTTACTCAAGAAGAAACAGTTGTACTTGTTCCAGTGGATGCACAGTGACCGCCTTCCAAAGACCATCCTCTAGACATTTGCCTTCAGTCTACTGGGGAGTTAACTGAGGGCAAACGTCCAGTAGGCAAAACCAAATTGAGATTTACTGGACGTATCAGGAAACCAACCGTGCCCGAAATCCAAATCAACCTGCATGATTAGAGCTACGAGCATTGATTCTCTCCCTCTGGAGAGAAAGAGAGAGACAAACTGGCCTCTACCACTTGTGTCCCACACTCACGCGTTTCTTGGCCTTCTCTGTGAAAGCCGTGGCATCCTCCTGTGTCTGTAGCACTCGCTGCTTCAAGTGACTCACCTGGACAGATGACAAACATCTATATATATACACATATATATGTATTCATTACATACATATCTATGTATTTGTTATTATTTTTAAATATATATATATTTACAGCAATTATTTATTTTTAGCACCATTATTATATAATTTACAATATATATACACAGTGGAGCCTTGGTATTACGGTCACCCACGGGACAGAGCCAAAGTGACCTTTACAGCGAGGTGACCGTAATACTCAATTGCAGACTGAAGCAACACGGGAATTGGGCCTACACGTGCCATCCTAGCAGCAGTGAACATTGAGCAGTGTAGTAGGTATTGCCATGTGCGGTGTAGCGTATGTTTCATTAATGGACACAGTTATTTGTCTGATGAACTGGTTAACATGAACGTTAATTACAATTAGCCTTTAGATACGTATGACACACGCTCATATGCATGCACCACACACCGCACGGTGTTTGCGTGCTGTTGCTACTAGAGCGTCAGGTATTTTGTTATAAATTATGGGGCCAATAAGTTTTACCACTATGCGTCATTCTTGGTACAGTACATTATTTGCTATTTCTTTTGATATTTGCTGATTAAAATCAAGCAGGCACTGTCGTGAATGCAAACAGTTCAAACTATCTTAATTTTAGATTAAGTTTTATAAATATTATCCACCAGTGGTGCCATGGTATATTTCAGGTAACCTATTATCACTCAATCACGCCTGTAAAATAACGATGATTTAGTTTTACAACAATTTACAAAACACATTGTTTTATCATTCAAAATCAAAACACCTATGCTACTCCAAACAGACTTTTTTAATCGTTAAACAAACACCTAGACACCTAACAGGCGATGCCATATTGTCAGCATCGAAACCGAAGCCCGTTGCCTTGGCATTGCTTCCACACTGCTGCATTTGTCTGTAAAATCTGCTCAGCCACTAAGAATTTGACTTCCAAATGCAACTTGGTAAAAGATAACTGGGGTCTTGCATCTTTTATATTGTTTTCAATATGTCAGACGCCGGGTAAACATCCAGACGTCAAGTTCATGGCTTCGCATTGTCGTCATCGCTGTCACCGTCGCCTTTGGTGGGTGGGCGCCCGGCTGCTGATCGGCCGCGTCAACCGCCAATCTTGGCTTCCCGGCTGTGACTGACCTTAAGTGCGGGGGTAATCTGCAGGCAATTTCACTGTTTTGTACAGAGTTACTGACTGCATTCCTGAATAGCAAGGTGACTGGATTATCGGGACAAACATCCTATATTTTACTATGTAAATAATTTGGGACTGCCCCAAGGTGATCTTAATGATGAGATGACCGGATTAACAAGGTAATAAGACTGTAACTGAGGTTTGAGTATGTATATATATATATATATATGACTTGTTGCCAAAAGGTGCGCAAAACAAGGGTGATGTACTTTGAATGCAAATATAAAAAAAACGCACAGTTCAAATGGCTTGTGGTGTGTGTTGATAATAAGTTATAGATACAGTAGAAATAAAATGATTAACAAATACGGTGAAGTTTTGTGTGCGTTCGTGTTCAATATTGATGTGAGCGACAAATTTCGGCCATCAAAAACGGACAAGTCGACCACAGCTGACTTCAGCGCTTTGTGCGCCAAAATCAGTGCACATAATTCTGATCCAACTCACTTTATTTCACAACACAAACATCACTTTTTGCACTGCACAAACCAAAAATATCATGCATTCTTTTCATTTTATTTTAGGCTTGCAAAAATCATGGGAGTTGAACGTAATTTGCGACGTAAACATCAACTGAAAACTTCGACAGCCTCCACAGGGCAACAAAGTTCCGCGACAACCGGAAATGTACTGATATGTTGGCGAGATGATCAGCAACTTGCCAATAATACTCAATTTCATCGTTCAAAAGCTGTATAGTTTTTGAAATCCTGTTGATAGTTTGCTCAGATTATGTTGTAAGAAATTATGTCATGACACCTTATCAAATAAATCAGCAAATTAGATAGAAATGATTATTTTGGAATTTCCACAACTTCCGGTTTATCACGTGACACTTCCCGGTCGAATCAGTCGCATGGGGAATTTCGCTTTTCGCGGTTTGTGGCATCAAAAGATACGTAGTCATCTTTTATTTTTAATGATGTTCGACCCTGTAATGATGTTTCGACTCTTAGTTTGTTCAGTTTCAGGGATTTTATTGCCAATTTAAAAAATTGAATAGAATTAGAGTTTGAAACATGCATTTTCGCCCATGAAATGATTTGGTGTGTGCACTGCACTTGGGTGCAAAATCGAGTCTCGGATTACTGCATCTTGTCGTAATCATGATGTTTGACACCATTTTGGTGACAAACATCATGATTACGACTTGCTTGTCATGTCATGTTGATTCTTTTATGTGCCTGAAATAATTGGTAGATTAAAGAAATATAAACAGTGTTTGTTGTTTTTAAGATTCAGCAAATTTAAGGAAATTTGTCAGAAAGTGTCAAACATCAGCGATTACAACAAACAAACTGACATTGATTATGTTGATGTGTAATTGCTGATGTTTGACACTTTCTAACAAATTTCCTTAAATTTTAAATTGCTCAAAAACTAGGAGCAGAGACCCCAAACCCAGGACCTCTATTCCTTGTGAGATATATCTTACCTCCTTCCTCAGACCAAGGTTCTCGCGGATGTAGTTCACTTCGGTGTCTCGTGAGGCTCCACTTGCTTCTTGACCCTTGACCTCTTCCAGATGAGCGATCGTTGACTCAAGTGTTTCAGCAATGATGGCATTTTCGCTCTCTTTCTGTTGGCTCAGTCGGGTCATGTGATCAACCTCCTGTTTCAAACGCTGCACAGAAACACCCAAGCATTATGGAACTGTCACCAGGGGGTTGAAATGATACATTCCTTTCTTCTACTGTTACATGTATACTCTTTGTAGACTACCCTGGTAGCAGAAATGACTATTGTCTGAATGGCGCTATAAACAAACAAATGAAGAAGAATGTTTCCTAGAATATTCGTTATGACGTAAACTTGCTGTTTTTCACATTAACACAGGCTACATAAAACATATTCAACTGACTGTCACTGGTGGTCCTTGCAGAATCACCCAAAAACGTGTAACATTACGGACAATCGATTTACGTCCATCTAATGTACGGTACGAACCCTGAAATCGTTAAGAATTCTTAACCAAAGGCAAAGTTAAAAAATAAAGGAATTAGTTATTAGTTTTTTCCAAAGGACTAGATTAATCCCTGAAAATCTAGTACCCAAGATGCAAACCATCCAGGAGCAAAACATTAACATATCCCATATATATACACACATGGATTTGCTAGCTGAATTATACTTAAATTATACTTGTTGTAGAAAGCTACCCGGTAGTCCTTTACTACCTCAAGCAAAAATATACAAGTTCAGACTAAATAGTGTAACAAATATTATTATCTGAACTTATAAACGTAAAGCAACATATCAAGTTTCATCAAAATAGATTTTGGTTATGTATCCTTTATTTGTTATTGATTTGGAGAATTTATTTCTGAGTGGACATTTGTTTTTGACAAATGTATGCTGTGCTAAACACAAAATACAAACACACACACATGATGTCTTGAGACAATTTTGGCTGCCTAAGAAGAACCTAACCACGCACGCACCTGTATGTATGTGTACTGGTCGTGGAGTTGCTCCAGTCTCTGCGTGCGTTGCTGCAGCAGTTCTCTCAATCCCATCAGACTCTCCTCCTCACATGACAGCTGCTCTCGTGTTGCCGCCAACTCCGTCTCCAACAGTCGCAGCTTCAGCGCCATCTGGTGTTGTGCTTCAGCACTACCATCCACACTCGCATGTAGCACAGCCAGCTCCCTCTGGTGGGCTGTGTGGGCTTCACTCAGCGCTGACTCGAGGCTCCGACTGAATCCAACATTATTATTAGTTTGTTATTCAAATAAACATATTGTATTCATTCTATTAAACTCACTTAGAGGTACGTAATTGTCATAGAAATGAACTTTATTGATAGTATGCATACAAAAGTATAATAATCTGGCAGCAGAAAACCATTTCACCTGGGGTGGCCTTGGCTTATGCGCTCAGTATGCTTAACGAATATTTGAGAAGTATAAATATATGTCAAATTTTGCGTTTCAATACACCCATTTTCTTGGGTTCCTGGAGTTTCTAGGTACAGCCATCTCAGCCGATGTGACTGACAAGCGATTTATCCATGAGAACACTGTAAAGTCTAATAAATTAGGTGGACCTTTCGATATTGTTTTCAACACTGAGCTTTGAATCTGGTTGACATTGGAGCTCAATTTTCGAGGATATCGGCGATAAAGAAGTAATTTTATTATCATTGTTACTATTCAGATGAATGGTGTTTTCAGTGTACTTACAGATGAGCTTGTTTCTTCGCGTATGAAGCGGTCACTCCTCTCTTGACCTTCCCCAGTGCTGAGATAATCAGAGTGACTACGTTGCACAATTCGTCCACCTGTTTATTCACAGGCAGCTCATCAAGGGACGATAGGTCGGGACTTTTCTGCTCGGTAACTGCGACGTCACGTGGCGCCACCTCTCCTTTCCTGCTGCGAATTGGATTGAATGCGCTGCCGACAGAGCTACCAAACTGAGGTGGTTCTTGTTCGCCTGACTTTGTCTTTTTGTTGACGGAGGAATCGCTGTTGTCACTGTCTGATTTTATGGCATCAGTCACAGCTACATCACAGTCAACACCGGTACAACCACCATCACCACCGGTACCCCCACCATCATCAACGTCACCAGTATTACAACAGTCTTGTGTGTTCACATCTCTCTCTCCCTTCTCTTCCGACGTTTTGATGCCACTGTCAGCCTTGACCTCTCTGACTTCAACTGGTGACACATCAATGCCACTGTCGCCTGACGTGTCTGCCACACCAGGACAGTTGTGTGACACCGACGTATCACTTGACATGTCTTGTTTTTGATCGACACACTGCCAACAAGAATGCGTAGGATGTCGGACACAACTGACAAGTGCACAATCACTTCTTGCACAGTTCAGTCATCTCAAATTATGTTATTTGTACCATATATAATAATTATAAAACCACTTCAGAGGTGCTTAAAATACAACACTGGTCATATGACTTAATCACTACAATAACAAAGAATAAGGATATAATAGGAATATAAATATACATTTAAAAGAAATACCTTGTGTAAAATAAAGTATTGGCTAAATACTGACTAAACGAAACTAACTAAGCTAAACTACCCCCGGGGTAGTCAATGCTTTAAAATCACTCAAGTTATAAAAATTAATAACTAAAAACTACAAAAGATACAACAATGCTTCTGATAATATCTAATAGCAACAGTAAGAAAATTTCCTCTTAATCTCAGAGTTGTCTCAAATATTCTTCAGAGATATGAGATTTACATTTTTTCAACTCAATCTTAAAATTGCAACAGCAAATATATTATTGTTATTATTCCATGAACACAGCCCCGTCTCGTTGCTCTAACACAGAAGTGGGTTGCCCAAAGACAACGGTAAACCTGACAAGGGACACTAGAAAAAGAGACAAGAAGCGGAAGACCTGGATTGAAGCTAAATGGGCGGCCAGAGACGGGACAGACTGGAGAAGATGTACTGAAGCATTATGGGCCACACCGTAATGATAGTATGTGTTGGGACACTTACAAATAATTCAATTATCAGCTGTCCTAAAACATAGGGAGCACAAAAATAATTATCAGATTCACTGTCCAAATACTTAGGGACACGAACAAATCCTGATGCCATGTCGTCCCCGTTTTATTACCCTGGCTTTGTAACTTCACCATGGTTGCCTCGTCTATTACCCTGCTACTATTTTTTGAGTGGTTGAATGGCTTTACATCCCATGAAACAAATGTTTTATGTATGGGCTACTTTTTAATGAATTAATTAAACTTTTAGTTTAACAACAACAGACATAATAAAGCAGTGAATTATTAAATTATAGATATATACAATTGTGGAAAAATGGCAAGAAGGAGTGTAACACTTATAATTACATCCTCAGTGGTGTGAAATGTTTAGTCTGTCTGGTACCAGTTTCCCACAATTGTTCAAAGACTATTTACATAGTACCGTATTTGACCACAGTACCTCCCACCCCATCTCGGTCATGTATAGATTATAGAAACACATTTGTTATTAAATTATAGAAGATAAACTTGCAGAAATGCAACAACATGTCACGTAATCCCATTGAACCACCTCTTGTATTAACAGGGTGTCGTCCATTACACTGTTAGTAACTAATTTCTTTGTGGATGACCATTGGCAGATTAAAACATAAACTATACGTGAAACTATGTGCAAGTGTTTATTTATTATTGTTGTTTCAGTCTGTTATTTTGTCATATTCTATTAATATATATGTGTCATGTATTTGTCTGTGTCTGTCCAAGGACCACAATGAAAACAAGTGCTTGCATTTTCTTGCGTCATCCTTATATTTAATGTACCCTGTATTTATATTTTATGTATGTACAAGCTTACATTTTATATTGAATAAATAAATCAATCGATCAATCAGTCTAGGGACAATGCAGACAGTCGAGTGATCACACAGTTTTGTACATTACAGCCAAACATTGGGGGACTGCAACTAGGACTTTAGATGTGTTTTGTGGTACTTTCTAAATGTATAAAGGGCACAGCTGGTAGCTGAGAGAAGGACGAAACAGTAATTTACATCACCCAAGTTTGTGTTATGTCAGAGCAGCTGCGATTGTAAAACCAGTGTTCACGTTAGGGTTTTAAAAAACAAATGGACTAAATTAATGTGTGGCCTCGATCTCTCTTTGGCTTCTTAGCCGCTGGCGATGCCATGATGTCAAAAACGCAGACCGGACGGCACGCTAAAGTCGTTCTACCTAGTTTCCGAACTAGCCGTTAGGCGGTACTGACACACATTAGTGAGAACTACTATTGTGAAACGAAAGTGTGGTTGTCGACACGCAATTTGGATATCTGTCGTATTTCTTTGTAAGCGACCTGTCTAATGTGGAACTAGAAATAACTAGAAAGAACCATAGAATTGCATCGAAGGGATGCAACGAAACATGAAAAACCACGTCCATGGTGATGAAAAACAGCGTAATATCGTCCAAAAACGGTGTCAGCGTGAACACTGTAAAACTGTTTGTCATTTACGTGTCTGCATCAGGGAACAAAGTGGGTACGCGCTAGTCAGAAATATGAATAATTGGTGTCCCAATACAGAGGGACAAAAATAATTACATTTGCAAAGGTGTCCCAAAAATATGGTACAGAAACATTTTTTTTCTAGATTTTTAGGGTGTCCCAAAACATACAATGTCCCAATACATATGGTCATTACGATAAGTCACAACTCACGAGGCCTGATGAGGACAGGTAAGGTACATCACTATATGACAGAAGTTTCACAACTCACTTTGACTGGTTCAGAGAATTTGTCAGCAGCTTTCTGCAGTTCTTCGTAGAGTTTGCCGAGAGCACTGGCCAAGCAACTGAGAGAGATGACGGACTGAGCCAGCTCATCTCCCTGGCACAGAAGTAGGTGGTGCGACCGCAGCTTCACATTGTCTAGTTCGTCTTGGACTGCCTGGTGTCTCCTCCTGGTGACAGTGACATTTAAAAATCAGAATACAATTAATATTTTTTAATGTCACAAACATCACCCTCACCTCCTTTATGTCACAAACATCATTATCATTTCTTTTGTCACAAGCATCACCCTCACCTCTCTTATATGACAAAAATCATGCTCACCTCTCTCTTGTCAAAAACATCAGCCTTATTTCTCTTATGTTGCAAACATCACTCAATTGTCTTGTAACAAATATCATCCTCACCTCTCTTTTGTCACAAATATCACCCTCACTTCTCTTTTGTCACAGACATCACTCTCACCTCTCTTATGTCATGAACATCATTCTCACTTCTCTTATCACAAACATCACCCTCACCTCTCTTTTGTCACAGACATCACTCTCACCTCTCTTATGTCATGAACATCATTCTCACTTCTCTTATCACAAACATCACCCTCACCTCTCTTTTGTCACAGACATCACCCTCACCTCTCTTATGTCACACTCATCACCCTCACCTCTATTTTGTCACAAACATCACCCTCACCTCTCTTTTGTCACAGACATCACCCTCACCTCTCTTATGTCACTCATCACCCTCACCTCTATTTTGTCACAAACATCACCCTCACCTCTATTTTGTCAGACATCACCCTCACCTCTCTTATGTCAGTCATCACCCTCACCTATATTTTGTCACAGACATCACCCTCACTTCTCTTTTGTCACTGACATCACCCTCACCTTTCTTATGTCACAAACACTACACTCACCTCTCTTTTGTCAGAAGTCTCCACAAGCCATCTTTCTCTGCTTGGCATCGAGACAACTCAAGTTTTGTCATGGCCAGGTGCTGCTCGCTTTCATGTAATGCTTCTGCCAGTAGACGGTGCTCCTGTTCATCAAAATCATCCATCTTGAAACCAGTGACTGTTGCAGATCCAATCGTTGTGTCATCGGTCAGGCCCTGGGTCTCAGCTTCTAGTGGAACAGGCATTTGTTGATGTTGTTCATGACATGATCACAGTATTAAAATAAGCACAAATGAGTATACCTTGAATGATTGCTTAATTTGTAGACCTATAAAGGCTAGATGGTATGACAAAGTTGATTGAGAAAATAAAAGGCATTTTTCTGGACCAACGCATCTAAGAGTTAATAAAAGCTAACCATTAGCAGCTACAATCAAGAACATTATGATAGCAGTTTACAAGAATAATCTTGTTGAAGACACATAATTTAAACTGCATGGAAAGCACCATTGTCATAGAAAGCCTGGCGTCACCAGTGCCTACTCTTCCCAATTTGCCATTCAATATTAAATAAATAAGAATATTACTGTAGTTTGTGTTGCTGAATATGTGTTGGTGCTGTAACTACTAAAATCGTTACATCTGCATGGCGCACTGTGCAGCATTCCAACAGTTGTTACATGTCCAACTCTGAATCAAAGGGAATATTGACATTAAATCAACATTTATATACATGTGTATTTACACCCTATGCGCTTATTCAAAGTTAGTGGTCATGCTCCTGAGGCAAGTTTTAAATTGTCAGCCATCGAAAACTTGTGAGATTTCACTAGAATCTCCGACTTTGAAAATAAATTGTAAATCACAGGTGTGATATTATTTATTGTAGTTGCCAATCGTTATATTGCATTACCTCTTTTAGGTGTACCGGCCCAAACAATTGCCCTCAAAATTGTTTCCCTTTAAAACAAAAGCAAGTAAACTGGCAAGGTGTGAAGCTGGAAAAATGAATAAATATTCAACGTTTCACATTAAAAACATGATTATTGCTGGAAGATAATTAATCACTATATTAGACAATTAGTCTGTTTTACAATGCATCATCATATAATAAATAATTATTACATACATTGTCAATGTCATTGCATTGCTGTGTAATTTTATAAAATTGGCACCAAATTTGATGGACCCTGTGCAAAACTAAGTCTAACGTGACTTAGTTAGACGAGTATAAATAAGTTTGACATGTTTTTTTACATTTATTGATTTAGGATATTTTTTTAATAGTAGACTTAACGGCTAAAATCTCCCTAGTTTTATTAACTTGTTAAACTGATTGTGGCAACTTGTTACCAGAACTAAGCACTAGTCTAGTATACAGGCTCACCCCGAGTTTGCCATTATAACCACATTTTTGCCTAAATTTGATACCACAGTGCATTAGTTCCATCATGCAACATCGTCCAGGCAGCATATTTACATTTTAAAATATTGTGTCTTAATGCACTTTTAACTTTAAGGTGTAAATAGCCTCCCGGTTTGCATCAACAAACACTGCTATATCGCTCATTTCATTGGCACAGTGCTGTAAGTGTAACGCACGGATGCAGCGGTGCAGACTAGTGCAAACCTGGTCGCTATTTGGGCCTCAAAAGTGCGCTAAGATGTAATATTTTTAGACATATACTCCCGGCCAGAATATTCATACCAGGTCGAAAATTGTGTCACTGACATCTCGTGTTCTAATGCTCTTGGCCTACTTTAAATCTTTAACACACTGCCCGATCATGCAATGATTCATATAACACGCTCTGACGATACAGCAATTTACACAGCGCAGATAGGACGCATGTTTTTTGACACAGGCATCTTTTACGATTTGGATTTTGCTTGGTCTATTTTTCATTTTTGTAAGTAATTCACTCAAAACTATTTTGTTTGCAACAAAATTATGGAATATGACATATAATGATTATGGAATATGTGTGTTAGAGATTTAGCACAGATATCTTACAGGGAAAATTTGATCAGGTTATTGTTAAAATGGCAAAAAACGATTGGACGCACGATTAGTGCCCCCACCAGTAGTATAAATATGCCTGGGAAGTGGAGTGATCACGATGAATGGTTGATGACACGATGTGATGCCACTGGCACTGGTTTGATGGAATTAGTAGTATTACTAGTAACGTACTCGCCGAACTCGGGTATCAAATTTAGGTAAACATGTGGTAATAATGGCGAAATTGAGGTGGGCCAGGATACTAAACAAGTGTCTAAAACCGTTATCTAACGTACCCCACAGGGTTATTGATGTCAGATTCTCCAAGTTCATTTAAATCAACGAAATAAGCCTAGATTCAAAGATCATCTTACAGTTGAATTTTCCGCCATAGTAAATAAATAGCTTATCTGCAGCGAGATCTATTATGGGCGAAATGTTCGTGTGGAAGGAGGATGCTTTGCTAATTTATGTGCGCGTGTTTAAAACGGGTGCTGAAAAATTGATTTACATTCTAATCACACTCATATACATGTTAGACAATTAAAGTAAGGCATTTACATTGTTGACACTATTATGTAATATTAGTTTTGTTAGAACTATTAGCACTGTTATATGTGTTATTTGTAAATGCACATAATTTTTGTTGTTTAAAACTTGCAGACTAATCACTGGTAATCAGGTAGCATTAACTATGACTACTAGACCACGATCATGTATTCATAGGGAGGCCTGTACGATAGCGATCTCTCAGGTCTTAGTGCAGGCCTCCCTGGATCATCCAAACTGCAAAATATGTATAAACTGTTTCTTTTACTATGTATGTATGAAGATCTAAAATAAACTTCACTTCACTCTTTCGGCCCACGATTTCGGCCCATCCCTTTCGCAAACCGGTGAACCGTGATGCGCTCGCATGGGCTGAATCAACCGTTTCTGTAAACGGTGCCAGCTGGCTCCATGGGCCAAAACCTCCGTCCTGCTTCTATTGTAAAATCTGATTTTTGCGACGGGACGCATTCTAATTCGTCGTAAAGTTATACACGCAATCAACTGCAATGATGTAATCTACGCTCAAACACTATGCAAAAAAGCAAATGTTTTCATATACTCACTTCACCACACACTACGAACATACACCCCAGCTGCATACTAAAACACAACAATACAGTTTTTCAGTGACGATGGATATTACTACATTTTAACGTTTAAGTTTTGTATAACATAATTATTATTATATTATATATTATTTTCTTTGAACAGAAACTGAACTAAAATAATACGACTGGTGGCTCCTGCGGTAGCGACTTTCAACAAGTCTTAGTAGGAGTCTCCATGATCTTCTCTGTACAATATAAATAGATTTTTTTTAATGTACATTATTATTGAATGCCGGTCTGTACAGTTTGAATAAATAAACCCACTTCTGTTCTGTTCTGTTGTCATTGTAAACACTTGTTGCATTGTAAGGCTACTTTGTAAGACGTGTATTTTAATTAGTACATAGGCCAAGCTATATTATTTGCAACTATTTTGACTTGCGTATTCTCCTTGTAGAATAACGCCTCCGTCAACATGTCTTTGAAACTATGGTCACACATTTTACCAGTTCAATTACCGGTATATATGCACGATTCGCATCTGCGTACTTATAGAGCCTGTAGGGACGAAACTAAACTCAATCGATCTATCAGCATTGATCAGCTCGACGTTTTATTGTTTTTCCAAATTGTTTTTGTACCACGCTTGTAAACGTAAAATTTCCCGCTCGGAAGTACACTAATGTTACCGCTATTGGCACTTGTCTAGTATCCGGGCTCACCTCGACTTTGTTGTTATATTGAAATGTTTGCTTAATTTTTACATACCATGTTATTGTCATCATTCAACATCATATTATGCATATCTACGTTACAAAAATATCGCGTCTTAGCGTACTTTTGAAGCCGAAAGACCGACCCAGTTTGCAACAACAACCAGTTTGCGGTAACGCGCGGCCGCAACGGATCGCATTTTGGGCCTCAAAAGTGTGCTAAGACGCAACATTTTCGTGATATAAATATACCTGGAATGACGTTGAATGATAGAACTAAATCACAGGTATCAAATTTAGGCAAACGTGTAGTTATAATGACGAAATCGAGGTTAGTTGGCCCGGATACTAGACAAGTGATCCATTATTTTCTTTAAAAAAATCTGCCGGTCTTGCGGGCCGGCACTTTTTCCAAGTTCCTGGCCCGATGAAATATTTGACGGTCTCGGGCTTAAAGCACCCCCCTACAGCACCGGCGACATTTTTTCAAAAGCACCCCCCTACAGCACCGGCACACCTCCCCCCACGACTTTCCGATGTCACGGTTGAGCCAACCGAGACAGCCACAAGGTGAAGGAAGATATATGTGAAGATATGCGGCGCCGAAAATGTTTCAGTAGTGCTGAAGCTCCGTTAGCCCCCAATATTAATTTAATTCCCGCGTCACTGGCGGCACCCCACTGAACATTTCCGCGCGCTGTCAGACATGCCATCTGAAGACGGTGGAGGAGGTTGCTGTTGGAGATTTTTCGCCGGAGCTTCAGCACCGGCCCCTCCGCCTTCTCTCTCTTGCTCCAAAATCCTCCATTTCAAACAAAACATGTACCACCTTCCTTAAATATTGTGGAAACTAAGCCTTTCTCCTGCCCTCCCCGCCAAAACAATTAAACTACAAATGCCACCCCTTCCCTATATATTAGAGTGCTAAGCCCCCTCCACAATTATTGTGAGAGACTGAACACTTTCCGGACATGTCCGGACATGACATTTTCGGAAATGTCCGAGTATGATATAGGAAGACGTGCGCGCGCGTGTGTGTGCGTGGTGTTTAAAATTTTCGTGATTCCGTTCTATATTTTGTCACCCAAAAGAACGTTACATGGGTGTTATTTAACATTTCGATTAAACATTGTGATATTTTATTTTTTATTCCCAATTTGTAAAATTTTACTCCGAAGTACCAACAAATCAACATTGGACTGCATGAGCCCCTCATGCAAGCCCCCATGCAGTCCCGACGCCTATGTAAGAACAGCTTAAGATTCTGTATGTTGCTGTTTGCTTACGTTACAATCAAAGTGATACAAGTGACTACCGCCAAGCTTTGCTCGCCAGCAATGTTGTGTATGTGCATCGCATTACTAGTGCGGAATGGCATCTGCTAAATTAACTTTTCTGCATGTAATTCTCACTTAAGCAATATTTTTGTCATAAAGAAAAATACATATATACGACGGAACACACATTAACATCAATTTTTAATGGTTTGACGAACCTTGTTGCTAGCCAAATGTTTCAGGCAGTGGGTCACGTGATGGATATCAATTACGAGTTTACGACACCGACTTCCAGTCACGGGTTCACGTTCACCCTCTCAGTCACATATGATAACGCTGCAGATTAGCATAGAGTACTCGTCTCGCAAGTTGTCGCGGCAAATTACTGTTTACGCAATGGCGGCGGCAACGGTGAGAAAGGCTGTCACATCATTTACTGATGTAGTTTTCCCAGGTTCATCAAATTACCACGGGCTTAATACTCCACAGTTGTCAAGATCAGGTATATATTTGCGAATGTGCAATATCACCATTGATAAACTTGTAAGATAATAATGATAAGTGCAGTGTCTTGTCTTTGTTTACTTGTTCAACAGTTGAATGCTGCTGTCGTGTTGACACTGACAGGCTGGTCTTGTCAGCACATGACAGCAGCATGTCTTGCCACTTTTGACTTGACTTGAGTCTACATGACATGCCTTGTTTGTATATTTTGTGTAATTATAATATTTACACTATTTCGCAAACTAAGAGAAGGTCATATAAACAAAGATGTTTTCAAACAGTGTTTTGGAAGCATTTTTTTGTATTACAATTACAGATATATTCTTGTCGATGACTGTGCCAGTAATATAAACATGCTGTTTTTATTTAAAAAAATCTTAAGAATCATTTGTGAAAGATATCCATATTGTAACTCCCTACCACTTTTTGTGTCATGTTATACAAATAAGTTGTCAGAAAAGTTGGTTTTAGTGAAATACTTACAGTTTCCATACAAACACACAGCATTGCTTGAAATGTTTGGTAACAGCGTTTAGCATGCTAGCGATTATTACCAATGAAAAACATGTTGACGCACATTACGTGATGTAATTGCCTTGGGAAGTCATGCCCAATTCTCGTAAGTCATACACAGAGATCAGTGGCTGCATGATCCATCTTGTTAGATTCAAAGCAACGCATTTTGGTGTGAGTTGAACAACAACCCGGTAACTGTACAATAATAATAATATAAACGTTGTGTTATTTTGACTTATTTCACAGTCAGTTTTTATTCACCTTTTTATTCCGTGATGTTTCAACTGCTTTCAACAGTCTTTCTCAGACAGCTACTGCCAGATAGCGACATGGTAGTCCTTCTGATATTCCATGATCTTTCACATATATGGCCCATATTAGTTTCTTTCTACAAACCATATTTCTGTGCTTCACACAGGGGGGGGTACCTATTAAGTTTTAAGTAAAAGATTGCCTGATGTTCCACCATTGCACAGGCGTTAGACATATTCATTGGCATTACATTGTCCGTCATGACATTGGCATGAGCTATTGTAACTGATTACAATAACACTGCACCAATCACTGCGTACAGTCTGCACAGGAGTAGCACTAGCACGGATACTTGTATGTACTAGAGTCTCCCAAGTGTGTGCAACATGTAATTCCATGGCAGTGCAATATTGTGTAATTTTTCAAAACCTAAAATATTTACACTGAATGCCAACCAGATTTATTAATATCTTTTTCTGATGCAGTCAAACAAGAGAACAAATTGAACAATGCCCAGGGGCACTGAATTTGACAAACTTAGGAATTGCAATGATACAATGCTTTCAGTCACTACTGACAATTTTAATACAATTATTTTAGCACAATTTTAATAACTGATAAAGGTTGCAAAAAAACTGTTGTTGAATTAGGGTACACATCATTAGCTCAGGTAAGCTTTGCATGTTTCACATTAATTTTAGACAGTGCCCATACATTACCAGTGTATGTGATAAGTATATAAATGTGTCACAAATGATGTAGGTTTTGTTTATGCCATTTTGATCAAGCCATACCATTCAGCATGATTTAGAGTGCGCAGAATTTTGGTATCCTTCGAATGCAATCCAACATGATGTTCTTAGTCATTGTTCAGCATTATCAATGCTCAGTGACACCCGCAGTCATCCACAGAAGCTGCACAGGAGTCCAATTTGATGTACTCATTATACTCGCTGAAAGAGGCTGTTTAGTGGCAGATGTAGCACATGGCTGATGAGTTTCTGTTGGGATCTCTGGACCAGACCAGTCAGCTCACACTGGCACCAACAATACAAGGTGTCTGAGCTCATTGTGCATGGGCAGTGAACACCAGTGATCTGACGCAAGTGGCGACAGTGGCCTGAGTCCAGCCAGTTCAACTCCATCTTAGTTAGGTCACACAGGTGTCCGTGGTGTAGGTTAGCACTGGAAATACGAACATTGCATATAGGTAGCATCAAAGTGATGACAGAATCAGACTGTCCGTATATAGGTAGCATCAAACTGATGACAGAATCAGACTGTCCGTATATAGGTAGCATCAAACTGAAGACAGAATCAGACTGTCCGTATATAGGTAGCATCAAACTGATGACAGAATCAGACTGTCCGTATATAGGTAGCATCAAACTGATGACAGAATCAGACTGTCCGTATATAGGTAGCATCAAACTGATGACAGAATCAGACTGTCCGTATATAGGTAGCATAAAACTGATGACAGAATCAGACTGTCCGTATATAGGTAGCATCAAACTGATGACAGAATCAGACTGTCCGTATATAGGTAGCATCAAACTGATGACAGAATCAGACTGTCCGTATATAGGTAGCATCAAACTGATGACAGAATCAGACTGTCCGTAAACAATGGTAGATGACAGAATCAGACTGTCCGTATATATAGGTATCAAACTGATGACAGAATCAGACTGTCCGTATATAGGTAGCATCAAACTGATGACAGAATCAGACTGTCCGTATATAGGTAGCATAAAATGACAGAATGTAAAAACAGCTTTTACCATGTTTTATTTGTAATATACCAATTAATTTTAACGTTATGATTTTAATTAATTTATATGTTAAGAAATTTTAACAATAACAGTCATGCTATAGAATGTTTTCTTTCTGCAGGAAATGAGTATGTCTCCAACTTGCCCCTCCAGATGGCGCTGTACTTCAATGCGTTCTACTACCCATTCTGGCTCGTGACGGCCATCATCATGCTGTCTACAAAGGTCTGTATGCATTACATCTGCGATAACAATATTATACTATGTATACGTATGTATATATATATATATGAATACATATATATATATGAATACATGTATTTATGCATCCATGTATCTGCTTATATTCACGTGTGCATAAGCCTTTGGATGTGTGTATATATATGTATGTATATATGTTTGTATATATATATATATATATACATATATATATATATATACTGTATATACATAATTCTTGTATGTATAGAAATATCTCTTTAAATGGTTTTTTAACTTAATTTAGTTTATATGTACTAGTTTTAACAAATGAATGTTTCATCATGTTTTTTGTATTTTATTCAATCTCACGATTGCAGGGAAATAAATTATTATTATTATTATAATATTATTAAAATAAAATATTGTCTTCAACAGGGAAGCAGTTTATAAGTTGTACTTTTTCTATTTACACCAGAAATTGCGATGAAATTTGTAACAAAAATATACAGTATTGTATTGCGATGTTCATGAAGATATACAGGGGTGTACAGCGGATTGATCTGTGGTGTTTTTCAGTATCACGCCCTCTCCAATGTCTACCAGATCATCTGCATCTCCATCCTCATTGTGATGACCTTCATTGAGGCAATCCGACTCTACGTAGGATTCATTGGCAACCTGAGGGAGCAGGTGAGAGAACACAGGCCATCGGGTCATCTGCATAGGCGGGGTAGGGGGGCCGGGTGATGTAACGTGCCCCCTAGACCTTTGTAATTTTGCATGCTCGTAGACCTTTTTGAATGGGCCTACGTGACCATGCCCCCCTAGATTGTTAGAAATATGCCCCTGTCCAGATTACAATAAGGTGAAGTTACGCTGATGTGGCGGTGGCAGACATGTTTTGACAGCACCCACCCATCTTCTGATGGTTGTGCAAGGTGAGCCAGCTGAAGTTACGGCAGTGGAAAATTTCTGCTACACCATTTTGTGCCCCTACTAGACTCGCTTTCTGAATCCGTCCCTGGTCTGTTTGTAGGGAACATAGCATGCATCGGAGTCTCAATCGAGAGGATCTGGGTTTCAAATCCTTGCTGCCATTTTGAAGCTTGCCAGGGCTAAATGTAGTATAACAACTCCTTCACCTTTTTGTTAATCTGGGGCTGGTTTCATGAAGCGTTCTTAAAGTTATGCAATTACTTAGCATGTTTGTGTAAACTCCTATGTCCACTTATTGAAAAAGTCATGTAATTTATTAAGCCAGTCATCGTAGCGTTAAGAACGTTCTTGGCTGCTTCATGAAACCAGCCCAAGCACAGTAATCAATTTGTGGGTTCCTATAGCCAGTAAAACTGACATTATTTGTTCTTTTATATCACAGTAATAAAATTTTTGTATTTCCCCAGAGCTTGCAGGTTTGTGCTTGTTCCAGGCACCAGTTGGTGAACCACGGCGTAGCGTCATTGGACGTTATCTGTTTATGAGGAACTATAGCATTAAAACACTGGACTCTTTAATCCTATTTCTGCCGTTTTGAAGTTTGGGCAGTTTTGTTCACTCAACATTGCCTCAGTTCACTCAGCAGTATGACTGATCTGCTATAGGCACTGGTCCTTGCCCAATACGCACAGCGTGGCTGAATGTTTCCCAGAGAAGTCGAGATGGTGTTCAACTGAACAGATCTGCCAGTGAGTAAAGTGTAAAGTGCTTTGTGCAGTCCTAATGACTGGACACTGTGCTATATGAGAACTCACATTTAAGTGGAGTGCAATGGCACAGTGGCTATATGTGTATGAATAGTCTTTGTGCATTAATTGCAGCATGGCTGAATGCTTCCCAGAGACGTTGAGATGGTGTTCGGTTTAACAAGTCTGCCAGGGAGTAAAGTTTAAAACACTTTGAGCAGTCCAGAAGACTGGATACTGCGCTCTATATAAGAACTTACCTACAAGGACTTTCTTATATCGCCACAGTGTCTTTGTTCCAGGTACCAGAGCTTGCAGGTTTGTGCTTGTTCCAGGTACCAGAGCTTGCAGGTTTGTGCTTGTTCCAGGTACCAGAGCTTGCATGTTTGTGTGTGTTCCAGGTACCAGAGCTTGTAGGTTTGTGCTTGTTCCAAATACCAGAGCTTGCAGGTTTGTGCTTGTTCCAGGTACCAGAGCTTGTAGGTTTGTGCTTGTTCCAGGTACCAGAGCTTGCAGGTTTGTGCTTGTTCCAGGTACCAGAGCTTGCAGGTTTGTGCTTGTTCCAGGTACCAGAGCTTGCAGGTTTGTGCTTGTTCCAGGTACCAGAGTTTGCAGGTTTGTGCTTGTTCCAGGTACCAGAGCTTGCAGGTTTGTGCTTGTTCCAGGTACCAGAGCTTGCAGATTTTTCCAGAGCTTGGAGGTTTGTGCTAGTTTACCAGGGAGTAAAGAGTAAAGCACTCTGAGCAGTCCAAAAGGCTGAGGACTGCGCTATATAAGAGTCTACCTATAAGGATGTTTTAAATGTTTTATATTACCACTATATCTTTGTTGGAAGTGCCAGAGCTTGCAGGTTTGTGCTTGTTCCACCAGGTACCAGAAGACTGGATACTGCACTGTATAAGAACTTACATATAAGGATTAACTTTTGTATCACCACTGTCTCTGTATCAGGTGCCGGAGCTGGCGGGGTTCTGGATGCTGACAATCCTCCTCCAGACCCCTCTCATCCTCTTCTTGCTCTTCAACGAGGCGACCATCATCCTGCCCCTAGAGAGAGTCGTCCATGGCATCGAGACGGCGTTCGTTCTCTTCGAGGTGTTCTCCGGATACTTCGCGATCCGTCAGATGGTCAACTACCAGGTGACCAAATTCCACCTGAAGCAGTTCCAACAGCTGGAGCCGCTCTACGGCCACGATGACTGCCAGTTCTACCCGGTCAGTGCTCCACTCGAGCCACATCTCAAACAGATCTGAGTGGTGCTGGACCTTGGATCATAGACTGGACCTTGGATCATAGACTGGCCACGTTGTAGGAGTCTTATGTGTGTGTCCGGCCATAGCAAAGAGGGTAGTAAGTTGCACAGGTCTATTTTGCATATGTGCCAAAAATAGCAGATCCGAGTAGTGCTGGCCTTTGGATCATAGACTGGCCACGTCATATGAAATTCTTGACCGGCCCAGCAAAGTGGGTGTTAAGTTGCAAAATTGAGTTTTGTACCTTTTTGTATTCCACAGATGATGAGGTTTAAAATGCACACTTGTTGAAACATCTTTAGCAGTTTTTGATCTATTTCTAAGATTGAAGCCAACTCAAAAGAGCAACAATTTGAGAAACAAGATCATTTTGACTCATATTATCCATTGCTTTTAATATATGGGTTTGTAAATGCATTGATTTGATTAGTTTGTGATTGGTTGTTGAGGACTATGTAAACTGGACATGGAAAGATGAAAGTGACCTAGTCAGCTATTTGTGGCTCATCTGCAGAATAGGCCTGTGTGACTTAATACCCGGTTCATTGAGGCGGGTCACATTTGTGACAGGTCGCAATGGTTGGGTCTATAAAGTACATTTCACAACACTGAGGACAAGCCGAAATACAACCACAGGGATGAAAGCATTCATTTTCCTTTTTGAATTTTTAGGAACAATAAATTTGCTACCGGTGTGAAAAATACAATTTTGAATAATTATCAAAAAAGTACATGTGATTTGAAACGTAAATACCTAACTTTGATATTGCATTTCTCAAAACTTGAATCCTTCAGGTGGGTCAGTTCAGCCATTCGTAACTTCGCAACACATTGTCTTATATGGAAGACACTGATATCGTTGTAAAACGGAAGTGTTGCCTTTAGCATGACGCTCATACCTCCACAGAGGTGAAATATACCTAAAGGTCTTAACCACAGCATTTTGTCATATGTGATACAGATGTTTGGAGGAATGTGGCTATATTCAATTTTATATGTAAATAATTATGATGCAGTATGTATTTTCCTGTATACGCCACACAAATTATCATACGTTCGAATAAATATAAACTCGTAGTGGTTGAAGAACAAACACTGTTGATGCTAAGCGATAAAGTGTGGATTATGTTTGATGCAGGTATATTTATTATTTAGTAGACCAGTAGATGGCGACACTATGAATAGGATGTTACAGTTGTGAGAATTACACCAGTAATGTGCCCTTGTGATATATTACAGTTTGAAATGATATACTTGTTTAACATCATGTAATGTTTCAACAGTAGTGATTGTTACATTACAACTCGAGCATGTAACATGGTGTGTTGTCAATATAGTCCTACGAGTGGTGCATCATGGGATGTTAGTTTTTGTAACATTTGTGAGCATTACGACTGATAGTGGGTATTGCCGAGACCTCGAGGGGTGACTATTTACACTACCCCTGGCAGATCTCCTTTGCATTGTATGGAAGTTAGCTTAATCAGATTTATAGTTGACTCTGCCGGTCTCAACTGAACCACCTGTGAGAACAGTGCAGACACCCATCCTCCGGTTCAAAGACGAAGCCCTCGCCTTCTGTGAATCCATATATAATTACCCATTCGACCATTCTCACGAACCACTGAGCAGAATTTGTATTCAAATAACTACATCTACTTCCAAACTTTCCACTGGAAATTCCCGGCAAGCAATATTATCTATCTTCAGAGTTTTGCAAGGCGATCTACCAGAGGGTACCGAGACTGATACCCCCTGGCGAGCATGGATGTTGCCGAGTGATTTACAGTCTTCTGACGTAATGCTACAGATGAATGCAATGTAACAGATCATACAACGGCTGCTTACAACACATTACCACTGTGTATATGTGATGTTGGAAAAGCAGTTGTCATGTTAATTTGTTGACATATGAGTCTACTTAAACTTTTCACATGTTGGAATGCAGCTTTGCAGTTAGCTATGTATATAAAATATGTATTACAAGTTGTTTGTATATTCATAATAAAATGTTATATGTGTATGTCAGTTGTCCTGACTTCGTTGTTATGTTGCTTGAGTGGTATAAATAGTGACATTGTTTCAGTGACACCACACTTCTATATGACATGTGTGTCACTTCATGTTCAGTGATGTTTTCAGTGCAATATGTCACTTAAGTGACACATCATTTCAGTGATGCATGCTTCAGTAGTGTGTCATTTCAACATGTCACTTCAGTGATATGTCACTTTGATGAAACATTGTCTCTTCATTGACATATTACAAGTATTCTTCTGTGATATGTCACTGTAGTGACACTATGATGTCACTCTAGTGACACAATGATGTATGTAGTGACACAGTATTTTGTAGTATATTTATTCTTGGAGGCCACTGTTGGACAAAAGCTCACACATACAATTTACAAACATACTGAGAAAAATAAAAATTTGCACATTAATAATAGTACCTGGATGTACCCGGTAAGTGTAATTCAGAAATTCCAGACAGAATAAATTCTGGCAAATTTATATCACATTCCAAATGGCATAATCAGATAATCTTACTGCTCATGTGACATTCCATATGTGCTGTAGTGCAATATGTGTGGCAATATGTTTCTGTGTGACGTGCAGTAAGAGAATTGGTCATCTTTACAAAAGCATACAATTCGTCAGAATCTCTTCAAAGAGTATGTGCCAAATTGTTGTCATTCGGATGAGGACACGTTCATATTTCCATAACTAATACAGTTTTGATTTAAACTGATAAACATCAAAACACAAATACAATCGTAAACGTACATATAAATAAACGTGAAACAAATCTATAAAACGTTATCCCAATACAATTTAAAGTTAGTAATTATTGTCGATACATACAATATATATATATATACTGTATGATATGCATGCATAATCGCTTACCAACAATACTTTCTTAGGGTTTATTTCAATAACTTGTTTACTATCACAGACAATGTAGGTTAGTTATGCCAGTCTTAATTAGTTCTACTTATCCCAGCAGTTTGTTATGCACAATATTAAGATGGCAACATATGCAGTCATTCTTTGAAGCCAGAAGCAAAACCTTGCTCATATTTACATACAAATATTTCAATCATGTCTGGTTAACATAACCAAATTATGATGGCTGGAACACATAGCTACACTACTAAATGTTAGTTCTGCAATAAATTGTTAATCAGTGGAAATGGTAATTATTTGGATGCTGAAGATGATACAAGACAAATCCAAGCTGTTGAGATGTGGTGCAGGCGTCACATGTTAAGGATCTCGTACGTGGACCAAGCAAGTCACGAACAATTCAATACACTTAATAATCTTAATATACTTATTAATAATCCAATAACACCTGACGGATCTATCCTCCAACAAAAACTAATTTACTTTGGCCATGTCATGCGAACATCACATCTGGATAAAATCTTCATGACGGGAATAATGAGGGAAAGAGGAAAAGGGGTTGACCCAGAACAAGGTGGCTAGACGACATTAAAAACGAAACGACCCTGACGCTATAACATCTCGGCCAGGCAACATGGGACAGGTGAGAATGAAGAAGGCTGTGCTTGAGAGTTGCCAAAAATCTGACCTGATTTGGCAGCACAAGGTGACAAAGTGAAGTTGGTAGGTCAAACAAATATGTTTAATACAATAATAGAATGTTGCCTGACTGGCCAATTAGAAAATTCTTAGAATTATAACAATACAATTTCTAACTGAAAACTTCATATAGTAATATATGCATTATACACTATAACCCGCAACATGACAACACAACACAACAGTAGTAGGGCATAACATAGCAACACCAAACGCAACTAACAATATTAGCATTTGGTACTTATATTAAAATAGAAACACATTTGTCTAATGCAATTTATTTAGAAATAAATAACTTAATGCATCAGTGAAAATAAATAGTTTCTGTTTACAGAGATTCCACAAAACATCAGCAGCTATTCAGCAAATACTTGATACAGCTGTACATTCATATGCACTGTATATTAAAAATTCTATCCTGCGCGGATAACTAATACTTCACTAAATATCAATAACTGAGAGGATAAACATAACAATGAAAGAATATAAACATACACGCAGATCTAATTATCAAATTAAATGGATCAATACATATTGCTTGCAGAATACGACAGTATCGCATTTTAGTATGGATCTGCTTCAAATTCTAATAAAGTACCTAATATTCTATTGCTTTTCCTACAAATATGATGTGAAATGACAACTTACCCATCTAAAGAAAAAATAGTTGATATACTCAGCAGATTCCCGACAAAGATTTGCAGATTTGGTTTGATTGCTTAGCCTGGTGAAACATAATTTGTTATGTAGGTGTATTTCTAACCTGAGAAGGTGACATTAACTGAATAACTGGCATATGATCAGATTTATTCTTACCGGGTAATTAAAAAAAGATTTTCAGCAATAAAATGGGGTATGTCCAAAGTGTTATAACATTTTTAAGTCTTAAAAATTTAAATCATGCCATGCTATGTCATGAAGTCATGAGGTGACAAGCATTGACACTACTGTGATAACTATGCACATCTGGTTGCAGATATGACAGTGCATAATGTTGTAAACCATAAGATTGTGAAGTCCAGTATTAAATAGTCAAGTAGTGTGCTTCTTGGCTGTACCATATATAACTCTCTCTCTCTCTACAGTTATGTTTTCCTGGCTGTTTCCTGTTACATTTTGTACAACTGTAATTCTTTCCAGGTCCTCACTTGTGTTCAACATATTTTCGTACACAATACACACAAACACATTTACTGTCTGTATCTGACAGTAGCAATACATCAGGCAATTGCTTATTATAGAACAAACAGACACACGCCTACTCGAAGATATGTGCATTGGCTTAACATTCAGTTTCGACCAACATCTTTTGTACAAAGAAAATAAATATATCACGATATTACACATGACACTTCCAATTATTCTCACTAACTGTTGCACAAAAATAATAATAAATATACTGGATTAATGAAATGGAGAGATTAATACATAGGAAACCTTCCATTGGCTGGTTTATTTTTATTCCAGCTGACAGTTTTTCCGGTGGGCGGCTTCGACTCGCTTAGTGGTAGAGGGTGGCGGTCTCTGGCGGTGGCTGAGGTGTTTTGTGTGGCTGATCCGATGCGGCGCTTCGGTGGCGGCACCTGGAGGATACACACGGGGAGACGTGTAGTAGCAACACAGAGAAGTACACATGAGGAGATGTGTAGTAGCAACACAGAGAAGTACACATGAGGAGATGTGTAGTAGTAACACAGAGAAATACACACAGGGAGAAGTGTAGTAGCAACACAGAGAAATACACACAGGCAGATGTGTAGTAGCAACATAGAGAAGTACACACTGGGAGATGTGTAGTAGCAACACAGAGAAGTACACACTGGGAGATGTGTAGTAGCAACACAGAGAAATACACACTGGGAGATGTGTAGTAGCAACACAGAGAAATACACACAGGGAGATGTGTAGTAGCAACACAGAGAAATACACACAGGCAGATGTGTAGTAGCAACACAGAGAAATACACACTGGGAGATGTGTAGTAGCAACACAGAGAAATACACACAGGCAGATGTGTAGTAGCAACATAGAGAAGTACACACTGGGAGATGTGTAGTAGCAACAGAGAAAAGGACACACTGGGAGATGTGTAGTAACAACACAGAGAAGTACACACTGGGAGATGTGTAGAAACAACACAGAGAAGTACACACTGGGAGATGTGTAGTAGCAACACAGAGAAATACACACTGGGAGATGTGTAGTAGCAACACAGAGAAATACACACAGGCAGATGTGTAGTAGCAACATAGAGAAGTACACACTGGGAGATGTGTAGTAGCAACATAGAGAAGTACACACTGGGAGATGTGTAGTAGCAACAGAGAAAAGGACACACTGGGAGATGTGTAGTAGCAACACAACACAGAGAAGTACACACTGGGAGATGTGTAGTAGCAACACAGAGAAATACACACTGGGAGATGTGTAGTAGCAACACAGAGAAATACACACAGGCAGATGTGTAGTAGCAACATAGAGAAGTACACACTGGGAGATGTGTAGTAGCAACATAGAGAAGTACACACTGGGAGATGTGTAGTAGCAACAGAGAAAAGGACACACTGGGAGATGTGTAGTAGCAACACAGAGAAATACACACTGGGAGATGTGTAGTAGCAACACAGAGAAATACACACTGGGAGATGTGTAGTAGCAACACAGAGAAATACACACAGGCAGATGTGTAGTAGCAACATAGAGAAGTACACACTGGGAGATGTGTAGTAGCAACACAGAGAAATACACACTGGGAGATGTGTAGTAGCAACACAGAGAAATACACACAGGCAGATGTGTAGTAGCAACATAGAGAAGTACACACTGGGAGATGTGTAGTAGCAACATAGAAAAGGACACACTGGGAGATGTGTAGTAACAACACAGAGAAGTACACACTGGGAGATGTGTAGAAACAACACAGAGAAGTACACAAGGGGAGATGTGTAGTAGCAACACAGAGAAGTACACACTGGGAGATGTGTAGTAGCAACACAGAAAAGTACACACTGGGAGATGTGTAGTAGCAACACAGAGAAATACACACAGGCAGATGTGTAGTAGCAACATAGAGAAGTACACACTGGGAGATGTGTAGTAGCAACAGAGAAAAGGACACACTGGGAGATGTGTAGTAACAACACAGAGAAGTACACACTGGGAGATGTGTAGAAACAACACAGAGAAGTACACAAGGGGAGATGTGTAGTAGCAACACAGAGAAGTACACACTGGGAGATGTGTAGTAGCAACACAGAGAAATACACACAGGCAGATGTGTAGTAGCAACACAGAGAAGTACACACTGGGAGATGTGTAGTAGCAACACAGAGAAATACACACAGGCAGATGTGTAGTAGCAACATAGAGAAGTACACACTGGGAGATGTGTAGTAGCAACAGAGAAAAGGACACACTGGGAGATGTGTAGTAACAACACAGAGAAGTACACACTGGGAGATGTGTAGTAACAACACAGAGAAATACACACTGGGAGATGTGTAGTAGCAACACAGAGAAATACACACTGGGAGATGTGTAGTAGCAACACAGAGAAATACACACTGGGAGATGTGTAGTAGCAACACAGAGAAATACACACAGGCAGATGTGTAGTAGCAACATAGAGAAGTACACACTGGGAGATGTGTAGTAGCAACAGAGAAAAGGACACACTGGGAGATGTGTAGTAACAACACAGAGAAGTACACACTGGGAGATGTGTAGTAACAACACAGAGAAATACACACTGGGAGATGTGTAGTAGCAACACAGAGAAATACACACTGGGAGATGTGTAGTAGCAACACAGAGAAATACACACTGGGAGATGTGTAGTAGCAACACAGAGAAATACACACAGGCAGATGTGTAGTAGCAACATAGAGAAGTACACACTGGGATATGTGTAGTAGCAACAGAGAAAAGGACACACTGGGAGATGTGTAGTAACAACACAGAGAAGTACACACTGGGAGATGTGTAGAAACAACACAGAGAAGTACACAAGGGGAGATGTGTAGTAGCAACACAGAGAAGTACACACTGGGAGATGTGTAGTAGCAACACAGAGAAATACACACAGGCAGATGTGTAGTAGCAACATAGAGAAGTACACACTGGGAGATGTGTAGTAGCAACAGAGAAAAGGACACACTGGGAGATGTGTAGTAACAACACAGAGAAGTACACACTGGGAGATGTGTAGAAACAACACAGAGAAGTACACACTGGGAGATGTGTAGTAGCAACACAGAAAAGTAGACACTGGGAGATGTGTAGTAGCAACACAGAGAAATACACACGGGGAGATGTGTAGTAGTAACACAGAGAAGTACACACTGGGATATATGTAGTAGCAACACAGAGAAATGCACACAGGGAGATGTGTAGTAGCAATATAGAGAAGTACATGCATGGCGATGTGTAGTAGCAACATAGAGAAGTGCACACTGGGAGATGTGTAGTAGCAACACAGAGAAGTACACACTGGGAGGTGTGTAGCAGCAACATAGAGAAGTGCACACGGGGAGATGTGTAGTAGCAACATCGAGAAGTCCACACTGAGAGATGTGTAATAACAACACAGAGAAGTACACATGGAGAGATGTGTAGTAGCAACACAGAGAAGTACACAGTGGGATATGTGTAGTAGCAACACAGGAAGTACACACTGGGATATGTGTAGTAGCAACATAGAGAAGTACACAGTGGGAGATGTGTAGTAGCAACACAGGAAGTACACACTGGGATATGTGTAGTAGCAACATAGAGAAGTGCACACTGGGGGATGTGTAGTAGCAACACAGAGAAATGCACACAGGGAGATGTGTAGTAGCAACATAGAGAAGTGCACACTGGGAGATGTGTAGTAGCAACACAGAGAAGTACACACTGGGAGGTGTGTAGCAGCAACATAGAGAAGTGCACACGGGGAGATGTGTAGTAGCAACATCGAGAAGTCCACACTGAGAGATGCGTAATAGCAACACAGAGAAGTACACATGGAGAGATGTGTAGTAGCAACACAGAGAAGTACACAGTGGGAGATGTGTTGTAGCAACACAGGAAGTACACACTGGGATATGTGTAGTAGCAACATAGAGAAGTGCACACTGGGGGATGTGTAGTAGCAACACAGAGAAATGCACACAGGGAGATGTGTAGTAGCAACATAGAGATGTGCACACTGGGAGATGTGTAGTAGCAACACAGAGAAGTACACACTGGGAGGTGTGTAGCAGCAACATAGAGAAGTGCACATGGGGAGATGTGTAGTAGCAATATCGAGAAGTCCACACTGAGAGATGCGTAATATCAACACAGAGAAGTACACATGGAGAGATGTGTAGTAGCAACACAGAGAAGTACACAGTGGGAGATGTGTAGTAGCAACACAGGAAGTACACACTGGGATATGTGTAGTAGCAACATAGAGAAGTGCACACTGGGGGATGTGTAGTAGCAACACAGAGAAATGCACACAGGGAGATGTGTAGTAGCAACACAGAGAAATGTACACTGGGAGATGTGTAGTAGCAACACAGAGAAATGAACACAGGGAGATGTGTAGTAGCAATGTAGAGAAGTACATGCAGGGCGATGTGTAGTAGCAACAATGTGTGGTAGGAATATGTAAGAACAGGATGTGAAAATCTTACATTCATTTGTATAAATTAACTATTTTGTTGACGGACACTCACAGACAGATAGCCATTCTTTAGTGATATACAGCCATTTTCTAATGACAGACAGACAGACAGACAGACAGACAGACAGACAGACAGACAGACAGACAGAGACAGAGACAGACAGACAGACAGACAGACACTAACCAATGCCGGACTTCTAGACACGTCCCTCTGTCGGTTCTGCCCGGCACTTGCCGTTTGACTCCTGTTGCCAAATCGTGTCCCGCTGCGTTGCTGCTCCAACTGCCCACTAGGTGGCAGTCCTCCATGCCCGTACGCGTTGTACTTTCCTTCCTCCCCCCTAGGAGAGAGTCTGTCATCAGAAGTGGGTGACAAGTAACCCTTATGGCCCTGTGCGGGCTTCCGTTGCTGCTGCTGTTTTTGCCGCGGCAGTGCCTGGGGGATAGGGGGCGCCAGTGGGGACTGGGAGATGGCGCCACCTGTGCTTGTGAGCATCTGGGTCAACATTCTCGCATTTTCGTCAAGCATAAATCTACAGAAGAGAGTGAATGCCCCTGTCAGGAGAAATATGTTTATTTCGTCTAACACTATGCAATTCATTTAGCCCATCACGAGTCACTTTCATCGATGTTTGTACAAGTAGTACGTGAATAGTTTGATTTACATATGCAAGGTTTATTCAATAAAAGTGTGTGTAATGGTGTAATAATAAAATCATAGAAATAATTTAGTTAGATCTATTAACTTGTGAATGTGTGAAAAGCCTGGAGCCACAGTACGTCTAACCGGACCAAAGGCGTCGTAATCCATTGGTGAACCCTTCAGGCTAGGTGGCGGTGGGGGATGCTGTTAGAGAATGTTTGTAGTGATGTAATTCCGCCCGTATTACCCCCAGAATACGGGCCTGCATTTTCTTATCGGTCATACAAGAGGTGGGATTTGGTTACGTCCCGAACCTATATATTGTTCCGGACATACACCCTATGAGTACTTCAAATAAATCACTGTGCTCAAATAAACGCATTTGAAATATAATAATCTGAGTAGGAATTAGCTGTATGATCTAGAACTGACCAGTTCCAAACTAAGTTAGGGAAATGGTCTTTACAGTTACGCATGGGTTAAATAATGTCTATCTGAAGACAACCACATGAGGGCTGTGTTCGACGACTATACTGTCCCGAGTCTTAATTGTACGTGGGGCCCTGCCCTTAGGGCCAAGTATGCCGGGTAGATTGCCAGGTAGATGCCGGGTAAGCCGGATAGGCCTTCTGGGCTGCCCGGCATTCGTGTCGAGTCACTTTGCCATTTCTCAACTTTTTTAACATGGCCTTTTGAAAACAAATTTTGTAGTTTATAAATCCAATGATTTCAAAAAGAACTGAAGAACACTTTTGCAGAAATGAGCTAGAGTGCTGTCATGGATACTAGATAGGTTTTTTGTGAAATGGTTCTCAACTGAGATGAGCAAAAACTTAATTGCGGAAGAAGGTAAATTTTAAGGATGATAAATAATTATGCTTTGGTAGGATATGAATTACCGGTCTATAATAAATAACATATTGTGCCGTGCATCTATCACTCGTTGCTAGGCTACTACATTGTATTAGTGTGTTAATTACTAGACTATTATTAGTGTATTACTAGGTTACCATAAGCAAGCTATAAGGTTACTATTATACAAGCAGCTAGAATATCATTACAATACATTGCAAAGTTATAAAATATCGTCATAAACAATCTCACTTTGTGACAATTAACATTTGTTCAGCTGGTGTAGGCTTCTCTCTAGAGGCAGTGCATTTTATTTGATTAATAAAATTTACTCAATTAGCAATGTGAGAAAATAGTACTTAAAAAAATTATATAACAACATTTTTGTAAAAGTACTTCATCTCTGGTTTTCCCATAATGAATCCGGTTCTTTTGTGTAATTTAAGTGATGCAAGTGATGCAAGTGATGCAAGTTATGCAAGTGATGTAAGTTATGTAAGTGATGCAAGTTATGCATGTGATGTAAGTTATGTGATGTAAGTGATGCAAGTTATGCATGTGATGTAAGTGATGCAAGTGATGCAAGTTATGCAAGTGATGGAAGTTATGCATGTGATGTAAGTTATGCATGTGATGTAAGTTATGTAAGTGATGCAAGTGATGCAAGTTATGCAAGTGACGGAAGTTATGCATGTGATGTAAGTTATGCAAGTGATGCAAGTGATGTAAGTGATGTGCGCAGTCTGTTTATATAAAGAATGTGTACTTGTTTTAATTTTCGAACGTAATGACCACTTGTTTTTAATCGTTGAAAAAATAATTTCGGGTTTTATATCTGGTAGCTTGCAAAAGTTAAATGGGTGGCTGATATTTAGTATCGTACGGCCGTCAACTGTCCCAAAACTTGTTTCCAGTTTGTGATTCTTTGAGAATGGTGCACAAATATATTGGAATTACATTTAGGGCAGTCACTAATAATTGTGTAATTACTGCTTTTTTAGCACAATTTTCTATCACAGGCTTGCTCATTTCTACAGAAAAATGTCAACAAATACTGGTAGTGACATCTGGTGAGAGGCAATGGAAGTTATGCAACCACACCCAAGAATTCCCTTGAATGAATTCCCTTAGGGAATTAAATAAATGATAGTTCTCCGATAGTTTCTATGACAAGTTCACCAAAATGAAAGGTTGCGTAAAAGTCCTGAGATGTCGCAGTGGATGGTAGGTTGGTTTTAATTTTTACAAAATTAATCTTAAATGTGATGAGCAAAAATCGAGCCATGGAAGTACCTTTAATATTTCTTACACCTTTGATGTATGCAGTGTTGCAGAAACATATTTTGTAGGTTTTTTATACATATTTAAGCACAGATTAAACAAATGAATTTTGTTCTGTTAATATACAGATGCTTTAGCCCTCAAAATAGTGTGCTTAAAGACAACCAATCAACTTGCCAACGCCCACTGATGTCGCATATTTGAAATACCGTGTGTGACATGTGTGTCTTGCCATTTCTGTTCAGTTTACAATGTACCATAATAACACCAACAAATTTGACACCAACAAATTACATTCTCAGCTGTCTGTCCAGTACAAAAAGAAATTATTGTTGGTGTCAAAAAACAGTCACCATCCACTCTGTGTATTTGGATGCGCAAAAATTATAGGTGTCCTTAACCATGCAGTACAGAAAATTATTTTATATTTTTAGGGTGTTGGAAAACATAGTGTCCAGATGCACTCTGTCATTAAATGGTAAACCTTGATGTCTCTTAATGTTATATGATGTAGCATAAATAACATGATGAAACCTTTGTTTGTTTGCAACGCTGAAAAAATAGATAGGACAACTTTTGTGATGTATTTAGAATTTTTTTTTTCTTAATTGTTATTCAAAATGTTCAGCAACCCCAATATGTTCTAACTGTATACATCTGTATGGTATAGCACCTCTTGACGATTATTCTGACGAAATATGGTTAAATTCTGGAGATAAAGTGTGATATTTTATATATACTTATAGTGCAATTATTGTTCTCTTTTATATTTCTTTAATTTATGGTCTTTAATTAATAGTTTTCAACTACAGCTGTATAATTTGTTAACATATTTAACTTTTCTTGTAATTACCGTAATTTTATTCAATTTACATTCTATCGGCAGGTATTATTATTTGTACTATATTTTACATTTGGTATGAAACTAGATTTTAATGGAAATTTTGCTTGATAAAACATAAATGGCGCTGTATTGGTATTACACTCTTTAGAGGTGGGTTAGTTGACTGTCCAATGTTAGTACGCAACCAGAGGTGAAGGCAGGGTGAATGTGTTAATTGTCGACTGAGATGACCCCAGAGGCAGCCACAGCAGCAGCAACAGCAGCTGTCATTGGAACAACACATGTACATAACACGCTTGTGTGTACAGAGAACACACTTAACAGCTACACATCTCTGTACAGAGAACACACTTAACAGCTACACATCTCTGTACAGAGAACACTATACAAAGTAAAGACTACTTACAAGGTAAAGAATATTTACAAGGTAAAGAATATTTACTGGGTAAAGATAATTTACTACGTAAAGACAATTTACTAGGTAAAGAATAGCTACTAGGTAAAGACTACTTACAAGTTAAACAATTTTTTTCAAAGTAAACACTCAGTCGTGAGTACACATGCCTCAGTCATGAGTACACGTGCCTCAGTCATGAGAACATGTGCCTCAGTCATGAGAATATGTGCCTCAGTCGTGAGTACATTTGCCTCAGTCATGAGTAAATGTGCCTCAGTCGTGACTTCATGTGCCTCAGTCGCGAGTACATGTGCCTCAGTCATAAGTACATGCACCTCAGTCATGAGTACATATGCCTGTCATGAGTACATGTGCCTCAGTCATGAGTTCATGTGCCTCAGTCGTGAATACATGTGCCTCAGTCGTGTGAACATGTGCATGAGTCATAAGTACATGTGCCTCAGTCATAAGTACATGTGTCTCAGTCATGAGTACATGTGCCTCAGTCATAAGTACATGTGTCTCAGTCATAAGTACATGTGCCTCAGTCATAAGTACATGTGTCTCACTCATGAGTACATGTGCCTCAGTCATAAGTACATGTGCCTCAGTCATAAGTACATGTGCCTCAGTCATAAGTACGTGTCTCAGTCATAAGTACATGTGCCTCAGTCATAAGTACATGTGTCTCAGTCATAAGTACGTGCCTCAGTCATAAGTACATGTGCCTCAGTCATAATTACATGTGTCTCAGTCATAAGTACATGTGTCTCAGTCATAAGTACATGTGTCTCAGTCATGAGTACATGTGCCTCAGTCATAAGTACATGTGTCTCAGTCATAAGTACATGTGTCTCAGTCATGAGTACATGTGCCTCAGTCATAAGTACATGTCTCAGTAATAAGTACATGTGCCTCAGTCATAAGTACATGTGCCTCAGTCATAAGTACATGTGCCTCAGTCATGAGTACATGTGCCTCAGTCATAAGTACATGTGTCTCAGTCATAAGTACATGTGTCTCAGTCATAAGTACATGTGCCTCAGTCATAAGTACATGTGTCTCAGTCATAAGTACACGTGCCTCAGTCATAAGTACATGTGCCTCAGTCATAAGTACATGTGCCTCAGTCATAAGTACATGTGCCTCAGCAGTGATTGTTTGTGGTGTGAAAAAGACTTTTATTACTGTTTGATATAATATATATATATATATTAAATATGTAAATACATATACATCTGGGATAAGGTTAGCGTTAGTTCTACATCAAAATAACTGAATATGTAATTTAACTCTCAATCAAATTGGGCATGGTTTGCATTTATTTCTTCACGTGAACCAAATAAGTATATAAACATCATGGAATTTGAATAGACGTTTTTTTCAACATTGTCTGCACATTTTTTTTTCATATAGTTAGTTTACTCAAATGTAAACACTCCTGACAAGAGTCTTACTTTGGATATTGGTGTATAAATAACATTTACTATTATTACAGTATATATCATAATTATATTATAATATACATTATGAAGGAAAACTCACTTTTCTTCGTGTTGTTGTTCAAGCGGTGCTTTTTTTTTCCTTGGTCGAGGACCTATATTAGCGAGTGTCTGATTTTGATATTGCATCTCCTGGTCGTGACCCGTGTGACCTTGAACTAAGTGACCTTGACCTTGCTGTTTGTAGGATGGCGGACTTGTCACTGTCCTGTCCCGCCTCTGGGGCACGGGGACCGGGGCTTGGGGGGGCATGACGGGGGCAGCGTACCCCCTGGGGGTGTTCACCATGGGGGAAAGGTCATGGGGGTTTGTATCAACCTTATCCTTCTTCTTCTTTTTCTTCTTTTTCTTCGCAGGGGTCGCCACCAGGGGAATCGGGCTGAGTAGACCCGAAGGCATGACCCGATTGTCAGCCTTGGCTGCAAGTATAGACAGAAACTACTTGTCATGATTGGCAAAACATACAATTCTATTTATTCTAAGATAATATATGACCCATCACAGTGAACCAGATGTTAAGTCACACAGGCCTAGTCTGCACATGAGCTAAAAATAGCTGTCTATGTCAAGTCCCATAAATTTTGTGATTTTGGCAGAAATGGATACCTTAATATCTAATCTTTCAATGTTCAGTTTCAAATAATCCAAAACTAATAAAATACATCCACTTATGAAGCCACATATTAAAAAAAAACTCACAGTATGAGTAAAATGACATTGTTTCTCAATACGTCACTTTTTATAATTTGCTTAAATTTTATCAATAAATTAAAACGTGTAAGAAATGAAAGTTGACAGGTGAAAAACGAAAGTGAAAGTGCAGGAAGCTAGAAGAACTGAAAAAAGGGGAAACAACTACATCGATGGGAGAGTGTTTACCTGCGGGTGCCGGTCTGGCTCGGGGAGTGGGTTGGGGCCGTGCCTCATCCACGTGGTCCTGTCCCGTGTCGTATCCACCCTCCTCCTCCTCATCCCACTCCCGGGGGCTGAGCGCTGACGGCTGCAAACACAAAACATCATTATCAATGGAATATCTAACTATAATCGACATACGTTTACGTTTTCCTCTTAGACGGCTTGAACCTGGAGTGCCAAACTGTCAGGGATTAATCTATGACGTACTTCACGAATAGATGGTAAGATGTATATTTTTTTCAAAATACCCCTTAAATGTCCAGACTCTCACCTTTTATTGGGTAAATTAATAGTTCAGAATGTAAAACGTAATGTGTGCATAAGATGTAAAACTAACTTAACAATCGCAGGAACCACATGCGCATGGCAAATGTTTGAGAAAACGACCCATGCGTCATGGACTTGGCAACATGAAGTAGAGGCTGACACAATAATTTAGTTAAGACTGACCTGTGCTACTGGTGAGTATTGTTCTGTTGGCGGAGCGGGGGTGTGGTACTGTGACAGTGCACTAGATGGCGCCTGGTGTCTGTGCCTCGGGGACGGTGTCTTCAACTGCTGTGTATCCGCGGCGTCACCTGTTGTCCCGGAATCGCCCTCCAGGTCTGATACATCCATCGCGTCCATGCTCACGCTCTCGAAATCTTCGTCATTGATGGCGCCATCTGGTGTGAAGTCAATTCATTTATCTATCGGTGATGTAGCGTTATAAAGAAGAAATGTCTACTACTATTGAAACAAAACATCCAGACATTCGTGGTGTGTTTATGATTTTTGACTGCCAAGTTTTCACAACAAACACTTCCCCCACCTATGCAAAACATTCAATGGATTACACGACTCACACAAGTTATCCATTAACATTTTTAACACATGAATATTCATGAATGACATGCCAGCTTCCAATGTCATCCCAGCATCCCAGGCGTCTCCTTCAGGTTCCGTACCCTTCCCATCTTCCTTCAGTCTTGACACATCACCACTGTCCAGGCTTGACAATGAAACCGCTTTGTCTGTCGCCTGTAGTGCAAAAATAAACTGCACGTTCACTTGCATCACTGAATATTGGTAAAGATTGAAAATGTGTTGGTTTGCAAAAGTGGTAGAATTCCTCACTGCAAATAACTGGGAATATCTTGAGTCTGCAAGTTTCAACAAATGATAGGGTCGGACACAGGAGGAGCATCCTGGGTACTGTTTCACTAAGGCAACACACTCACAAGAAAAACCATGTTGAAACAGAACCCGCTGTTAAATTGAGGAGTTTTATAACAATGAAAGAAGCCACCACATTATCACTAAGGACACTATTTCAATGACACAATGGTGAAAATATCTTGGTTGTGCATCCTTGGTTGACAGCTTCCATTATACAAGAAGACTGTCAAGGCGTTAAATAAATTTTAAAGAGCAAAATTGGGCTTAATTATGAACTTATAATAATGTTAGTGAAATGGACCCAGACAAGAAGAAAGGACCACACTATTTATCTGTTAAAGGTGTCTCCTTAATTTTTCATTTGTCTCATTTAAAATTCAAGTAGCATAAAAGCAAACTTACCAACTGGGTACTAGCTTTGACGAATTCATCAGCCACATTACTAACTTATATTTGGACAGACCATCAATTCATGTGATTCTCACAAGTTTAATCTTCATGTAAATGCATGATATGATTATGCCTATGTGTGTTGTCTTTGTTGATCACTTTCTTTGCTCTCTCAAAATGTAGATAACAAACTGTAAATTTTAATGTAGACAATACCATGTTTAGTAAATATACATTTATATTGTAATAACTGTTTAACATGTTCCTTTATTCTAGCATACCATTTATTTTAATTACATTTTTAATAATTTTTTAATTTATTGAAATATTTCCTAACCTAAAATAAACACTTACAATGTACACATATTTTGATTATTCGATTTGATGATTATAAAGAGAAATAAATCATTATTATCAACACAAAACATTGAAATAAACGGCGTCTTTGTTTCTTACCTCATGGTCATTGTTCTTCTTGCGTTTGCCTCCACTGCCTGCGCTCGAGATGTCTCTGTCGTTGCTGTCAAGTCGCGCGTCCCCATTCACCCACTCCATGGGGGCACTGGGGGAACGTTTGACAGCGTACCCTCTAGGGTTGGGGCAAGTTCCCCTAGCGGAGGGGAAGTTGTGTTGGGAATTGTGGGAGTGATGACTGGGGTGCTCCCTGGTGGGGGAAATGGGGGTCTGGTCGAGGGTGGGGGCGGTGGAGACTGGTCGGGGGGTGGAGGGGCCCCGGGGGGTTCGGGGGGTCGGGGGGCAACTTGGGGGAACCGGTAGGGGCATGGGTGCATTCTGAAACATGTGGGTCTCGGTGGCGCCATCTCCATTGATCTGCAAGAACCAGATGCATATGTCTGGTGATAATAAAATGTAAATGTATATTTCTAGTAAATAGGTTATTTATTTCCTTGTTTATGTTAAAACATATAAAAGAAAACAGTCAGGTAATTGTCAAATCCATGCTTGGCACATTTTTATTAAATACATATTTTATACATATTTATTTTTTATACCTTAATGGCAGAACCCTGAGCTAATTTACTGCATGAAATACACAAGAGTAACTGTTTATAAAAGTCATTTAATAATTGAATTAAATCACACCTATCGAGTTAAGTGCTAAAACAAACATACTCATTGAGATAAAACAGACACACTTATTGAACGACAAATAAGACTTGCAAAGATGGGGCTGCCATTTTCCCATTTGACATAGAACATTCTTATTTATAATGATGACAGTACAATAATTAGAAAGTACGCACTGCAATAAGCGTTAATTGTTTCAATTGGTTCTTTATTGTTCTAATAATCATTGTAATCTATATACTTTGAAATTTAGTTTATTAGAGCTATTTCCTAACCTAACATTTTAACAACTGCATATATCATGCCAACTGTCCTTTTACTCCATTCAATGATATAAATAAACAAAACAGCCACTGATCCTGATGTGCACGCACCGTATTCCTTCTATTAATTGTACAGTATGGTTAACAACTATTTGAGACTAGTGTGTACAGGTGTACACATACACCTATTTTCTGGTGTTACTGGATACAGCCATCTCAGGAGAGCAATTTATGCATCTCACATATGAGCTATATAGGATATCAGAACACAGGGGTCTGATAATTTAGGTGGACCTTTACATACGTTTTCATCATGAGCTTTGAATCTAGGGTGACATTGGTAGAATTCAAAATTCAGCAATGCATTCAACAGTCAAGGTCGGCATTGGAGATCACTGTCACGGTTTCAGATGTTGCTAAAAGGGGTGTACGCTAATTAGGATCGAATGTACGTGTAATGGAACGAATACGGTAAATAATTCTTCCTTTCCCCTTCCCAACTTGTCCCATCCCTCCCATTGACACCCACCTGTAGATTTCCCATTCCCAAGTTCTCCTCCGCATTCCGCTTCCCAGAGATGTGAACCCCATCGCTGTGTGCGGAAGGGTCATCAGACATGCCAGTGTTGTTGTTCTTGCTGCGTTGTCGTATGTAGGAGGCAATAATGAGCATACAATAGTGTAGTTGTCTCACGCGGGCGTAGTCCCACGCCGTGTATGTCCAGTTGTCCACCAGGGCAAGGTCCACTGTAAACAAACCACGACCTACTGCAGACAGGCACACTCTTCATCTGCAAACCCTGATGCAAGAATAAAAATTGGGAAATAAATTATAATTTGCTGATTTGTTTGAAAGAAAGGAAGTTCGTTAAATTGCATTAAAAGAGCCTCTAAAATGTGTATAATAAGTAAATATCTAGTCAGGTGACTACAATGTCCAATCAAATGCATTCCAGTTATTAAGCCCTTGTTTGACCTGTGGCATTCAGAGTTACATCTTTGCTGTATGTGGTAAATTATTTTCTCAATTACATCGAGGGAAGCCCTGTATTGTGTCCTATTTCCTTTGTCAGGCATGTGGAATGCAGAAAAAAACAATATGATGGTATAGCTTGCATCATGAATATAAATTGGAATTTGTCTGACCTCAAAAAAGGTGTGAACAGAAATGTCAGATGTGTACAATGTCTGCAGAAAATGGCTGCCATGATGACCCACATCTATAACATTATTAAGTTATCCAATGAATATCAATAAAATACTCCCTGGGACGGTAGGTCAAACTATGTATGGAAGTTATTGTGTTAGTTGATGCACACATTTTTCAATGAATAAATTTGTTGAACTTGGCCCAAAAGTTCACCATACAACAGAGCCAGAAGAATTGGTGTGAATAACAAAATAGTTGATCAACAAAATTGTTCAAAAATGTTCAGAATTTATCTGATTTTTTACTTAATTGTCCCATTTCAAATTCATTTAGCAAAAATGCAAAGCAACCTAGTAGGAGATCAGTGTCTGGCCACAGGACACTCAGTGTCCATGGACAACACCAAGGTCTTGGTCCGAGAACAGAACTGGCACAACAGGAAAGTAAAGGAGGCCATCTACATCAAACAGAGAGCCCCCACCATGGACCGAGACCAGGGATACCACCTGCCTGCCATCTATAACCGGATCATTCTGCCAAAATCTGAGCTACGTCACATGACATCAATGCGTGATCAAGATCCACAGGTGGCGGATCGAAACGTTGCAAGTTTCCACTAAACGTTCCAAAGTAAGTCTTAATTTTTGCTGCCCATGAAATATATTGTTCATGGTTTATTTCTTGCTAACTACCACCAGAGTGACTGTTAGCTTATTTATTCCTGTCCAGTAATTAATTCAAGTAATTTTCTAAACTGGAATCTTCTCGTGAATGCGCGGTATTATTACGCATGTGTTTCTGTGTTGATGTTAACTGTTGACATTTCTTGCTCTCTCAAAAATCATGTGACAGACAAATTCAGTGGGTTGAAGGCTAAATGTTGGCTTGGCAGTTGGCTTTGGCCAGTAATAATTTGGCCTGTAATGGCCAAAGTCAATTATTTTGACAATTTGAACAAATGTATTTTTAAAATTTAACCCTCTGTGGGTATTCTTAAAGTATTCACACATGAAAAAAATGGATTTGTACTAAAACATTTGAGGAAGCAGGTCAGTGACACAGTACGTAACTAAGATTCTAAGACATCAGACTCTCAATCAAGAGAACTCGGGTTCGATTCCTGTGCTGCTGTGTCGAACCTTGATCAAGTACCTGGCTATAAACAATGGTGGATATTTGTGTATGAATCATCTTGGTGCATTAACTACAGAGTCACTGAATGCATCCTAGAGAAGTCGAGACGGTGGTTGATTGAACAGGTCTGCTAGGGAGTAAAGTGTAAGGTGCTTCAAGCAGTCTTGAGGACTGGATACTGTGTTATATGAGAACTTACCTTTATCTTTTTAATATTATCAGGGACGTTGGTCGACTCACCTTCCTGGGAGAGGAGGAAGTTGACGACCTCCCCGTGTCCCCCCATGGTGGCAAGGTGGAGGGGGGTGCGGTTCTGAATGTCTCTGTGTTCAAGGCAGTCCTTGCCTGCAATCTCCAGGATCGCTTTCACAGATGCAAGAGAACCTACAGATGAGAACAAGGCGTAACAAACTGAAACATGATAAGATGGTGAAACACCCTGCAACCTATTGCAAGTTTAAAGGGGAAATGAAACACTTGAACAACCATAGCCTAAACATAAGAACATACCATGTTCAGTACATGATCACCATGATTTGAAGAGCACAGCACCGCGGTATATTTTTAATATTTTTTCAAACTTAGCCATGAATCACATACAAAAACATGAAAATAAAAAAAATTGAATGCACTGAATGGCTACCAGACGTCAATTTGCATTGCCAATTTTTGAGTTTTTTTTATTAATAAGATGATTGGATATGAAAATATGAGGACAAAGACCTTGTTCTGCTGCAATGTGCATCACTGTCTTGCCTTCGTCATCCCGCAGTGACGCGGCGTCCTCTGTCATCAATGTCTGTCGGAAACAAACAACACTTTATGGTGACACCCAATATCGACAACAGATATCTGATGGTGATGCCCAGCACTATAGACACATACTTACCCTCGTCCACCCTCCATCCACCTTCTGTCCACCCTCCATCCACCCTCCGTCCATCCTCCATCCACCCTCTGTTCCCACCATGTCCACCCTCCATCCACCCTCCATCCATCCACCCTCTGTTCCCACCATGTCCACCCTCCATCCACACCATGTCCACCCTCCATCCACCCCATCCTCCCTCCATCCATCCAGTGTTCATCCACCCTCTGTCCACCCTCCATCCACCCTCCATCCACCCTCCATCCACCCTCCATCCACCCTCCATCCATCTTCCATCCACTCCGTCCACACCATGTCCGCCTTCCATCAGGCCCTTAGCCAGAAATAATTTTTTGCCAGTCTTGAATTAATCAAAAGTGTGCCTGTTAGTGTGCGAACGTCTTGTGTGGTGGCCATTCACATCAATCACAGCCATTATTGGCCAGTTTAGTTTTTTCAATGACAAACCAGTGTCATCTGAACCATTTATTGAATTAATACCGATCCATTAGATGAGTTTCACCACCAGTTGTGCCAATGATAGTCATTAATTTGGGCCTCTAAACTTGGAACTATTAGTTAATCTAGCGGCCAGCTGGCCCCCTTTAAATTCCACCTGTTTTTCAGTTGTAATTACCAGTTTTTACCAGTCATCTGCCAGTCTTAAAGAAGGGCAAATGGGTCTCTGGCTAAGCCCCTGCCTTCCATCCACCCCCGTCTATCCCATGTCTACCCTGTGTTCACTCACCCTGAGACACTCGAGTGGCTCTGTCCGTCTCACTGACCAGTGCAACCAGGTACAGCCATTGCAGTCGCGGTCAAACCCGTCCGTGTCAGGCCCTAGCTGAGTCTCCAGTGCGGACAGCAGACTGAAGTGTTCGATGTGGTCCATACGACATGACCACATGCTCGGGGTCATGCCCTCAAGGTCACGCACGTTTACGTCCACGTCCTTCTCCAGTAGGAGCTGACACACAATGTTAACAGTCGGTCAGGGGCAAACTTTCACTTTTATTGTACAGTAAAACCTCGCTTTACAATCACCTCGGTTATACAGCCACCTCATAATTAAGTCCCTGGGACAGTCCCAAATTGTTTTTGTAAGAGTAAAGTATAGGAAACCAGTCCTGCTAATACAGTCACCTGGCTAGTCAGGTCACTTTGGCCCAGTCCTGAGGGTGGCCTGAATAGCGAGGTGCCACTGTATTATGCGATTTTCATTACCTAACTCCTGAGTGATGCGTTGTATATCTAATTAAAATGTCTCAATTATGAATGAATATAAATTTTATGTAACTTTATTTTGGTCACGATACAATTTGTTGAACGTATTTACAATGATTTTTCAACAAATACTGTAACCGAGGAGATCCTTCAGAAAGCCCAAGGTCCTTGTTGAGTAATTATTATTGTAGTATTTATTCTAACTCACAGATCTCAAAATAAATTTAAATTAACAATATCATACTACAATTTTTTTCTGTAATATATTTATCATTATAATTATGAACAAATGTGTTTTCGCATTCACTTAGAAATATTTCAATCTTTATTTTCTGTAGTATATTTACCATTATAAATATGAAAAAATATGTTTTTGTAAACAATTAGAAAGGATTATTGGCACGACTTAATTTAAATCCTTAAAAATATATATATATATAATATGAAAATGTGTTAGAGTAAAAGCTCATTTAATTGATGAAATGGAAGAATATCAACCCTGTCAAAATTTCTAGGAAATTGCCACAAATAGTTTTCGCATACACTATAATTAAGCCGATATTTTAAATGTATAACCGCACCTCAAGACACTTCAAGTTGATATTTGCACTGGCCCAGTGGACAGGGGCCCTCTGTTGTCTGTCGAGGATGCTTAGATCGGCATCATACTCGATCAGTAACTGCAACGCTTCATGGTTGCCATCGTAGCATGCACGGTGCACAGCTGTGGCGCCATCTGTAAGCAAACCATTGTACCAGAACATAATACAAAATGAGCAACTGTGGGATATGATATGATATATATATATATATATATACATATATACTCAATATAGGGTAAATGTTGACAGAGCCTGAGGAGCCCAACTGAACACACTCTACCGATCTCAAGAACACACGGGCCATAGTATGTGTTATGTCTAAATATAAGCTCTCAAACATTGTTTTCAAAGACGGATTAAGAGGTTTTAATAACATAATCTTCATGAAATAAATATTGGTCCATCTACACTGTATATGATTACTGGGAAGTGTTGTGTCCATGAAGGAATACGCCAGAAACAATAAATATGAAGAATCCAAATGCAAGATTTCAGGACAAAACGTGATATATCCATTTTGTTGGTTTTGAAAAACGAGTGTCTTTGTGTTTCATCCTCAACTTCTACATGATGTTGGAATACATTAAGAATCCAAAATCAACAATAATAATTGTAGCAAAGACTGAACTATTTTTTATATTAAATGATATTTGTATAATACAACATGATATATATACATGGTGATTTTGTAGAAAACGTGATATATCCTTACAGTGAGCACCATCAATACACATAGAGGGAAGAATAACAAGGGAATGCTGATTGGCTGAAATGGATATATATTACAAATTAAAAAAATTATGAATGGTGTTTATTGCGTTTTGAAAACACTTTTATCCGTAGTCATTTAACTGGGATATGTCACATTTTGGTATAAATTATATATCATACTAGCTCAACACGTAGTTTAACAAACATTTCAGTCCTATTTGGGCAAAATTTATTAAATTATGTTTATCATGTTTAGCCCTGAAACCGCTCAATTTAACATAACATCTATTGGTGATATGATAAGCCACAGACACTGTGACAGAAGAGTTTCCTCTGCTGGTAATACCCCAGTACATGGTATGGTGAATTCTACACACATTTTTAACAAGATTAAGCAAGATGGCCACCAGTGAATGAACTCGAGGTGGCTGCAAGTGGACAAGGAAGCCTTTGGCATATCAAGAGCTCGACCTTTTTATATCTATATGTATCCCATCCTTCTGAGGTCTGCAGTATTTGTTGATTTTGTTTTTAAACATATTCACACTGCTAGTTCCCACACAATTACCAGATAATCTGTTGCATTAATTCATAGTTCACTTTGAGATGAATACTTTCTGATATCTAGTCAACATTGTTCCTTCCCTAATGTTGCTTCATGTTCACTAGTCCTTCTATATTTCTTTACTGAGAAAACATATCTCCATCAATATTTTCCATAACCATTCAACATTAAAAATAACTTGTATCTAATCTCCTCTTAATCCCCTGGTCTCTTGTGTTGTCGATGCACATTTTAGGCATATTTCGTAACTAAGTTTCTCCATCACAAGGGATCAGATGAGACACTTATCTTGTACTGCAAAGTGCTCCATCAGATCCCATCAATTACTGTCTGACTATTAATAATTTACGACAGAACGAAAACAGCATGAAACACTAGAGGATTGCCAACTGTGTGCTATAAACAATAGTTTTGTTGTTAATGGCAATTATTGATTACTAATGCAGCTCTATATCAACTCATCTAACACTTAGAATGTGGCGGATAAGGTCATGTATTATTTAGCATATTAATGCATCATTTCATCTTTGAATTCAGAATAGAAACTGACTACTTACATGGCGACTTTATCTAAAAGGTATTACTATCACTCATACACATGCATATACATACACACATACATATGCATGCATGTACACACACACACACACACATATGCATGCATGTACACACGCATGCATGTACATACACACACACATATGCATGCATGTACACACACACACACACACACACACACATATGCATGCATGTACACACGCATGCATGTACATACACACACACATATGCATGTATGTACATTCACACACACATATGCATGCATGTACACATGCATGCATGCACATACACACATTTTCTATTAAAGGTGAGTTTCATAAGCATCAAAGTTAATCCAACAAACCAGTAGTTATCTTGAAAAAGTATTATGATGTAGTACATATTCCATGTTTGTTATATAAACATTCAACTGGGGTATATCATCATAATTCATAATTTACAAATCTGCACTATCAGTATTATGTGACTGAGTGAAATTCAATTGTCAAATGTCTGGTACAAATCGTTAAAATTGCATTCTGAGATCATTGATCTTTTATCTACAAATTTCCAGTGAATCAACATGCCTCGTACACACTATCAAATTATATAAGTTTCCTCAACACAATATAGCAAATTTCACATAATGTTTAATTTTAAGATAAAATAGTGCAAAAGACGAAACAATTATATATGCGAGCCATTTGTTTATTATTCCGCTGGTTGCAAAAGCATAATTTATCAAATAACATATCAATTGCCAAAGTTACAAAAATGGTAGCATGATCAAGTAAGTAGATGGTGTTCATGTTGTATATACACTTTCTAAAATACTACAGTAAAAATGGTAGCATGATCAAATAAGTAGATGGTGTTCATGTTGTATATACACTTTCTAAAATACTACAGTAAAAATGGTAGCATGATCAAGTAAGTAGATGGTGTTCATGTTGTATATACACTTTCTAAAATACTACAGTAAAAATGGTAGCATGATCAAATAAGTAGATGGTGTTCATGTTGTATATACACTTTCTAAAATACTACAGTAAAAATGGTAGCATGATCAAGTAAGTAGATGGTGTTCATGTTGTATATACACTTTCTAAAATACTACAGTAAAAATGGTAGCATGATCAAATAAGTAGATGGTGTTCATGTTGTATATACACTTTCTAAAATACTACAGTAAAAACTACAGTAAAAATGGTAGCATGATCAAGTAAGTAGATGGTGTTCATGTTGTATATACACTTTCTAAAATACTACAGTAAAAATGGTAGCATGATCAAATAAGTAGATGGTGTTCATGTTGTATATACACTTTCTAAAATACTACAGTAAAAATGGTAGCATGATCAAGTAAGTAGATGGTGTTCATGTTGTATATACACTTTCTAAAATACTACAGTAAAAATGGTAGCATGATCAAGTAAGTAGATGGTGTTCATGTTGTACATACACTTTATAAAATACTACAGTAAAAATGGTAGCATGATCAAATAAGTAGATGGTGTTCATGTTGTATACACTTTCTAAAATACTACAGTAAAAATGGTAGCAAGATCAAGTAAGTAGATGGTGTTCATGTTGTATACACTTTCGAAAATACTACAGTAAAAATGGTAGCAAGATCAAGTAAGTAGATGGTGTTCATGTTGTATACACTTTCTAAAATACTACAGTAAAAATGGTAGCATGATCAAGTAAGTAGATGGTGTTCATGTTGTACATACACTTTATAAAATACTACAGTAAAAATGGTAGCATGATCAAATAAGTAGATGGTGTTCATGTTGTATACACTTTCTAAAATACTACAGTAAAAATGGTAGCAAGATCAAGTAAGTAGATGGTGTTCATGTTGTATACACTTTCGAAAATACTACAGTAAAAATGGTAGCAAGATCAAGTAAGTAGATGGTGTTCATGTTGTATACACTTTCTAAAATACTACAGTAAAAATGGTAGCATGATCAAGTAAGTAGATGGTGTTCATGTTGTACATACACTTTCTAAAATACTACAGTAAAAATGGTAGCATGATCAAATAAGTAGATGGTGTTCATGTTGTATATATACTTTCTAAAATACTACAGTAAAAATGGTAGCATGATCAAATAAGTAGATGGTGTTCATGTTGTATATACACTTTCTAAAATACTACAGTAAAAATGGTAGCATGATCAAATAAGTAGATGGTGTTCATGTTGTATATACACTTTCTAAAATACTACAGTAAAAATGGTAGCATGATCAAGTAAGTAGATGGTGTTCATGTTGTATATACACTTTCTAAAATACTACAGTAAAAATGGTAGCATGATCAAATAAGTAGATGGTGTTCATGTTGTATATACACTTTCTAAAATACTACAGTAAAAATGGTAGCATGATCAAGTAAGTAGATGGTGTTCATGTTGTATATACACTTTCTAAAATACTACAGTAAAAATGGTAGCATGATCAAATAAGTAGATGGTGTTCATGTTGTATATACACTTTCTAAAATACTACAGTAAAAATGGTAGCATGATCAAGTAAGTAGATGGTGTTCATGTTGTATATACACTTTATAAAATACTACAGTAAAAATGGTAGCATGATCAAATAAGTAGATGGTGTTCATGTTGTATATACACTTTCTAAAATACTACAGTAAAAATGGTAGCATGATCAAGTAAGTAGATGGTGTTCATGTTGTATATACACTTTCTAAAATACTACAGTAAAAATGGTAGCATGATCAAATAAGTAGATGGTGTTCATGTTGTATATACACTTTCTAAAATACTACAGTAAAAATGGTAGCATGATCAAGTAAGTAGATGGTGTTCATGTTGTATATACACTTTCTAAAATACTACAGTAAAAATGGTAGCATGATCAAATAAGTAGATGGTGTTCATGTTGTATACACTTTCTAAAATACTACAGTAAAAATGGTAGCAAGATCAAGTAAGTAGATGGTGTTCATGTTGTATACACTTTCTAAAATACTACAGTAAAAATGGTAGCAAGATCAAGTAAGTAGATGGTGTTCATGTTGTATATACACTTTCTAAAATACTACAGTAAAAATGGTAGCATGATCAAGTAAGTAGATGGTGTTCATGTTGTACATACACTTTATAAAATACTACAGTAAAAATGGTAGCATGATCAAATAAGTAGATGGTGTTCATGTTGTATACACTTTCTAAAATACTACAGTAAAAATGGTAGCAAGATCAAGTAAGTAGATGGTGTTCATGTTGTATACACTTTCGAAAATACTACAGTAAAAATGGTAGCAAGATCAAGTAAGTAGATGGTGTTCATGTTGTATACACTTTCTAAAATACTACAGTAAAAATGGTAGCATGATCAAGTAAGTAGATGGTGTTCATGTTGTACATACACTTTATAAAATACTACAGTAAAAATGGTAGCATGATCAAATAAGTAGATGGTGTTCATGTTGTATACACTTTCTAAAATACTACAGTAAAAATGGTAGCAAGATCAAGTAAGTAGATGGTGTTCATGTTGTATACACTTTCTAAAATACTACAGTAACAATGGTAGCATGATCAAATAAGTAGATGGTGTTCATGTTGTATACACTTTCTAAAATACTACAGTAAAAATGGTAGCATGTTCAAGTAAGTAGATGGTGTTCATGTTGTACATACACTTTCTAAAATACTACAGTAAAAATGGTAGCATGATCAAATAAGTAGATGGTGTTCATGTTGTATATACACTTTCTAAAATACTACAGTAAAAATGGTAGCATGATCAAATAAGTAGATGGTGTTCATGTTGTATATACACTTTCTAAAATACTACAGTAAAAATGGTAGCATGATCAAATAAGTAGATGGTGTTCATGTTGTATATACACTTTCTAAAATACTACAGTAAAAATGGTAGCATGATCAAGTAAGTAGATGGTGTTCATGTTGTATATACACTTTCTAAAATACTACAGTAAAAATGGTAGCATGATCAAATAAGTAGATGGTGTTCATGTTGTATATACACTTTCTAAAATACTACAGTAAAAATGGTAGCATGATCAAGTAAGTAGATGGTGTTCATGTTGTACATACACTTTATAAAATACTACAATAAAAATGGTAGCATGATCAAATAAGTAGATGGTGTTCATGTTGTATATACACTTTTTAAAATACTACAGTAAAAATGGTAGCATGATCAAGTAAGTAGATGGTGTTCATGTTGTATATACACTTTCTAAAATACTACAGTAAAAATGGTAGCATGATCAAATAAGTAGATGGTGTTCATGTTGTATATACACTTTCTAAAATACTACAGTAAAAATGGCAGCATGATCAAGTAAGTAGATGGTGTTCATGTTGTGTATACACTTTCTAAAATACTACAGTAAAAATGGTAGCATGATCAAATAAGTAGATGGTGTTCATATTGTATATACACTTTATAAAATACTACAGTAAAAATGGCAGCATGATCAAGTAAGTAGATGGTGTTCATGTTGTGTATACACTTTCTAAAATACTACAGTAAAATTGGTAGCATGATCAAATAAGTAGATGGTGTTCATGTTGTATATACACTTTCTAAAATACTACAGTAAAAATGGTAGCAAGATCAAGTAAGTAGATGGTGTTCATGTTGTATATACACTTTCTAAAATACTACAGTAAAAATGGTAGCAAGATTAAGTAAGTAGATGGTGTTCATGTTGTATATACACTTTCTAAAATACTACAGTAAAAAGGTAGCAAGATAAAGTAAGTAGATGGTGTTCATGTTGTATATATATACTTTCTAAAATACTACAGTAAAAATGATAATTTAACTCGACCCTGGGGATGTAGGGAATTTCAAAAAATAAACGCATAAAGGATCCTTCTTGGAGTTGTATTTTTACCTTTTTAATCACTCATTATATTTATACTCATCACATAAAAATAACTTGACAGAACTTTATCAAAAATGTTATAAATAGTGCATTTTTATATTTTTAGTATGCAAATGGAGATCTTTGTGACTATCTCAACCTTCTACAATTTATGTGTACAAAGTTTATTTCTTACAAGGGGCATAACCATTAATTTGGCCTAATATGAATCACAGTAGTCACCTTTTCCACTGAAACACATATTTAGGGGAAAAAAATTATTTTTAAACAATATTTTTAAATGCTTGCACTGATGGGAAACCAGGAATTATTTATATGGCCTTATTAACCCATTGTTAACCCAGTTTAGAAAGGCTACCTTACAGAGAGACACACACTGGGCAATGGTAGCTAGACATCCAGTGTTGTTTGTAATAACTTATAACATTGTAATACAGCAACTCACATCAGTAAATTCATACTTTGTAAACGTCTATAAACTGTAACTACCAAATTGGTCATTCATTACATTTATGTATTTCTCATAATGATATGCAATGCCTACATGCCTACAGATACGCAAATAAAGAATGCCAACCGCAGTCGTGGAATGCGGGGAGAATAAATATTAATGATATAGACACATGTCGTAGTAAGTAAACCAACTGTAAAAACTGCCAACCAAGAACCCTCTTAACATTCCATCTACATGTGTTCATGATTATGCTTACAAATGCATACACACATATACTTGCACTAACAGAACAGAAACAGATTCACAGAAACTGTTTTCAATCAGTGAGACATACACACACAGGCATCAGAACTGGGGGGTTTGGGGAGGTTGAACCCCCAATGTGGCTTTTGAAGATTTTTTTGGTGAGCACCATTCGAGTTGCAACTTCCGAGCTGAATTTGCATAACTGAATAATAAAACTTTGTAATTACTAAAGTTTTGTAATTGTTCTGTGAACAACTTCAACAACACCCATTCATCCTTTTTCCTGCAAAAACAATTGTGAATATCATCATGAAAACCCTTCAACAGCACCAGCACCTCATCATGTTCGACAGCATCAAAGTGGTAAGAACCCTGCCAAAATTCAGAATAATTACAAAACATGTTCAACAGCACCATCCATGTCTTCCAGTCATATCCGGAGTGCTTTAGCTCTGGCTCACCCCCCTCAATATTCATTTGTTCCGACGTCAGTGATACAGACGCACAAGAATGTGCTTTAAAAAATATCCCACCCAGGATTCTGTTAGGTGAAATACGGTAGTTGTATATTGGTAACCTGTGACATGCGATGCAGTGCCCTAGCATGTGCGCTGACTAAAGACCTCAATGTGGGGCCGCATATTGCCACAATCAATACACGACTGCAGATCAATACCGAATGCAAATGTTCAGATTGCAATACATAATATAACGCTTCGTCAGGCCACTTCTCTACTAATGTCGTCAGACTGGAATACTCTTACGTACTGCCTCAGATCAACCTTATATTTCTTAAAAACAGGCTTTAACTATGTAGCTAAACTGTCTTAAATGATGCTTTAACTAGTAAGCATCGCCTGCTTACGACTATGATTCAATCATCATGGATGACAGGTCTGAGCAGCAACAGAATGGATGATTTAAATGAACTACAGTGTAGTGTGTTTGGTATAATTACTTGTGATATATTATGATAACATTAGTAAAACTACATAATTACTATATAACCACATGTTAATTGTGCTATGGTTAAGTCAGAAAAAAAACTGTAAATAAAAATATGTTGTCAAATATGTTTGAGCTTATATTCCTTGTCAAGTTAGATATGACATATCCTCACAGAGCAAAGAAATTAATATAAATATGTTATTAGCTATTCAACAGTACCCAATTATAACAAATTATAAGCGATACCCACGAAACACATTTTCTAAGTCCACCACATTATTAATCGCACAAAAACAAACTTGATACCATTGCAAAGCCATCTTTTTATATCAATCAATAACAACATAAGTAAACTTACAACATTTGATGTGGTGTGATGTATGGCTTGGGAGGAGTGTAAACAAATATGGTCAACTTTAGTAACAAGACAACTATTAAACCGTGCATTGACAGCTGATGAATTTACATTACACATGACGGTTTTTGTATTCTATGTACCAGAAAGCCATAACAGAATATATAATATCTAATATTATACAGATATGAGATGTTGCAAGATGGACGGTCTAGGTGTTTCGCGTGGAATCACATGAATCGGACATGTAACTTCAAACCCCTGTCTCTGGCAGAAATAACCATATTAAGATGTCCCATGTTTTGACTTCAAATCTTCAATATGTCTACTTTATCATTTAAAAAAAATGAAAACGATATGTGAAAGTCGCCAAATCGACAATGTGTCCAGGTTTTGTGAGAATCAACCATATATAAAATATATGGTATATGTATAAATTATATATACAGGACTGACTGGACTCATTACTGATGATGATGAGACAGACTACAGATGAGAAGTGCATAGGTTTGTGGGATGGTGTGACGACAACTACCTTCAGCTCAATGTGGGTAAGACTAAAGAACTGATAGTTGATTTTAGAAAGAAGAGTAAGAATTATGGAGACGTGGTCATCAAAGGAGAAGTAGTGGAAAAGGTGGATGAGTGCAAGTATTTGGGCATAGTACTAGACAGCAAACTGTCATGGAAACCAAACACTGATGCAATTATGAAGAAACTGCATACTCGGTTGTATTTCTTACGGAAACTGAGATCCTTTAATGTATGCCAAAAACTGCTGCAAATGTTTTATACTTCAACGGCGAACAGTGTGCTTTACTTTGGTGCAGTGTGCTGGAGTGGCAATATCAGCAATCAGGACAGGAACAGGCTAGAGAAATATATCAGGAAGGCAAGTGGGATTGTAGGGATCGAGGGGACAGGTCACTTTCATATCCACACATGAAAAACGAATAATGGACAGAGTACAGACAATTTTGGCAGACGATACCCACCCACTCAGACCTGAATTTGACAGCAGACGGGTAGACAGGAGTAACAGATACAGAGCTCCATGCACTAGAACCACACGCTATTGGAATTCATTCTTACCGTCTGCAATACACATTTTCAATGCACACATAGAGAGATAGATGCTGATGTCGCTGCTCCGGCTACTGTCTTCTATACATATAGTGTGTGGGTGTGTAAATGTGATACTTAAACTAAGTTATAGTAATTGATTTGCACGGGTACTTAGTGAATGCTTGAATTGAGCTGGTACAGCTGTAAAATATTTGTTTATATTACTATTTTGTTATGAATGAGTGCATGAGGGTTGATTTTGTTTTTATGCACTAGAGTTGATGGCAGACGTGCAATTTCGCAATGTTGGGATCAATAAAGTATTGTATATATATATACACATATATATATATTCCTAAATGCAGCATACGCAGACCAGTTATGCATATATTCACAGTGGATACACAGTGAATACACAATGTATACACAGTGGATACACAGTGGATACACAGTGAATACACAATGTATACACAGTGGATACACAGTGAATACACAATGTATACACAGTGGATACACAGTGGATACACAATATTTGAGTGTGACTTGTGATGTTACTTGATTGGTGAACCATACAAATTATAATGACTGGGAACCTGACTATTTTAGACTTCCATGTCGTTGACTTGAAACCTGACATGCCGGTTGTGGCTGGCCAACAACTACGATATTACCACAGGAGACGTAACCTACACATGAGCAGAAACTAAGTGCGATACGGTAAAGACGCATGCAGTGAGTGCGCACTAGGGCACCTTATCTAAGCACTGCGGCAGTAAATTTATTCATCCTCACAAATGGCTTTAATACAGCAACGGTTGATTTAGCCTGAATGGTGTGCCTGCTCATAAAGAGATTGATAAGTATATACATCAAGGTGTAGTGAATGAATACATTAAGAAGAGACCTATATATGCCACGCCAGGCCAGTTGTGTATCTATCTATTTGAAGAACTTGTCTAATCACTGGTTCTGTTGAAAGATCAGTATTCTGGATTAGGACACAAAGCGGTCATTGAATCAGATACCTGATATGGGCTTTAATGAATGCACTTTATGCCACAGTTCCAATAAAGAGCACGTGTGTGATAGAGTCAGGTGTGTGATAGAGTCAGGTGTGTGATGGAGTCAGGTGTGTGATGGAGTCAGGTGTGTGATGGAGTCAGGTGTGTGATGGAGTCAGGTGTGTGATGGAGTCAGGTGTGTGATGGAGTCAGGTGTGTGATAGAGTCAGGTGTGTGATGGAGTCAGGTGTGTGATGGAGTCAGGTGTGTGATGGAGTCAGGTGTGTGATGGAGTCAGGTGTGTGATGGAGTCAGGTGTGTGATGGAGTCAGGTGTGTGATAGAGTCAGGTGTGTGATGGAGTCAGGTGTGTGATGGAGTCAGGTGTGTGATGGAGTCAGGTGTGTGATGGAGTCAGGTGTGTGATGGAGTCAGGTGTGTGATAGAGTCAGGTGTGTGTTTCATGATTTGGTGTCCTGTTCTTTTAGACACAGATGGTAATGAGTAGAAGACTTTGATACTTTACAAATATCACATAAAACATGGTGTACCTCACATGATTTGCCAATATTTAAAAATATGACATCAAAAACAGTATTTAAATCAGAGGTATATGCCAAAGTAATTTTTGTTTTGTGATTACAAATGCTGGAGGTATATGGATGAATATGTCAGTTTATTTAATTGTTTAATTTCTAAGATATGTCAAAATAGCCATACAATAAAATGTATACAAAATGCTGATATATTGAAATGTGTTTGATTAACAAACTGAGTTGAATTTCTATTGTACATTGTCATTGCTGTATTGTGCAGCATTCATCAGGAATTGTCTCACATGAAACAATAAGCCAGGTAAGAAATAAAGTTATTCATTAGCAATGTCACAGATATCGCCATCAAACAATTGATTGAATAAACGGAAAAATAAAATTTAATAAAAGATGTGTGTGCATGCATCCGTATTCATGCGTACTCACGTTTACTGGTAGGTATATATTTATTACATAACAGTCAAATAATACATAACAGAATCTCATCAGACTGGTCCTCAATAATCTAGAAACCATAATTTTACGAGAATGGAATTTCCAAGTGCTGATATATCCCATTATGTGCAAGATTCATTTATCTGGAAACTCAATAATCAGGACATATTCACAGGGCACAAAAAGTGTTTGTTTTCACGAGGTTCCCTTGTAGCGCCTGCACATTCCATTGCCCTAACATTGAGTGAATGCACCAACAGAGCTGAACATACATGCTCTAGCAGGACCAAGCATAAGTACACTGCAGACTGCAAATGGAGCTTGGCAGCCAGTCATAGGTAATAGCTGCATGCACAAGGACCCTTTCTATCTGTGTGGATTAGTGCAGCAGGCTGACTGCTGGGCCCTGAGTAGGCAGCAGTTGCAGCACAGCCATAAATGACTACAAGGTTGTAAAGTAGACCTAATAATAATAATATAGTTTATTTGGTATAGCGCCACATCCAATATTGTTCGTGGCACTTCACAACATATTAAAATACATAAAAATGGTAGAATTGCAATAAATATGTATATGTATTTTAATTTAAAATAAATATTAGTGGTAAAGAATAAAATAAATAAATACATACATATTGAATAATGTAGAATTTCTAAATAAAGAAGTAAATAAATAGCAGTTATTCATCAAAATTAAATAATATTAATAATAATCAATCTAGCACAATAACTATATAAAATAATACTAATAAATAAATATATATCTGTATGATTAATAATAATAAATAATTTACTAAAACATTTGATTTAAAATAGTTTACGTGAGGAATAATGAATAATCATTACGAAAACGATAACTAATTAAAATTGGTTTTAGTAGAGGGCAGTGTTCATGTAGAGTGGCACTAATATGAAACACAAAAGAAATGTGTCTTCAGACGACATTTGAAGCTGGCGAGAGTGTTACAGGTTTTAACAACACTCGGTAAAGTGTTCCATAGGGACGCAGCAGCTACAGCGAACGAGCCGTCCCCAGCCTTGACACGAGTGCGCTTCACTTCCAACATGTTACTGCTCGCAGAGCGCAGTGCTCTTGCCGGTTGATATGGGTGCACGAGTTCACACAGGTACACGGGCGCGTCATTGTGCATGGCTTTGTACGTGAGTACCAGTATCTTGTAATCCACTCTGCGCGCAACAGGCAGCCAATGAAGTTCGCGTAACAGGGGCGTGGCGCTGTCACTACGTGGACGACGCAGGATCAGTCTGGCAGCCGAGTTGTGTATTCGTTGCAGATGCGCGATGTTAACTGCAGACGTGCCGTACAAGAGTGCGTTGCAGTAGTCAATCCGCGATGTGATGATGGCATTGACTATGCGTTCCTTTGTTGGTTTGGGTAAAAAACGGCTAATCTGATTGATGTGGCGGAGGTAGAATGAGCATGCGCTGACAGTTTGCGACACTTGCTTTTTCATATCTAGGTGCCTGTCAATGAAGACACCGAGACTTTGAACACATCTTGAAGCTGTAATTATAGAACCACCAACGCGAATCACAGTGCCATCAACGATTGCATCCGCAGACTTGGGTACAATCGGAAGATACTGTGTCTTGCCGTCGTTCATGTACATAGAATTCCATGCCATCCAGTTCTTTATTTCACCCAAACAGTCCTCCATTTGCTGAACTGCAGCCGTTAAAGCGAAACGATTCAGGTCGAAATGTGAGTAGATCTGTAAGTCGTCAGCATAGTGGTGGAAGAAGAGTCCATGGGCTCAAATAATGTCACCGATAGGTTGGACATATAATGAAAAGAGCAGTGGTCCAAGGACGGAGCCTTGCGGGACACCTGTCGTTAGAGTAGTAATACTCGACGATTGGTCACCGATTACAATTCGCTGCGTCCGGTCTTGCAGGTACGATGCCATCCAGTCCAGTGCTTTTCCAACAAAGCCATAGCGCAAACGTAGATGCTTAATCAAGATGTCATGGTTGATAGTATCAAAGGCGGCACTAAAATCAACGAGAACCAAGATGGTTCCTTGTTTATTGTCCATGGCTGTTTTGATGGCACTTGTAACGTACAGTAGCGCGGTTTCGGTGGAATGTTTTTTCCGATACGCCGACTGAAAGCACTCAACCATTTGCTGGTCAGAAACATGCATCATTATCCTAAGCGCGACCACTTTCTCAATTACTTTGGATAATTGTGTAAGGTTACTCACAGGTCGATAACTGCTCAGAATGTCTTTGTCAAGTGATGGTTTCTTCAAAAGCGGACAGACAATTGCATACTTCAGCGACTTTGGCATGACTGCCTCGTCCAGCGAAGCATTTGTAATCCGTGTGATGACAGACACAATACTTGTCATATTGTCTCTTAGCTGAATTGCAGGCAGAGGATCCAACGTGCACGTTTTGCCAGTAGTACCACAAATCGCTGTGATCTCTGTGTTCGTTGTTGGATCAAACACATGGATACTGTCAGTGAAACAACGTCTTTCATCTGTTGGCCTATCGATGATGTTGAAACACTGCAGACCTGACAGGAGCTTGTCAATCTTTTCTCTAAAGAAACGTGAAAATTGTTTGCATCTTTGGGCTGTCAAATGGAATTCAGGGTGTTCCTGTATGCGGTGGCCATCAAGCGATCTCAGCTTGTGCAATACACAGGAAAACAACATACAGGCATACATACATTTATATGAATGCATGTGCATGCACACACACACGCACGCACTCAAGCACACACACGCACGCACTCAAGCACACACACACACGCACAAACTCACACATACACATGCATGCACATTTGCACACATGCAAACACACACACACCCACACTCACACACCCACACACACACATACTCACACACACACACACACACACACACACACACACACACACACACACACACACACACACACACACACACACACACACACACAAATCTTTCTTATAACAAAACTGTGTCTACCCACGCTTGGGCCTGTTAGCACGTGAACATGCATGCACTTATTGATGTGGCCCAGCATCTGTCTATCACAACCACTTACTGTGGAGCCAACTGCGACAGATCAGCTGTTTGCCTCCATAGTTGCTGCCTCGGCCTGACTACCACGTCAAGTTGGTTGAATAAAGTGTACGTTTTGTGACTGCACCAAAGACATATTCTCACACCGGAATAAAACACTAGCTAAGTTGAGACACTACAGGCAAGTGAGGAACCAAAAACAAGCTCTTAGCTTGTCTCTGAAGTTTGTAAAATCTAAACATGTTTTGCATTACGTATTAGTGGATGATGGTTTAGTCATCACCGCATTCTGTGGGGAGAATAAATCACAAACTACAGTGGCTCCAAGTATGGAGTGGAACATACATTAATACACATTGTGGCCATTTTGGATTGCTCACACCATGTATTACTAGGGTGGGTGGTGGTTTCAATAAATACTAAACACTATACGTTTTTTGAAATTTTCAAACTTATGATGAGACCCTTCTAATATGAGTGGTCATCTCACCGACGGTGGTGGCGTTGATGTCAATGTTGCGCTCCAGAAGGTGCTGGACAGTGTCCAGGTGCTCAAAATGGACAGCGTACATGAGGGCATTCCGGCCAAGAGCGTCCACTTCGTTGATGCAGTCTGGCTCTGTTAGCGTCAACAAAGAGCATTTTATAAACTACAACTGTACCAAAACAACCACGTCTTGTACAGGCATGTTTTCATGCCTGGTGATAATGCATTCATATTTGAGTCTGTCAGTGTTTTTGTGTATATGGAAAATAATGATCTGAAAACAGGCATGTAATGTGTGTGTGTGTGTGTGTGTGTGTGCGTGCGTGCGTGCGTGCGTGCATGCATGCATCATCATTTCTCTGGACCCAGAACTATTTGGGTCTACAAACAACCAGTTTCACAGCTACGTAGTTGTTCCTGGGACCCAGAAATAGAATGTGGGCCCAACATCTGTGTTCATTCAGAACCCTGGAGAATGGGCCAGAACCATCTGGATTAATTGAACACAGCAACAGAAACAGGCTCCAACCCAAGAAGACCTACATACCCAATTTGCACGTATTTTTTTACATTTTGGTACATTTAGGTGACTTTTCCATATTATGCAGACAAAAAACAACAATTCAAAGTTGTATGGCAGTTGTCTATAAAATGAGCTAGAATAACTCAGCAACTGTTCAATAATACAAATACTATGAATTGTTTGTGACACCATCAGACAATGGGGATATATTGAAGGGAATGGTTTGCAGCAAAAAAGTAGTCTAAGAAAAAAGAGGAACATGGACAGACAAAGTTCCAAAGATGCAGCCTTAAAGGAATGTATACAGGCCTGTACTGTATCACAGTTATAATTTTATATATATTTTGTATACATTTATTATGCTTAAATCAGCCCTATTACACTATTTATTTAATATATATTGAATGGTTTTGCTTAATTGATACAGTTTTATGTAAAATGCCTGAGAATATTTTATTACAGCAATACATATGGACTTGGACACTACAAAGGTATAAGGTAGGTTCTTATATGGCGCAGTATCCAGTCCTAATATGACTGCTGAAGGCCCTTTACCCTCCACTCCCTGGCAGGCCTGTTCAATTGAATACCATAGAGTAGATGACCACAGAATTCTCTGAGGAGTGAGGTGTGTCTTCTACAAAAGCACAGCATATTGCAAACATCAAAGTAAATAACTCTGAATTACTAGTGTAATGTTTTTTGGAAAAACACCACTGCCAACTGGTAGATGAGGAAGTGAAGGAAGATATAAAGAGGGAAGAGAAAATATTATAATATGCCAAAGTTTGTGTAGTATCATAAATGTAAAGATTCTTATGGCATAAGAGAGAGAGGAGAAGTAATCAGTGACTATCGACCACGATGGTGATTAAATGGAGGTTGTCCATTCTTTTTTATTGTACAATCTTGTATTATGGTATAAACTATTAGGCGCTCTAACATATTTGCTGCTCAGATATGTTTTAGAGAAGCAGAAACAACTTTTAAATTTAACAGTTCAATGTTTATAAAAATTGCAGAACTATCACTCAAATCCCTATGTAACGAGCTCAGATAATTATGAGAAAGGTCGTGACCCCATGGGAACATGATGGAAGGTTGTGACCCCGTGGTAATGTGATGAAAGTTTGTGATCCCATGGGGACATGATGCAAGGTCGGGGCCCCATAGGAATGTGATGAAAGGTCGTGACCCCATGGAGACATGATGAAAGGTCGCAACCCCATGGGAACATGATGAAAGGTCGTGACCCCCCATGGGACGTGATGACATATTATGTGATGCACATATCTATCTCATTAGTAACTGTACCTGAGGCCTCGCGGTCGGAAACAGCTGCCATGTAAACAAACTGTTTCCTCCCAAATCATTTAAATTTTCAACAACAAAATGTTTTTAATTAAAACACTTCTGGGCAGTAGTATGTTTTAATACATACAACTTATACTGTATAATACCAAAGATTTTTATGATAAAAACAGGCAATCTCCTTTTAATCTCCCTTTAAATAACCTCTTGACAGACAAATTATAACATCATGAGCAGGAAAAACAGACACTAAGAGTGAGAAATGTAGTTCCTGCCTGTCTTTAGGGATCATCTCAGAACATTGATGTCTGATATCAGACAAAATTACTTTTGTTTGGGGAGGGGGGTCTGAGGCAGTTTCGTCTGGCATCAGACATTTATATTTCACACTTCTGACTGATACTGTTAATATTGGTATCATCATATTAATGTTTACAAACTTCTGTCTGAGGGGGATGGGGGGCTACGGTCAGATGAAAGTAACTTTCTCTGATTTCAGAGATCGACGTTCTGGGATGATCCCTTACAACCCTAGGTGAAACCCACCTACTCCACAGACAGAGTTTGTTTGTGTAGCCATTAGTGTTCTGTTGGTCCCCCTGAGTGCTTCTACAATAGAGTCTTATATTTACCTGCTGAATAATAGCGCCTGTAAATGACGAGACGGAACAATAATGACCAGATACCCAACACTCGACTATATTACGCACCAGCATGTGATAAATGTGGAGAAACGTGTCCACTGCCATGGCAACATCCTACACATGCTGCATGCATATTTTATGCTGTACAAAATGTTATCCTCCTAATATTGTGGGTGCTTCATTAAACATGCCCATTCTAAGGTAAAATTAGCACACAAACGTGTTCATGAATTTACAAAGTATTCCCACATGTTGTGCGACAAAAGTTCAAAATGTCTTGCTGCTATTTTAAAGCTGGTGCAATTTTATTAATTCCACGTGGCTTCAGGTTGGTAAACTGTAGAAATGAGCGCCTGGTGACAGACACCAGACAAATCCGGAAAACAACTGTCTTCACGCAGTAATTGCTGCATGTCTGAATACTTCCCAGAGAAGTCAAGTTGGAATGAACTGATCTGCCAGTGGATGAATTGTAAAAGACAGTCCTGGCCACCATGCTGTATAAGAACTGATAATGACTTGTTTCTAAGTAAAGACACAAAAAGGAGTGAATCACAGCTACAAGTCATACGTACTAGTACTTGTAGTGGGTTTGAGCCAGAGACAAATAAATTGTATTTATCTTATCAATGTTTGTTACACTTAAACTGCAATATGTTACAGGAACTGTGTGAACATTTGGGGCCAGTGTAACAGTCTATCTTATGCCCTGGATATTTCCCCCACCGGGGAGAGAGAGCCTAAGATATCTTCCCCCACCCTGTATATCTTACCCCTCTAGCGTGCTGTCTATTTTAGGATTAGGCAGCACAGTTTCCAGTGAATAGAGCTGTGTGTTTTGCTGTTTAGACAGTTGATCCTGCTCAACCCATGAGTTATTTTAATGGATTAGAATATTTACACTGTATTTGTTACCGTATATATGAACATTTATACAAACATTTTAAACTTCATGTAGATACGCACTCTATCACATTTCTTGAACTTGTTTAGGTGGGGGAGGGACAAGGAAGGGGGGTGGGTACGACATTCAGCATGGGAAAGATAAGTTACCACTCTGGCATGTTTACTGCGATTCCGTGATGTTGGTTGCACAATTAAATAATACAACAATGATAAACAAAATGTAATTAATTCGGTCTATCTAATTCCAAACTGGACTTATTTTTATTCTGCATAAAAACAGTTACTAACATAAGTTTGGTACAACAGCCATTCCAACATTCCATCCTCGTGTTTAATCAATCTATAATTAGGAAAACAGCTTTGACCTGAGCAGTGCATCTAGACCAGGAGACAACTCTTTGTCAAAACAAACAGCCTCACTGGTGAGTATCAGCAGAAGACAGGACTCGGGGGAAAGGGCAATGGTTTACCTTTTAATAAAGGTGCCAAATCAATTAAATGCTTTGATCCGATCATTTAAAATTCATTTTGGGAATTGTTTTAGAATAAATGAAGGAGCTGCAGTAACAAAATTATGATGAAAATGCAATTACTAATAATAATAATAGTAGTAATAATAGTAGTAATAAAGTAAGAAAAACAAGATAGTAATAATATCTTCTTTTTCACCTAAATCCTCACAAACCAAGCTCATAGGCATGTTATATAATTTCAATATATCATTAAGAGCAACTTTGTTAAAAAGATAGAATACTGAGAGCTGCATTTATGTATATATAAGCAACACAACTAGGTGGGGTAGATAAACAGAAAATACTCAACTTGATAACTGTTTGACATAGAACTTGAAACAATGTCAACAATACTTGTATCTGAAGTAACTTTGTGTTGATAGGTTTATTTATTTACACATGTACCTGGCACATCTTCCAGACTCCTTCAAACTCCGATGTTATTGCATGCACTGCTTAATGGCATTACGCAATTACACGGAATATCACACAGGAAGTTTGGGAAATTAAAACATGAATGGCAATCCTATAATCGAAGTTCATTCCGTTTAATGTCAATAAGGAATTAGCAGGGATTTGCCAGTTGTGTTGATCCATATAATCTGTGCGGTTTCACGAGAGACAAACTAGCACAAGGATACAGTGGGACATTAATGATTTCTGCCATTAATCAAATGATACATCAACTGGCATGATCTGCAGACATGCTGTTTCATTTGGATTACCCATATTCAATAGTTTATGGATTGTTTTGGGGAAATGGGTGCAACAGCTGCGGCTGTATGGGTAATCTACATATCGGACCCTGACCTGGTTAAAGTTCACCTCACCCACAAAGGGTGGCTCATATCAGTAGTGATGCCACCTCACGTAAAGATCAGTATGAAATCTAATTTCATACCTAAATTTACGCAAGGCACCAACACAACACCAGGTAGAATGAAAATGGCCAGGATTTATTTCTGACATTTTAAACGTGAAAACATGCAATATTTACAACAAATGTGGGCCAATGGAGGTCCTCATACATTGCGTCGTTTACCTAAACATCACACGACAAGAGGCCCACATTATGGGTATGAATAATAATATACGGAAATTAAACAATGATCCACGAATCACGTGGTACAATGATTATATAAATATATCAGTATTGTAGCTAATAAGGTTATATATAATATCCAGAGAGGTGGGGCCATTCCGCCACCAGACATGTGACCGCCCCACCAACACCTCAATTTCGTTATCGGGAACTCGAATACGGGAAACTTGTTTGGATACGTCCGCTCACTTGAGAACCTAGATCGTTGTGTGCTGCAATTTCCCCGCGCACAAGTTACGCGGTCTTTCTGCGCTATGCTGATTGGCTGGGAGTTTACCTTGTATTACTATGCAGTTGTCATGCAACAGCTGCGGCTGTATGGGTAATCTACATATCGGACCCTGACCTGGTTAAAGTCCACCTCACCCACAAAGGGTGGCTCATATCAGTAGTGATGCCACCTCACGTAAAGATCAGTATGAAATCTAATTTCATACCTAAATGTCTAGATACACAAAATATGAGGAAGGAACAAAAGCTTGGAAAGCAGAAGAAACAACATTTTACAAGTTCTAGAGAAACAAGATTTAACAAGTCCTAAAGAAACAATAGTTAACAGGTCCTGGAGAAACAAGAGTTAACAAGTGCTAGAGAATCAAGAGTTAACAAGTCCAGGAGAAACTAGTTAACAAGTCCAGGATAAACAAGTTAACAAGTCCTGTAGAAACAAGAGTTAACAAATTCTATAGAAACAAGATTTAACAAGTCATAGAGAAAGAGAAGAAGGTAGAAGGAGAAGAGGATGACAGACATTAAGACAGAGAGGCTGCACCATGAGAGATCTTAAACCAACAGGAATGAACAGCAGAGAGTGAGTGAGAATGGCACAGTATTGTGATAGGTGGAGATGGCTCATTAAGATGGTGGAACAGACCAAGTCGTGTGACTCCCATCCAGCAAGGGATCAAGGGGAAGATTACAACTGAGCTAACGAGTGTGTGTGTGTGTGTGCGTGCACGTGTGTGTGCGTGCATGTGTATGTGCGTGCGCTTGCATGTGTGGTATGTTAACATTTTCCTCCTAGACAATTTACATCGCATGTACCAAACTTTCAGGAATTAACTTATAACCGTTAAAAAAAAAGTAGTGCCTTTATTTTTTTTTATTTGCCATTGGTTGAAGGTTCTTCTCAGTTGTAGGGTTTGTACAATATGTTAGATGGACGTAAACCGATTGTTCATAACGTGTTTTGACACTCTAAACATCTACAAATTTAATTATTTTGTGTACCTTATGTTTCTGGATAAATCAGTGAAAATACTGTTTCTTTGTTCCTATGTCAGATCATTAGTAATCTTTTATAAAGCATAACTTCTCAGTGATGACATTACAAAGTCCTATTAATAGCAGGGGTAATCAATTGAAACAGAACATCAGAACTAGCTTGTGTTCGTAAATATTTGGTCAGATTTGGTTGGTGAATTATTTTTTTGTACAAACATCATTATGTTTCCAGACAGCTGATAATTTAATTATTTATTTTTACGTGTCCCAATACATGTGGACATAACTGTACGACTACTTTAGACTGACCTGTCTCGAGGAGTTGGAGCAGTCTGTTGTCCTCCCCGTCCCGGGCTATCCTTAGGATGACAGGGACTGTGCTCAACTCTTTACTCAGCTCCACGGGAAGCGTCTCGGCAACCTTCTTTTGCTCCAGCACTGTCCACCGCCACTGGAACTTGTCTGGGGTGTCCTGGAGAAACAAGAGTTAACAAGTCGTACAGAAACATGAGTTAACAAGTCCTGGAGAAACAAGAGTTAACAAATCATAGAGAAACATGAGTTAACAAGTCACAGAGAAGCAAGAGTTAATAAGACAGAGAAACACAATTTAACAAGTCTTAGAGAACTAAGATTTAACAAGTCCTAGAGAAACAAGTGTTAACAAATTCTACTGACATAGTTAACAAGTCTCACAAATATATTTAACAAGTCCTGGAAAAAAGATTTAATAAGTCCCAAAGAAACATATTTACCAAGTCCTACAGACAGAGTTAACAAGTCCTACAGACAGGTTTAACAAGTCCTACAGATAGATTTAACAAGTCCTGTAGATATAGGGGGTGTAGGGTAGAACCTGGAGGGATAGTCCCTTTGGTGATGGGCAGCCGCTCCACTTTTGTGGAGGCTCTAACCACTGGTTCCCACAGTCTATCTAGCTCATGTATGGCTCCTAGGAACTGCTAGTGTATGGCAGTAGCCACACCACGGGCAATGGTCTCGGCTGACCAGCAAAACTACATGAGTAAGGCTGGTAAGCTAATGCCTATTGAGTCGAGGGACGTCTGCCCTCAGTACACAAAGACTGTCTCGGAGGAGTAGGCGGCCAGCCGATTGGCTACATCCCCGGCTACAAATGTGAAACAGCAACAGCCTTTCACCAGGCTGCAAGGTACGTACCAAGACGCATGTGGAAGGACCGGTGACCCGCTGTCCTGCGGTGCAAGACTTTTCAGTTAAGGAATAATGGAGTTAACCATACACAAACCAGTGGAAAGCAATGGGCAACTACCGCTGTATTAGCCCAAGAAACCTTGATGGAGAATACAGACAGTAAAAGAGGTCCTAGTGGTGAGCCCCCCAGGCTGGATAGGACGACACATACTGGGGAAGAGCTTGGAGATGTTGGAAGTAACGCCAGAGCTGATGATGGTAGTAAGCCCGACTGTGCGGGAGGTAAAACCAGCAACAAAAAGCTAAAAGGGAAAATCCGTGTGGCAACATGGAACATCAGAAAAACGAGTCATGGAACACTACAAATGGTAACATCGGAAGCAGAAAGATATGGGGTAGATATATTAGGGATTGCGGAACACAGGTTGGCCGGACAAGGACACTTTCGCCCGGTTTCAGGAGGAAAGTTTATATACTCAGGAGCAACTAAGTCAGGGATGAGTGGTGTTGCATTCTATCTGTCAAAGAAAACTGAAAATGCACTATTAGGATACAATCCGGTCAATGACAGAATTATTATCATACGAATATGGGCAAAACCCATGAATATAACATGTATTCAAATTTATGCACCAACGAGCACTGCAGACGACGATGTAATAGAAACGTTTTATGATACACTGCAACGAACAGTTGACGAGGTAAACAGGAGAGACATGGTAGTACTGATGGGCGATTTCAATGCAAAAGTTGGCAGTTGTCAAAATGAAGAAGAAAATGGAAATATCGGGAAATATGGACTAGGCGAGAGAAATGGGAGAGGAGATAGACTTGTTGAGTTTATCATAGAGAATGAACTGATGATCACCAATACTTTCTTCAAACAACATCAAAGAAGATGTACACTTGGACAACACCAGATGGTCGGAACAGAAATCAAATCGACTTTATACTGATACCAAAACGATGGAGGACGTCTGTCTTTAATGCAAAGACATTACCGGGAGCCGATTGTGGCTCTGACCATGAATTGCTAAGCGCCAAGATTGCGATAAAATTAAGAAAGAAGAAGAGAGGGAAAGAGATAGTGAGGTATGACGTCAGTGATATCAAAGAAGGATATCGAGTAGAGGTTATGAACCGTTTCGGAGTATTACAGACAGTGGCTGACGAGAAGGAACCAGAAGAGTTGGCAGTAGAAATTAGGAACATCATTATGGAATCAGCTGACAAACACCTCACTAAAAAGAGGAGACAAAAACAACCATGGATAAGCAAAGACACACTGCAGATGATTGGCGAAAGGAAAGAGTTAAAGAAGAACAAAGAAATGAGTGAGAATTATCACGAGAAATACAGAGAGAAGTGCAAGATGATTAAACGAATGTGTAAGGAAGACAAGAAGAAATATCTAGAGAAGAAATGCAAAAAGATAGAACTATGTATGAGAAGGAACGATAGTCGCAGTATGTTCGAGGAAATCAAATCTATGACACAGTCGTTCAAACCTAGACTTGGCGTTATTAAAAATGAAACGGGAATGACTCTGACAGAAAGCGATGACATACTTGAAAGATGGAAGCAATATTGTGAAAGCATGTTTAAGAAAGAAGAAACAGATGAGGTAGACATGGATGAAGGCAGAGAGAGGACAGAACCAGAAGATGAACTTGAGCCTTTGCGTTCAGAGGTGGAGTGGGCAATAAAAAGTCTAAAAGACGGAAAATCACCTGGCACTGATAACATCACTACAGAGCTAATAAGAGCAAGTGGCGAAGCAGGCGTGGATATCTATCACACATTATGCAAGAAAATATGGAGAAGTGGAACATGGCCCATGGACTGGAAACGAGCCATCCTTATACCAATACCGAAAAAAGGTGACATACAAGAATGCTCAAACCACAAGACTATATCCCTCATCAGTCATGCGAGCAAATTTATGCTAAAAATCATAATGAAGAGAATCACAACAAAATTAGAAAGTGAAGTCAACAGAACACAAGCTGGTTTCTGGACTGGAAGAGGAACAAGAGATCACATTTTCAACCTGAAGATGTTAATTCAGAAATGCAGAGAATTCAACCATGACCTTAGGATCTGTTTCATAGATTATTCAAAAGCTTTTGATAATGTTAGTCATCAACAACTATGGAAAACCTTGATACACACGGGATTTGACCAGAAAATTACATCACTTATCCAAAATTTATATGTTGGACAGCAGTCTGTAGTGAGATTAGAGTGTGGTACCACAGATTGGTTCCCAGTCGGCAAGGGAGTGAGACAGGGGTGCATTTTGTCCCCCCACCTATTCAGTCTATACACAGAGAATATCATGAGAGAAGTCGAGACTGACACGAGAAGCAAGTTTTTTAATGGACTGAAAGTGAATGGACAGGAGATATATGAATTGAGATATGCCGATGACACAGTGTTAATATCCGATACAAAAGAGGGATTGGATAAACTGATAACTACTGTTAAAGAGCACAGCGAGAGGAAAGGATTGAAACTAAACGTAAAGAAGACTGAGATTATGGATGTGAAGGGATGTCGAGAACCATCAGAGGTCACAGTAGATGGCGAGGAAATAGAACGAGTGAAAAGTTTTGAATATGTGGGGTCACTGATAGAAGCGGACGGAGATGGGACGAAAGAGATCAAGCGGAGGTTGGAAATGACGAGTAAAAAGTTGACGGAGATGAAGAAACTGTGGAAAGCAACGAACAAAGATATGAAACTACGAATTATCCGAGTCTGCATATTTCCAACGGCTACATATGGATGCGAAACCTGGACTCTTAATAAGAACATTACTAAACGTATAAATGCATTTGAAAACAAGTGTTATAGAAAGATATTACGAGTTTCGTGGACTGAACGCAGAACTAACGAATCCATCGCAGAAGAGCTTGGTGTTATACCCGGGACTTTATTGAACTTTGTAAAGAAACAGAAACTAAGTTATTTCGGCCATGTGAAACGGGACAATAGGGGAAGGACATAGAGGAATGGATGGGAGCCAACATCTGGCGAGTGGGGAGACTGGCAAACGAAAGAGCTGTCTATAGACAATCCATCAAGGCTGCAATGTCCGGAAATGGATAAGCAAATCCCCTACAGACATACTTAACAAGCCATACTGATGCATTTAACAAGTCATACAGACAGAATTTAACAAATTGTACAGACTGATTTAACAAATCGTACAGACATACTTAACAAATCATACAAACATACTTAACAAGTCCTACGGTCAGATTATGAAGTCTATACAGACATATTTAACATGTTTGTCAGTCAAATTTAACAAGTCCTAGAGACGGATTTAATAAATCCTAGAGACAGATTTAACAAGTCCTATTGAAGTAATCAGAAGCCAGTATGATTCTCTATGCATGGATAGTGGTAGTGTAAAAGTGGCAATACAAATGATCCTGATCTGATAACTGGTACCATAAAATAAGGACAATTCCATAAATTAGTTGGCATCAAACCATCAAGGAAACAAACAAAACCCTGTCTTTGTGTAACATCAATCTGCTAACTTCATTCAGTCTGTTCAAATGCAAGAGTGAACCACACTGTTTTGAACCGAAACTTGTTGAAATTGTGTGACAATCCACTACATGATTTCCCTCATCTCTTAAAAAGATTTCCCTGGTTATAGTAACTGTTCATGTAAGCAAATTTAGTCATCTTCTATGATTTACTTTAACCATGCTTTAGTATTTACCAATTATCTACAATAGACAGTGTTATGCTTTATAAAGCAGCATATTGCTTGTTTAATTGGAACTGGAAACACTAGACATGTACAACTCGAATTTGACCGGAAGACAACAACCCTTTATTACCATCAACGGTGTAAGAGCTCACTGTAGTAAGTAGCTGTATAACGTACCAGTTATAACGATCCTGATACATGACATCCCTCCTTTAAGACTAAAAAAAACTGTATTCATAAACTCAAAAACACATTCATCAGCTTTAACGAATGTTCGCTGTGGATAAATCGATATCAAGCGAGTAGCAAACTAGGCTAAAAGTCACATTATATCGACTATAAAAAATCACATACAATGTCACATAATGGTTACTTGCGAAACAGATCAATAATACTACCAATGTCAAATAGTATTGAAAAACACAATTAAATGTCAAATCGCATAGGCTTTCTGATTGCACGACCGTATCTAGAGAATCGTTCATTCTGTGGAATCTCTTCTTGCAGAGGTGGCTCAGCGACGACTCTTCGTGGCGGCACAGCGACGAGTCTTCGTGGCGATGGCACGTCTGGCGGTACCGGCATCTGAAGAGCGTTACCTTCTCCTCGAACGTCGGGATCGTCCATCTGAGGAAGAATCAGCGGCGGCTGCTCGCGTGTCCTCCGTAGATGACGACGATTGCGACGGAGTTCTCCTCCCTCATGCTGGATCACGTATGACCTCAGACTCTCGTGTGTCCGCTGAACGATAGCGGGATCCCAGCCCCACTTTCTCTGGACTCGTACTACATTACCAGGTTTCAACGGCTTCAATGATGTAGCACCGTGGTCATAGTCTTGTTTGAACCGTGTCTGTCTGTCTGTCAAGTCCTGTTTCGCGTTTACGACTCGCGGCTCAAGAACGGCTTTGGTTGTCGGCAACTTTGACCTCAGTAGTCTGCTCATTGCCAGTTGTGCCAGTGCATAGCGGAGTCCACTGATCGGCGTGTTCCTGTATTCTAGCATCGCTATGTAGGGATCACGACCCTCTTCGTCTGCCTTCTTGAGGAGCGATTTCAACGTTTGCACGACTCGCTCTGCCTGCCCATTCGATTGAGCATATGTCGGGCTCGATGTAGTCACTGTGATACCCCAACTCTTCGCGAATTGCCGAAAACTATAGCTACCAAACGGTTGGTTGTCTGCTACGATCTCTTCGGGTATTCCATGACATGCACTGATGCTCAACTCAGTGCCAACTCGGGATACTTCGAATAATAGTCAACCACTACTAGGTAGTCTCGACTTTTGAACGACATAATGTCCATTGCGACTTTCCGGAACGGGCCGTCTGGGATTTCGTGTGCTATCATCGGCTCCTTCTGATTACTCCGGGCGAACTGTAGGCATGTTATGCACCTCGAGACAGTGTCCTCGATTGCTCTGGACATTCCCGGCCAGAAGATAGCTGATCTAGCTCGAGATTTCGTCTTCTCCATCCCCATGTGTGGTTCGTGCAGCACTTCCAGCATGTCCGACCTCATCGACTCTGGAATGACAATTCGTTCGCCTGCAAACACGAGTCCGTCGTCTGCACTCATCTCATCTCTCATGTTCCAGTACGGTCTCACGTCCTCTGGTACAGCTGCCCTCGACTCTGGCCAGCCGTTCATCACAACCTGAAATAGTCGCTGAAGAGTCACGTCATTGGCTGTAGCACTTCGGATTTGCTCGAGTCTGGCTCACCCTCTATGTAAGCACGTGAGAGAGCGTCGGCTATGTACAGCAGCTTCCCTGGTACATATGACAGGTTTATCTCGTATCGCTGTAGCTTCAACATCATTCGTTGTACGCGTGCCGTTGCGTTTCCGATCGGTTTCTTCATTATAATCTCAAGCGGCTTATGATCAGTCTGCGCTTCGATTTCCTTGCCATAAATGTACTGATGAAACCTGGAAGTCGCGAAAACGACCGCTAACAGTTCTTTCTCCAACTGTGCATAGTGTAGCTCTGCACCGACTAGTGCCCTTGACGCATAAGCAACAACCTGCCCTTCTTGTAGAAGACACGCCCCATGTCCACTCTTTGACGCGTCCGACTGCAACGTTACTGGTTTGTTCACGTCGTAGAACCTCAGCACTGGCAAACTGCTTAGAATTGTCTTCAACTCGTTCACTGCATCTGTATGCTCTTGTGTCCAACACCACGCCGCGTCCTCTTTCAGCAGTGCACGTAGAGGACCAGTGATGTGCGACTCTCGCGGGATGAACTTTGCCTGATACTTCACAACGTTCAGAAACCTCAGGACTGCGCGCTTATCCTCAGGCAGTGGCATATCGACGATGGCTCTCACTTTGCTAGGGTCTGGGCTGAGGCCTGCTTCCGATACTATATGTCCCATGTACAGCACCTCATTGACTTTCAACTGCACTTTTGACGAGTTGAACTTCACGTTTCGTTCTCTTGCCCTCTGGAAAACAGCACGCATGATGGCATCGTGATCTTGTTCATCATCCCCCGCGACGATGATGTCATCGGCTATCACGTACGCTCCTTTGATGTTACCAAACGTTAGTAGCATGCGTTTCTGCAGTACTTCACTTGCTGAACTGATGCCAAACGGCATGCGCAGAAACCTTTTTCTGCCCCATGGCGTGTGGAACGTGCAGAGGTAACTGGACTCATCCGACAGTCTGACGTGCCAGTACGCCATCGACATATCTATCACTGAAAATACTTTCTTTCCAGCTAGACGCGACTGCACATCCTCAGGAGTCGGGATCTCGAAATGTTCACGCTTAATCGCTCTATTGAGTGGTTTCGGGTCAAGACATAATCTCAACGATCCATTCCGCTTCTCCGTTATGACCAAGTTATTCACCCATGGTGTAGGTTGTTCTACATCTGCGACGATTCCATCCCTCTCTAGCTTGTCTAGAGCCTTCTTTAAACTCTCCACTCTGGTGTATGGAAGTTTCCTGGTTGCCTGGACTACCGGCTGTACATCCTCTTTCAGCTCGATATGATACGGATGCTCAAGTTCTCCAACTCCAGTGAACACGTCTTCATATTCGTTCATCAGAGTGTCACTCGTTAATGGCTTCTCACGTGACATCTCGCCCACTCGTTAGACAAGTCCCAATGACTCGCACGCTCGACATCCAAGTAGTGGCACATTGGTGTGCGTAGTGACAAAGAACTCGATCAGTGTCGGTTTGTCCGCGTTCTCTGGTATGCACAGAAGCTTGACCGTGCCGGCTGGCTTCACTTTGACGTCATTCACGAATGCCGACAGTATCGTCTTTGTAGGCTGCAAGGCTGCATTCGGCTTTAGTGTCTCGTAGATCGTCATAGGCAACACATTCGCCTGTGCGCCAGTGTCCAACTTGAAGCTTATCTGCTGGCTGCCAATCATCATCTTCGTCATCCAGTCATCATCATGAGTAGTGTGTGCATGCACGTCCAAGAATAACGAACCCAGATACAGACATTCATTACTCTCACATTGTTCATTGTTCACCATCCGCACCTTCCTATCGACTGTAGCAGTGCGGTGGTGTTCGCACATTACTGCGAAGTGGTTCCACCCCTTGCAACGGTTTCACTGTTTACCGTACGCAGGGCATGACTTTGGTGGGTGTGACCTGCTACAGAATTTGCAGTGAATGCTTCCCTGTGTAGCCCGTGGTCTCGGTATACTATTATAACCACCCACAGTGTCATTGTTAGTTCCATTGATACCCCTGCCAACTGCATGGGAGCCCTTGCTAAACGTGCTTGAACGAGATCTCTGCTTCACTACATTCACTTTAGCTTCTGGCTTTCCTTCAGACGCCATGACCTTCAGTTGCGCTCTTGTCGTCTCGGCTGCATGGCACACATCTAATGCCTTAGCTAGCGACAGATCTGACTCTCTCAAAAGTCTCTCTTTAACACGCTCGTCATTGACGCTGAACACTATCTTGTCACGGATCATCAGATCCTCCTGGTCACCAAATTCACACATTTTAGCTTTCATTCTCAAGTCCTTGATCCACTGATCCACTGGTTCCCCATTGCCTTGATTGCGAGACCAGAAACAATGTCGTTCGTAAACTGTATTTTTACGTGGTTTGCAGTAGTGACGGAATTTGTCTAGCACCGTTTCCCAGTTGTCTCTATCTTCTGCTGGTGGGACGTTAGCAGGTCCTGCTGGTTTGAACTCAAACTGGTTGAATACTTCCTGGGCTTCCGGTCCAGCAGTATGTAGTAGTATGGCCACTTGGACAGCTTTAGGCTTCTTGTTCAATTCACACGCTGTGTAAAATGTCCTAAACTGCTGCTCCCAACTTCTCCATGCCTCATCTAAGTTGCTGGCATCGAACGCAATACTACTTGGTGGCTTGAAAAATTCCATTGTTCAGTCGTTGACAGTGACTCGACGTTTTGACACACAGTTCAGTTCAATTTTTAGTCGTCACTTCAAACTTCACCAACACAGTTTTTCCGACCAACACATCCTACCCTAATAGTTTGTGTAGTTTGTCTTCTGACACCATGTTATGCTTTATAAAGCAGCATATTGCTTGTTTAATTGGAACTGGAAACACTAGACATGTGCAACTCGAATTTGACCGGAAGACAACAACCCTTTATTACCATCAACGGTGTAAGAGCTCACTGTAGTAAGTAGCTGTATAACGTACCAGTTATAACGATCCTGATACATGACAGACAGAGAATTGAATATATTTGAGTGTTTGTATTTGAGTAGTTTCTGACACACTGTACTACACGTATCTTCGTGTATTTTTCTTTCTGTAGTACATATACATGTACGGTATGCATTAATTTTATTAAACAAACTTGCAACTACCTGCAGTATTTGTACTATGTATTATCTGCATTTTCAACTTAATTTTGTTACTGCAATATCTTCATTTATTCTAAAAAAATAAATGAATTTTAGACGATAGGATCAAAACATTTAATTAATTTTGCATCTTTAATTAAAAGTTAAATCATTGTCCTTTCCCCTCCATCCTATCTCCTGCTGATACTCATCAATAAGGCTGCATATTTGTTGTTTGTTATGACAACGGATTGTCTCCTGGTCAAGATGGCCAGCTGAAGTCAAAACTATTGTTGTATTTATAGATTGATGAAGAAGTCCAGGCACATCAACAATTTTCCTTATTCTCTGTCATTGATCCTGTTTCACCATTTTTATCACCATCAGCCTCTTTCCTCCCATCTCTCGCTCCCATTCACCTCTACAACCCTCTTCTCCCTCTATCTTCCCTTCTAAGGACATCCACTCTCGGCATTAACCATTCTCCTTCATTCCATGAGTCCTGTCAATATGTTGTTCTCCTCTTGTTTCCCTGTATGTCCAAGGTAAGGCTGCCTCAACATACTGGTCCTCCATTTATGTTTCTTTTTGTTTCTTTCCCTTCACAGTTTTTGCACTGCTGACTCCTCCAACAATCTCCACTCCCATGAGCTATCATTTTGTCTCATTCTCCACACCTCTCTAAATATTTCCAAAACTCTCTACACAATCCTCCCATCTCAGTCTTGGTCTTCCTCCATCTCCTTTTACTCTCCACTCTCTGGCCATCTGCTTTCTTTGCCAACCGTTCTTCTCCCATTCGCTCCACAAATCCAGCCCAATTTAGTTGACTCCTGCTCGCTATATCAACTGTAATGAAATATCTTGATTGCACAAATGTTTTTTAATTAACCAGTCTTTCCTTTCAGTATCAATAATTTGACCATTATGATTATCCATTGATAAAAACGACATTGTCATTCAGTATACATACAAAGAAAACAAATTTTGGGAAGATATTTTTTAACTATATAAATGATGATGGTCAAATTATGTTTAAACAAATTTGGTTGGTCGTTATATTAGAATTGATATTGTTTAAATACTAGTACATGCCAAGACTTTATAATAAAATAATCTTACTTCTGTATATATGTTAAAACACGGAGCTGGAAAAACATACATTTATTTAAATAATTAAGTCCTTTTAATTAATTGATAACTAGTAACACTTGGTCATAATTGATAAATCTCCCTCGAATGTTCTTCTTTCTAATTTAGTCCACAGCAATTTTTTTTACTTAACTTCATATTTGTGCGAAATTAACTTTATAAAGACAAGGTACTTATTTGATTGTATTTCATAACTCGTGATACATGTTTCCTGGTTTGTAAAGGTGTTGCCTTACACAGGTATGGTAGTTGAACTCTGATTAACCCTTTATGAGCATTGTGTCATCTGCATAATATGTGTCCGTTACATAATCGTCGATCACATATAAATTCTATTACAGTTGCTGTTAGCATAATGGTCGTCATAAAATTTGAATTGCACCACGCATGCAGAAAGTAATTTAAAACATATTGCACCACAAGCGTTTCATTATAGATCTGCACGTTATTATATTCTACAATCTCCTGTAGTATTAGTTGAACTAATGACTTGTGTCACTTCAAATCTAGTTAAATCCTAGTTGATTTGTGGGTTTTATTTTTGAATACCCTGAAGTTAATACTAATAGATCTATCACTTTCCTGCATTGGTGATGAAGAACATACCTTGAAGGGGGTCATGGGATTGAGCCCCCCAAGGAGTGAGCAAGGAAAAGATACATTGAATAGGGTCACAGGGCTGAGCCTCCTGAAGGCTTGGGTCATGAATGTCATACTTCGAAGGAGAACATGGGACTGAGCCTCCTAAAAGAGGAAGGACATAGCTTGAAGAGGGTCATGGGATTGAGCCCCCTAACAGAATGCATGATGAACAACCTACCTTGAAGCAGGTCATGGGACTGAGCCCCCTAACAGAATGCATGATGAACAACCTACCTTGAAGGGGGTCATGGGACTGAGCACCCTACAGGGTGTGTGAAGAAGAACCTACCTTGAAGGGGGTCATGGGACTGAGCCCTCTAGCAGAGTGTGTGAAGATAAACCCACCTTGAATGGTGTGATGGGACTGAGTCCCCTAATAAAGTGGGTGTTGAAGAACATAGGGGGTGATGGTACTGAACCCCCACTATGAGTGGGCAATAAGAACCTACCTTGAAGGGGGTCATGGGACTGAGCCCCCTGGCAGAGAGTGTGAGGAAGCTGCCCCCACCATGACCATGGTTCTGTTGCTTGGCGCGCACTTTGCGGTAGTGACGTTGCATGTGGAGGAGGGCAAGGTTGAGGGCATCTCGCAGCTCTGCACTCTCCACATCCACCGTCAGCTTCAGCAGGAACTCGTGGATGAAGGCGGCTGCTTTCTGGAAGTCTACAACAACACAGGCATCCAACCTTGAAGACATCTTAGCTCTACATCTAGAGGATTGATAGTTTGGTGTCTAACTAGAATCGATCTAGCATATATGTATCTTAACATTTCCCTCTTAGATGGTTGTCAAACTTTCAAGGATTAATCAACGAACCCTAGAGTAGGACCTACATCTTTTCAAAATACCCCACATACATACGTTAAGACACCGTTTTGGAGTAAATCAGTTCATTCTATAACGGTTCTATGCGTAATGTTCACATGATATATAAAACCTAACCTAACAATCACAGCAACAACGCGCACAGAAAACACTTTGGGAAAACGTCTCCTGCGTCAAAGACTTGGCATCATGGAGTAGACACAGACACAATACTGCTTATTTCTACCCCCATGCCAATACAAATATTATTTGACAATTCCACACTATCCCGACTAGGGCCTATTGATGGATGTAAACTTCATATTCTCTTTAACTTTCATCAATTTGAACAAACAACGATTATCTGTGAACAGTGTTTATGTAACGAAGCTCTGTGTTTTCTAAAATTTGGTAAATATTAATTTCACAATTGTATTCTACCAAGGTGACGGGCATATTTGCTAGTACATGTTACATACTAGCTTTGTGTACATGTATACTGGTGAACATTACATGAATCGATCATAGTTAAGAAAATATGCTGTTTTGCAAAGAAACACGGATAAAAAGTTTACAAAATCAATATCTTGATAATCATTTATTAATATCTTAAATCAGTAGTCATTATTTAATTGATACAATTAAAAAAAGTGTTAGAAAAGTTGTTTTAAATTCAATGAAAAAACATGATTCACAAACTGATGCTATTTCACCAATTGGTCATGGTGGCCTCGAATAGCCTCATTTTACAGTCAGATGCAGTACACTGCTAAACCAAATGCAGTGGGCTGTTTGTTAACTTTCCTGTTTTAATATTGTAAGTAAGTGTATGTATTTTGTTAAATTGTGAACTATGAAGTACATTTCTATCACCATCATTGATTGTTATGATTTGTGATGTGTTAGTGTCAAACTTTGCACCCTAGGTACTTAAACACCTCAAAAGCTTGTTTATATAAATTTTCTTTTAAAATGTTTACTTAATAGGACAGTTACGCTCTTACTGAAAATATATCCGACTAATGGCGTATTTAACGTAATATCCAGAAAGACCTCAAGGCTTACGCTACGGTTGACCAATTTGTGAGAGGGCACAAACCATGTAAGGTAAGTATATTTGTGGACAATTATTGGCAAATGAGATTGAGAATGGAAGGCATACGGGGAACACTGCAACTGAGATGGGAGGGTTGTGGGGAGAGAGGGTATGGTAGACATAAGAGGGGTAGAGAAGGAGAAATAGAGGGTGGGATGAACATGGCAGTGCAGGAACAGGGATGGAATCGTGGAAGAAGAAACAAAAACATTTCTACTCAGAAATTACCTGAACATAAACCCGATTTCCAATGGACTAAATCAACTGAATTACACAAAATAAAACAATTAAAATTATTTTATATAATTTCAAAACCAGACTAAAGATTCAAGATCCAGATTCAAAAACATCATTGTTCATTTAAAACGTTGCATTAAAACGGAAATTTTCCTTTAATTACACTATGAAATGTCAGTAACTAAATTGGTAATAAACATAAAATTGGTAAAACTCATGTTATGGAACTTTATAGTCAGCACTAAAAATTTGTAAAACACTCAAATTATTACAAGTAAACATAATATGTATGGCATATGTCAGTAAACAATTACAGTTAAAAATGTGTAATTGGCTGCGGTGATGTGCACTGAAATGTCTATTTTACGCTATTACAAGTGACAAGAATGATCTGACAAAACTAACAACGAAACATAGATCCCAGCAAAGAGGCAGCCAATTAGGCACTATAGCTGGAAACATGCCAGAAGTCTAAACAGACAGGTCTACCAGGCCATGTACTCATGTAGTCCAAGTGTTGCTGTTGCAGTGTATCCAGGCCCTCAGCCAGAAATAATTTGTTGCCAATCTTGCGTGGGAGCCATCCATGTCAATCAGAACCATTACTGGCCAGTTTTGTTCGTTTCAATGACAAACCGGTGTTCATTCATTTAATCAATACTGATCCACTTGCTTTGTTTCACTGCCAGTTGTGCCAATGATAGTCATTAATGTGGGCCTCTAGACGTGGAACTAATGGTAAATCTAGTGGCCAGCTGGCCCCCTCTAAATTTCACCTGTCTTATCAGTTGTATTTAGGCCAGTCATCTGCCAGTCTTGAAGAAGGGCAGACAGGTCTCTGGCTAAGCCTGTGAATGGGTATACTATTTATTTCCAATCTAAACCCAGCCAAGGAGCAACACACAAAGGGCAGCATCTGTCTCCATTACATTAACTGTTATCCTTAACCTTGTTCACATAGAGACACCCTCTGGAGGAGAGTTGTTCACCACTCTATTCTCTCAGGTAGTATAAAAGCCCTTTGGAAAACCATAGCATACCAGAAACATATATATATATAAGTAACTAAAGTTTTTTAATCACTTTGCCAGTTGGCAGATCAGATGCCAGTTGGTCGAAGGAGATGAATGAAGACAGAAGGAGGCAAGTGGACCTTGGCACATTGGAGGAGATGTACTTACAATGATCCACAGATCAGATGCCAGTTGGTCGAAGGAGATGAATGAAGACAGAAGGAGGCAAGTGGACCTTGGCACATTGGAGGAGATGTACTTACAATGATCCACAGATCAGATGCCAGTTGGTCAGAGGAGACGAATGAAAACAGGAGGCAAGTGGACCTTGGCACATTGGAGGAGATGTACTTACAATGATCCACAGATCAGATGCCAGTTGGTCGAAGGAGATGAATGAAGACAGAAGGAGGCAAGTGGACCTTGGCACATTGGAGGAGATGTACTTACAATGATCCACAGATCAGATGCCAGTTGGTCAGAGGAGACGAATGAAAACAGAAGGAGGCAAGTGGACCTTGGCACATTGGAGGAGATGTACTTACAATGATCTACAGATCAGATGCCAGTTGGTCGAAGGAGATGAATGAAGACAGAAGGAGGCAAGTGGACCTTGGCACATTGGAGGAGATGTACTTACAATGATCCACAGATCAGATGCCAGTTGGTCGAAGGAGATGAATGAAGACAGAAGGAGGCAAGTGGACCTTGGCACATTGGAGGAGATGTACTTACAATGATCCACAGATCAGATGCCAGTTGGTCGAAGGAGGTGAATGAAGACAGAATGAGGCAAGTGGACCTCGGCACATTAGAGATGTACTTACAATGATCCACAGATCAGATGCCAGTTGGTCGGAGGATATGAATGAAGACAGAATGAGGCAAGTGGACCTCGGCACATTAGAGATGTACTTACAATGATCCACAGATCAAAGTTAACACATAAATATCGATGTATATTTTACTTATCATAGGCATCAGAATTTGGGGCTTAGAAGGTTGAGTCCCCAATATTTTTGGTGGATGGCTGGGGAGTGCATTTGGGATTAGGGTTCTAGTGTTACTTACTCATTTGGATGTTTTAGAGAGCCTGGAAGTTGACTTTTAGGAGCCTCATAGGGGTGCAATTGGAGGTATTTGGAGAGCCTGAAAGTGTTTTTGGAGGAGTCTTAGTTTAAGGGGAGTACAATCGCTGGAGGTTTTTGGTGAAACCTATCCCCCAAAATATTCACCATGTTCTGACACCAATACACATATTGGGGAAACCATTTGACATGGCAGACCTTTTTAATAAATTCAAAAATTCCCAATTCAATGTTTTTTCTGAAAAGCAGTTCTAATTAATTTATACATGTATATGTATTGTATACTTTGAATTCTTCGAACATACAGGGGCTAACATATTTTGGCATTTTTAAATTATATAAATTTGTAATTTTATGAAAACACCTTAAAAATTGGCAATGAAACACCACGTGCAAAGGTTAACTGGAAACGCGGAGTGTGTGTGTGAGTGAATTTGATAAGAAACTATGCACTGTAACAATTAGACCCAGGAGTTCAATGTGTTGGCTGTATCTATCAGGTATATATGCTTGACTGCTCACATGCATATTTAATAGTCTCAGTGCCAATAGTCATTGTTATATTCAGCCTGTCAGAAAGATATTAATAAATTAATACTATATCCATGTTTACACACATACGTTCGGGCTGATCAATTATCAACTTATACAGCCGACATCTTTGTGGAATGACCAACATAATATATGTTTTGCTCAAGATACAAGTTGCAATTTAATTGTTCAGTCAGATATGAAAAATGCACTGGTGGGTTCAGTTACTTCAGCTACATATTGTATGATGGGGTGCACTGATATGTTCAGTCAAGCATGAAGGATGCATACGTGGATTCAGTCCTGAATATATGATGGATGTAATGGTGTGTTCAGCCAAGCATGAAGTGTACATGGGTGGGTTCAGTTCTATGATGGACATAATGGTGGGTTCAGTCAAGCATGAAGGGTGCACGGTTTGGTTCAGTCAGGTATGTGGGATGGACTGATGCATTCAGTCAAGCATGAAGGGTGCATTGGTGGGTTTAGTCCTGAAGGTATACTGTGTCATCGGTGTATGACCGATAGATGTATTCTGATGAATGGTGGAATGGGGGTTCAGTTATCAGTGTATGAATGGTGCATTGGTATGTTCAGGCACGTATGATGGGTGCACTGGTAGGTCTATAGTCAGGCATGAAGGGTGCATTCATAGATTTAATGTGTAGCTAAAGAAAAATGTCCAGTTTTAATGCAATGTTTAAAGCGGACAATAACGTTACTGAATCTTAAATCTTCAGTTCTGAAGGTATGAAGGGAAATGTGGTTAGTTATGAAAACTTGTGGGTTCAGTCAGGTATGAATTAAGGGTGTATTATATGCACTACTCATTTACCCCCGACCCCGTGCGGGTTGTAGCTGTCACTCTGAGTATGACGTGCACCATTCAATCACTGTTAATGTCATCACTGCATTTGGACGTGTGCGGTATGGTCTGAGACTGACTGTCACTGTCAGAGAGTTATTTTACTTCCCTGCTGAGACTGATTAGAATATGAAATTTACGGCTTAAAATTTAGGCTCGCGTCCAAAAGACACACATTTTCAACTTCCTACGACTAGTTCTACCCGAATCGGCAAGATACACCCAGGGCGAATTTCGTGTCAAGCTCTAGCGTAGCCTAAGCCTAAGCCAAGGCTACGCAAGCGACAATTACTGAATTAATGCGCGGACCGTGAACGTTTGGCACGTTGTGTGCCATAAAAATGCACAAACGCCGCAGCAAACCCACCTTTACGCTTAATCGTCATGCTTTCTTGTGTGTTGGGAGTGCGTACATCCAAATATATTGTCTAGTCCGGCGGGAGAATCCCTCCATTGTGTGAATAACGATAATGTTTTATTGCCTTTCCGAAATCACATGTTTAGACATGCACAAAAACTCCAAAGCACCGTCGAAGTCAAGGAACACAAATCCCACAAGGCTGTGCGAATGTCACCTCGGGTCACGGTCCAGTGATAGCTTACAGCGATATTCAAAGACTTCGCAAAACGGCGTTATCTGATCATTACTTTACCTTTTCTAAAGTTGTTAAACTGCACATTCGGTTCTATATTATGTCCTTAATATATGGGCTGTTTTTTTTACTGATAAATAGGTCTTCAATTAGTCACCTGGCCGAATTACTGTTTCAGGAAATGAGGAAAGTAGATCCGGTCTGATCCGCCGCCCATGTACAGTGTATCCTTACTACTTTGAGTATCCACCATTTTGTAATGTTGTAGGATTAATTTTTATATCTATCGTCATCCGTTCTGTACAGATTTCTTTTCTACTTTATTTGCCAAATTTGGAACATAGTCACACACCAGCAATGGCTGACACAGACAAGCTGAACATAGACAGCATTATAGCAAGACTTTTGGAAGGTAAATATTACGGGCACCGACTATGTATAGTCCTCCGCTCCGCCCTTAGTTTGATTTTTTAGGCGAGTGTTCATAAGCGCAAATGCATAAATGTGGAAACGACAATTGTTCTGTTACATTTGTTTATATAATATAAACACGTTGTATATATATTGCCAAGCAGTTATGCTTTTTAATTTCTTAAGTTATTAAAATTGCGAGTGGATACCTTGGTAACACCTTTTGTTGTGGAATTTTAACGACGTATTTCGATCTATGAATAGCCACATGACGAGCTATTTCGTGTTAATTTAAATGATGAAGTTATATTTTATAGTGTATGTCGTTATGTGTATGCTAAGAGTGTATATTTTACCATATCTTTCCTTATTAATTTTAAATTATGATGCATGTAACTTCAAACGGTTCTGGAATGGGTAACTTAACAGTCACTACTATGTCCGTGACTAATCCATGACGCAGGAGTGTACATTGTCATTGTTAATGGGTTTTAGCACTTGTGTAGAATTCGGACCCACCTCTATTTCGTTGTTACAGATTGATAAAATGGTCTGACAAATGGTAAATGTTGTTCAATTTGGGGAAATGTAAATGCCTCCACACAGGACATGGGAATGAAAATTTACAATATACAGTGGTAGGTATATCAGGTAAAAATTCAAATATGCTACTTTTTCAATTAAATGGTTCCACAAGATAGTGTTTGTTATGAACTTTATGAGTTTTTGAATTTTTGTGATATCTTCATTATTTCCGACGTAATTCCACTTTTTGTTCTCAGAAATACAACACTTTTTGGTATTGAATTTCAGTCCATTTCTTGTGCCCAAACTGGCCACAGAAGCTTGATGTACTGCATTTGATTATATAGGAAAATGGCCATAAAATTGTGTATATTGAAGATGTTTATGCGAAATAAGAAGTTATGTGACCAAAAAAATCATATTGATATGATTTGACCATGACCTAATTATTAATTGATCTTCATTGTATATTTGACCTAATTACTGTGATTATTTGCATTATTTGAATGTAATTAATTAGGAAATGCCTACTAAACTATTAGAGGATTGAAGATTGTTAATATATATTGTTATAGCATACTATGAAATTAGTTATTTAATGACCTTATTAATTGACCTATATATAAGCAGGGGTAGAACTTCAGCATTTATTTTACTAGACAGCAGGACTAGTAAAGACAAAAGTTTACTAGTCTGCCAAAAGGTTTACTAGTCCTGCAAATAAAAAACATAGCACAAATTTAGGTCACAACAATTTTATTTAAAACACAAAAAACAAAACACAGTGTCATCCAGGCCTGGCGTTAACACTGCCTGTCAGTGTCACTCAGTCTCGGAGTCGGAGGCACTACTGTCATCACAGTCGGTGTCACTGCTGTCAGTGTAACTACTACAGTCGGGCCTTGGCCTAAGCGGCTGAGTGTCTGGCCTCCGGGCTCCACCAGCACTCCACAGCTCGATTGCCTCCTTCGGTACAAATGCAGCGATGTCTGGTGAAAAATATGATGCATAAAGGCGGGAAATACAACAATAAATAGTATTACTTTTGAACCCGAAGATCCAGGCAAGTTATAACACAGATCTACATCAAATGCAAATTAATAATTTCCCATGGCATTGTTTACTGCACGGCACGCTTGAAATGAGAGATAACAGAGAAATGAGGGATAATAATTTAAACCATATAGTGCTAACCCTAACAAAGTACAATCAAACACAATATTTTTTTTTCATTTTATAACATATCACATGGGTAACATAATTACCTAAACAAATGCGTCGGACGGTCCATGGTGGCCGTGTTCAGCGCTTGGATGGCTCGGTGGGCAGGTGCAGTGCCGGGACGGGCTTCGAACGCAGTTTGCCGGAAGACAGCTCGTGTGTGCGCCTCGCTTGTACTGTGTGCGCGTAGCGAGTCTGGACGAAAGTTGTCCGTGCCAGTCAAGAACGCATTCTTGCCAAGGACACCAGTTACGTTGTGTGTCCTGCACACTTTGCAAAACATCAAATCGTTGTCGTCATCGTAGGACAGCCAAGTGTGGTCTCGTTCCCAAACCTTCAATAGCCACGCTGTCGTTTCTGCTGGTCGTACAGCGTGTCCCGTTCTCGCTTTTCCACCTTGCGTTTAACTTCTGGTTTTGCAACCCCAGTTAAATAACGATGCATCGTGCGTAAACGTAACAAAATAATTAGTAATGAATTAACAAAATAATTGATGTAGAACTGAAGATGTGAACCGTATTCGAAATCCGCGCATTTGAAAATAGATTAGAAAATAGACGCGAAAATGGACGCCAATTGCGCTCATTAGCCGGTACCCCTCTACATGATACGCTAAGCCAAACAAAACGGTCGTTTCAGATTTCTATGTCACACAACAACCAATCAAAAGTACCGTTTCACTGTCGATTCACATTAGGTGAAAATTTACTTTGTCAATTGTACGGTTGGTGGCGCCACGCAACACGCTGATTTTTACTAGACAGCCGGACTAGTTGGTAGGCCGGGTTTACTAGTCCGCCGTAATCTTTACTAGTGTACGGACTAGCGGACTAGTGGGTAGTTCTACCCCTGTATAAGTAACCTATTTACCATTATTAATTACATAAATCGGGTAGGAAAAGGACTATTATAGGTTGAACTCTGTCAGTCAGTTTATACAGTGACTAATATATTATGACTGCTACCTCTTAAAATCCATAATTTTTTGATGACCTAATTAGTTAACCTAATTTCTTATTTGACCTATTTACAGGGATTAATGGCATGATTGACCTACAGTTAATTAGGAAATGGGCATACCAATCTTAAGAATGAAAGAAATTGTTAATAGATCAACTTGAAATGTTACGAATTATGCATGACATAATTAGTTTAATATTTTCCTAATTAGTTGAACAATTTTAAACGCTTAATTCATTAACAAGGATTAACAGTATGAAATATGTGTTAATACAACAATCTGAATTCAGTGTGACTGTAATAAAATGCGTGCAGACTAATTGATGTACATTTCTGTAATTAGTATGCCACAACAGGTAAATATAAAGGGAATTAAATGGATAAATAGTACAACAGAATGACTATTAAGAACATTTATTATAACAGATTCAAACATAGCAGCAACATTAATAATTTCATGAAACACTGGATGCATATATTGCAGTGCAAATGTATTGCATAAATGTTCATATGTCCAAGGATGCATGTCCAGTGCAACATTATAAAGTCCTGCAGATGTAGAGTAGCATGTTCTGTAATTCAGGCAGCACAGCAATATGCAAAGTCCTGCACGTACAACAACAGTTGTAGGCCTACACAGTGCAGCAATGTTTGTAAAGTCATGTAGTTATAACGAGTAAAACGTCTTGCAGGTAAAAATCATTTATAAATCTTTGTCTAGTAATTATATTCAACTCTTGCGAAATCTTGCATTATGTATGTAACTTTCAGTTGAACAACTGATGTAAAATGATTTTTTGCATGAGGAGCCACATCAGAATATTGTCCACAGAGAGAGGATCATCTCAAATCAGCTTCATGCAGCATTCGTTTGAAGTTTCCGTAGCAACAGTGAATTTGTGTGCAGTAATGTTCTTCACTTTTAAAGCAGTCTTTTTGCATGTAGTGTGACTTGCAAGCATATCAACTGATGTGTAGAGATGTTGACACCAGCCACTTGGCAGAGATCAGAAATGCCAGCTGTCGAGAAAGAACTGACCCATGCCAGCATCAGTTCCAATCATTGGTGTAGGCCCACGTCTTGAATTAGGCAGTCTCGTGCATTGATGAAGAACTTTTTTAAAAAGTAGCTTTATGAAAATGGCAATTTGGAGAGAACTCAGAATTTTGAAAAGTATGTTTAGAAAATTGCATTTTTAAACAGTACTTTGAAAATAACGTGAGCCGACCGGTCGACCATTGCTGAGTTGCCATGAAAATGCGTAACAGTGAATTGTATGCACATTCTAGAGAATGTTATGAACAGTAGATTATCACTGTTGTTAGTGCATACAACATCGATATTATTTCAATGTTGTGATTCACAAAATAAATAATATAAACTACAACTTATATCAAGACTACCCGTTTGATCTTCCAACACTGAAACATGAAAGTCACACTGAATCACTTGATGGAAATGGTATGGTGTAGTATAAAAAAGAAATGTCATAACTAAAGACATAACAAAATAAATTTGTTAATATAATATTAAAAAGTTAATTACATAATAATTAGTTATAACTAAGTACAAAAGTAAAAGCAATTCGTTTTATAGATTGAGATGGTTTGGGATTTAAATAACGACGCTATGGAAAGCGTCACTAACAACAGACACAGATTCAGTCAGCTTGTACACATTTTTCTTTAAACATTTAATTTTGGCATGTTAATATCAAACTAAAAACGGTAAATATTAATTATATATAGATCTTGTCACTGTTACAAGTGAACAATAACACCAATGATATGTGATGGTTGCGATGGATATGGATTTAATTAATGCTGCAAAAGCGCCTACTGACGCCAGCGTGATACAGCGTCGACTGTTGAAAATGTATGCCCAGAACGCCAAAGTTGCCCACATCGGTATGTTGCTAGGCAGGCACATACACTTATGCAACATATATCATTTTAAAGCTAATGTTTCAATCTACACTAATATCGCAATTTCGTTACGTAATCTTTACATTTTATTTACACATTTAGCAAGCATAGAAAACATTAAACTTCACTTACCTACACACACAAAATGCCACGCTCAAAACGAAAAAGAAGTATTTCCATATGTAACAGAGTTATCCATTGGTCGATTCCATGCTCAAACGTCATGGTGACATCATTTGCATAGCAGCAGCGACGTATTTTCTGTGACCATGTGATCTCTGACGCGGCGCCTGCGTCATTTTCATGCACAAGAAATGGATCAGTTTTGGCCGCTAGAAGGAAATATGCCATCTAGCGGATACTGATATCACTAACAATGGGAGGTTCTGTACTAAGTACTCCTATAAAAGAAAAGGACTTTAAGGTTAACCATTAGTACTGATATGAAGGTTTCAGAGCAGTGTGGATTGCTGCTTCAAAGGGAAATCAAATCCTTGGATTAATTAGGCGAAACATAACATATAAGGAAAAAGAGCTAATAAGTGTTTACAAACTTTTGTGTGAGGAGGGGGGTGAGGGGCTGAGTCCAGATGAAAGTAATATTGTCTGATATCGCATATCAGACATAGACCTACGTCCCTTATATTGACTAAAGCACTAACATTTGACTGTTAAGATCTTTGGTTATGCAACATAATCAAAATATAAGTATTTAAGTAAGATTCTTTTACAGTTTTAACCCTCTCAAGGCCAGATTAATGCAAATATGTGCCTGTTATTGAATCCTATTAAATCAAGAGAATGTGCTGTGAGTGAATCATGTGATATACTCGGGTTGCATGAATGCAAATAAATAAATAATTTTTGATCCGATTCAAATAAAATTTTCCACTACATCTGAAGAACTAATTCCTGGTGTAACTAGCCAAGTATGTGACATATTTGTCAATTTATTACCCAAATATGAATTGCTAAAGTTTGACAAAAATAAAATACTAAAATAATTTTCAACAATTAATTTTTTTTAAATATTTTTCATTACTAATTAGCGGTTACATGCTGCATATGAAATGTTCATAAATTACTATGCTACAGAATGGAAAACTAATTAAATGTCTATGGTAAATAAAACTGAAATAATTTAAGTTTTTCAGAGTGCATGTATTTTCAAGATTTTATACAAAATGGCGTTCTTTGTGATCATAGCCGTCATCCTGTCTGAACTATTAAGTTGGTGTTATGTTTAAAATGCGTAATCATAGTGCAAAACATTCCCCTTCGATGTCAGCGTTCGTTATAAACTCGATTCGAAAATCCCATCAAAGTCCGAATTACTGGAGTTCAACATAATGGCAATGTCGAGAATTACACCAAAGCTAAAAAACACCACCGGCTTCGTTGCGCGGCGCATTAATACTTCTTTACAACAAAATAGACCGCTCAAAAGTTAGCATTTAATCGTAGAAATCGCTTGCGGACGCGTGTTTTGGAATAATTCCTGGGTGCTTCCATGTTTATGCCCGCAGCAAATGTTAAACTTTAATCTCATTGGCTGAAAATCACCATTAAAATATTCACTGCGTGGCGTAAAAGAGGGACCGGAAATTGTTTGTCGCTGCATTCGACTACAAAACCGCGTGGTGGTTGGCACTATTTAGTCACGGAAATCGCCATCATTTCATCATTTGACGCTTCCCAGTGAAACTTCAATATTATTATATGTTAACTGCCGAAATAAATTGCCGTTATTGCATGACACTGTTTCACGGTACCAGTTTAAATGTGCCCCTGTATTCGGGCGTATTCAGGCGTTCTGGCCGTGAGTGGGAGTCGGGTTGATTCGGGCGTTCTGACCACGAGAGGGTTAAACAAATGTAAATATTGTGCTTGTCATTTTAGACAGTAAATATCTTACAAATTAGTTATGAATTAATTGTAGTATTTGCTCTGAGATAAGAAAATGTTATATGTCCTTCGAGAATACTGATTTATAAAAATTAATATCGCAGATGTTTTCCTGCCATATCTGCATAGATTCCAATGATCAAAACAAATTCTATCAAATCGCGGAGCAGCTAATTATTGGTGCAATTATTTGATGCTGTAGTATAGATATGTATATCACAATACTTTTCAACAGATGTGGAGTTCGCTCATTTCTGCTTGTTAATTGAGCTGTGATTTGTTTTTGTGTAATTGGACCCAGCCCTGAAGGTGGACGGTAAAGCTGGTGTTGAATATTGTATGCAGAGCTAAATATTTATAATCTCATATCGGGCCTCGAACTTGGCAAACGCAGGGCAGATCCAGTTGGCCTTGACTGTTATAGATCTGGTGGGGGAGCAACTTTGTAATGCATGGCTAATTTGGCCATGAATCATTGTTTGATTTCCCAGGCAGTACTGCCAGTTTTTGGGGCGTTGCGCGGCTGCCGCCAAATTCCAGTTCATGCATCATGCAATTCTGTAGTGATGCAGTATTGTTCCATTTGTCAAATGGCAGTTGAACACTAGAAGTAATTTTTCACTGAAGTGACAATGCAGTTTTCTGCATTGCATCATTAAAAATATAAATAATTGATTGACCCAGAAATAGTGGGCTAGTTTCCTTACGTTCTTTGGACTGTTCCATATGCCTTGGTTACAGTTTGCCTGCAAACTTCTTGCATGTACAACGCACATTTTATTGACAGGAAAATAAGCAATAACTTGCATAGAATACATATGATTTATCCAGATTTGGGGAACGCCAGTGTGTGAACCTTGCATTTGTTATTTTTCCACAGATTGACAAACCTTTGAATTATTTGTGTGACGTATTTTCAACGGACCCTTCGTGCTTGACAGAACTCTACAGGAACGTGCATCTAGATGCACAAGCCGAGATAACTAGTATAAATTTGAAATGTTTGTTTCAGTGCGAGGGTCGCGACCAGGCAAAAATGTTCAGCTGGCAGAGAATGAAATCCGTGGACTGTGTCTCAAGTCTCGTGAGATCTTCCTCAGCCAACCTATCATGCTGGAGCTGGAAGCACCCTTAAAAATTTGTGGTGAGCATTCCTTTCACTTTTTGCTAGGTAATCATTACCTAATCAACCAGAACTTGTGACCCTAGTAATATGCTAGTACATTACCATCAGTAATGATAAACCGCAGCGGTAAGCAGTATTCCATTGTGTGCTTTGTTAGTATACACATGGCAGAAACCTGCAGCAGTTTACAATTTACGTTTTTAGTTACTTAACTTGTTTTACTTACTTAGGCCTGTTTGCTCGCTGGGAACATCGATCATGGTCCTCTCTTTCAGTTTGATGTACCATTTTCTTGATTTCTCTCCTGCATCATTGGTACATGTGCAAATTGTCACACCAGAGCAGCAACACTGGTTGGTCAGATTGCAAATATACAGTGCAGGATTTTTTGAAAATCATTTTGATTTTGAAACAGTGCAGTAAACCTCGGTTCGAGTTTACTGCATTGTATACTTGACCCTAGACTATTCCAATCGGAGTGATTTTTATTACCATACATGTTACAGTTACTGCTGACATGACATGTAGCAGGGCCTTTAGCCTGAAATGTGCCTCTAGTGTTCAGAATCATCAAACCCTACACAAAATTAACACATCATTTCATACAGATATTCAGTCTAGATGTTTTAGGAAAATATGGCTCTCCAGTTAAGGGGAGACACGGCAGTCTGAAATACGTCAATAATTATTGGTATGACATTTTTTGTTTCTTTCAGTTTTTGACAGATTGACATATCTGCTTCACAATAAAGATCGTTTTTTAACAGTTACTCACCGCTAAGTCATTATATTAGCACTAACTTAGATGGCCCATCAAATGTGAAATGACAATAAATATTTGAATCGATGAAACACGCCAAAAGTAATCCAAGTTTATGCCTTGACAACGACCACGTTTGTTCATGATACGCCATTTTGTTTGGTATCAAAAGAACGGCCGTCTTGGCTATCTGTCAGTTATGTTGATAGTCACGCCCCTTTTCTCCAAAGTTGAGTTTTCCTGCGTTGAAACCGAGTCCAAATTTCCGATGACCTCCTTATTTAGCACATAATTATGCAAATGAGACACGGAACTGGCCGAAAGCCTCGCATTCGTGGTTTTATGACGCGTTTTTTCTCAAAACGAGGCACGCAACTACCCGATAGCAAGTTCAAGGATCATTCAACCGGTTTTATGACGCGTCTTCATTCAAAACAAGGCAAATCAATCCCATGATGCTTTGCGTTGTCTACTTTCCTGTTTACATTGTTGCTACGGAGAACAGTTTGACACTCGATAAACGGACGATATATTTTGTTAAAAAGAGAGTTTAAATGATATGCCGCCGAAGAAATCAAAAGTTATACGCAAGCGCCTGAGTGAGTGCAATGCTGCACGTCGTTGGTCGTCCGAGGAAGCCGACTTAGCAACAGTAATCGACGGCGAAAGCGAATTGATCAGAAGTGACTTTATGCTCCACACTGCCATATGGTGTACATGGATGTTGTGTTATATATAGCAAATGTTTCAGAGTTAGTGATGATTGACTGACATGTCAAACATGTGATGATTGTATGGACACACTGCTGTTGCATTTGTAAAATGCCTCAGTGAAGTGGTGCTTAGGTTGATAATTATCATAAAACCTATTTCTACACATGCAAGTTTGAAGCAAGCAAGTCTATGGAGTGCTACATGCAGTAATTATTCATGTTTCATGTTGGTCACAAGTCACAACATGTGCAGAGTGGGAAACTGTCCGAATTCTTGCTTCAGCTATGATTCCTGGCATTATAATGTGTGGGGTGGCAGTGGGGGGGGGGGGGGGGTAAAATGTTATAATGATGTCACTTTTAATGGACTATTAATCTTATAAACATTTATGTATATTACATCTTCTTTATCTAACATGCATTTCAGAGTTGAAGAAAACAGGCTGACATGTCACGACTGTATGTGGATACATACAAGCTGCATTTGTAAAATTGAAGTGATGCTTACTTAGGAAAATACCTCTCTGATCTCATAATCAGGTTTCTTTGCATGATAACCAATGCATATGGACTGTTACATGCTATCAGTATGCATGTTTTATGTTGGACACAAGTCACAATGTATGCAATGTGAATTATATGTGAAAACTGTCTGAATTGGTGCGTCGACCATGATTACTCGCATTATGAATTAGGGGGGTAGGGGTAAACAATGACATAATTGTGTCACTGTTAATGAAATGTTTCACTTAGAAACACTCACATATTGTATATACATGGTAAGCTTACCATACTGATGCTTATTTGCAACATCTAGTATGTGCAAGACATTAAAATTACTTTGTTCATACTTTGAGTGCCGTTTTCTCAGTTATCACTTTTTTGTAGGAAAAATGAATAGAACTCCAAAACTAACCAAGCAATTCATACCAACTTTTTACACAGTAATAATGACATAACTATCTACATTCCTGTGCATTGATTATGATCAGTCATTTGGATTATATCCCATAGGGGTTTGAATGTGAAAATGTTGAAGAAAAAAATTAAAATTAAATAAAAAATTGTCAAAAAAAATCTGAATAACATATACAAATGGCTATGCACAGAAAGTTAGAATAGTTCATTATCTAAATAAAAACATTTGAATTGCATAAATTAGTATAGAGGTTTCAGTGTTCTATTCATTTAAACTTTTGCTGTTTTATGACTTATTTTTCCGATTAAAACCCCCTAGTGCACTTAAATATTAGAAAACAAAAATTAAAATCATGAAATATCCTTAGTTTTAGTACAGTAACTTCATACAATACATAGTTGGTGAAATTTATCAGCTTTAAATTATTATTATTTTTTCGTGTCCTGTGATCCCTTAAACTAACTAAGCAATCTACAATGAATAGGTCTATATTTTCTTTTTCTCACGAACAAAATTTAATGATGAACTGACACTAAACACTTGATGCTTGCATCGTAACGTAAGTAAGCAAGTTGTATTGACAGAGTTCTAATGAAACCTAGCAGGTTCAGTTGTGTAAGTATTAAAGCCCTGCGCAGGCTGGAAATCTGAACCCACCCCGCAACTATGTCATTTGACCCGCAGGCCGTCCCGCATATTACAACTCAACCCGCAGCCCGCCCCACCCCACCCTGCTGTGACGTGGCCCACAGCCCATCGCACAAATTGAAACTTAACCCACACTGTAACAAATAAAAAATCCAGCCCTGCGTGCTGCGGGCCAAAACCTGCCCCATGCAAAGCTTTAGTAAGTATACATTTTGTAAGCGGATAGGTGGGAATGTTATCAGCTAATGTAAATTATTGTGCACATACTAATAAATTAAAGTCAAAATTACTGATTTCAACACAAAATAGGCCTTATATTGACCGTGAGAAGTATCAGAATATTTGCGTTCATCTTTGTTTCACTTTTACTGAAAATTGCATTATTTTAAAGGATTACACATGCATGCTCTGAACACCAAACAACATACACACAACATATGTAATAAGTCATTGTACAAAACTAAAACTTTGCACATAAACAGGTAACAACGATGTTTTCTGTTATGCAAATTTCATTGGAATTTGACAATGGTTGCAGTTCATGCAGATTTTTTGAATTGTTTCTGTGAGCAATGAAATTGAGAAATGATATACATTGAACCGTTTGTGCTGCAGGAGATATCCACGGACAGTATTACGACCTTCTGCGTCTGTTTGAATACGGCGGCTTCCCCCCAGAGAGCAACTACCTGTTCCTGGGTGACTACGTAGACCGCGGGAAACAATCGCTGGAGACGATCTGTCTCTTACTTGCCTACAAGATCAAATACCCTGAAAACTTCTTTCTCCTGCGTGGAAACCACGAGTGTGCTAGCATCAACCGCATCTACGGCTTCTATGAAGAGTGTAAGTATTCAGTGGGTCGTATTAAACCAATGCTGTGTGTTCCTTATTTTAATATTTATGTTCTTAATACTAGAAGAAACATCGCCCACTGAATTGTGTTTGATAAGCCTGAAACAGTGCTCGCAATTTGAACATTTTGCATGTGAAATGTTCAGCTTGTAAACAAAACATCCGTGTTATAAACATGCTCTGTTGATAATATTACGGAGGTTTGATGTTTGGCATGTTTGTGTGGTTCCCAGCTGACTGATTTAATTAACTTCCTGCTAATGATTGCCACACCTACAGATCAAGTTTGTGTATGTTCAGACCTGTAGTGTGTGAACAGTAATATGCACATTCATTCCAGAGTTAGAATGTCGACTAACATTCAAGAAGTCACTAAATGTAGCATTACCACAGCGGCCGCTGCATCTATTGGATCTGGCCAGTTTTGACGCTAAACTACGACAGGTCACCGGTCACGCAGCCCTTACATCATTATGTCCGCATTAAATAATACATATTTAATATCACTGGAACGACAAGATAATGTTCTTTACAATGGCATATAGTTTTTTAAAAGTATTTCTTTATTTGACGAACTTATCTTTCGTGATTGAGCGATGATGTGCGCCAAAAATGTCATGCTGACGGCGCTCCGCGACAGTGCGGTTTTCGCAAAAACAGGTCGCAGCAAATTGAAAACCCGCACTTGTAAACCTATTTGGATCGTCATGAGATCTGCTCGACCAATTAGAAGACGTGGTCGTCTTCACTGCAGTCTGTGGAACGAAGTTTCTGCGTTAAACCAAACGAAAGTTATATCAAATTATCGTATAAACATGAATTTTTGGTAATGTTATCGCCTAAAATTAAAGTTCGTGTTTATGTGTCAGTTTCAGACTGTTCAGATGATATATGTTATGGCGGACAACCACGTTGCGCTGGTTGTCCGCTAGGCGGATTTGACGCCTAGCTGTCATACAGGCAATTCCTATTCACAGTACACTGGCTGCACTTAATAATTGATTTTAAACTTGAAATTCAGGAACTAGTATTCCAACTTTACTCTGTTAAATATAGAATAAGAACTTGCTACATTTGTTGTTTGCTTACTAGTAGTAATAACTAACCAGTTTAAGATTGGTATTTCCACCATTATAATATTCATTTATTGCCACAATTATATTATTGGTGTGTATAACTATATTATTTAATTAATAATTATATATTCCTACGTTTATATAGCTATTGTAACTAACTAACAATAAAATTTGAGTTGTTGGTGCAATTATTCATTACTCTGTGTATTTAAATGCAGGTATCTCTCAGGTCCAGGACACTTTCTGCAATTCACATAGCTAAGTATAACCAGTATAGACATTAATTATGCAAAGTGGGAATTAAGTGACATCTACTTATAGTAATTAAACTCTTTATGTAGTACTATGATAAGAAACACTAAACGTTAAATGATAAATTGATAATGCTTTTGAAAATTGTTATAACACGAATGAGGATTCCATATTTACGCCATTTTGTTTTATGATAATTACATAATCAATTATGCAAATGGCAACTAAGTGAGTTCTAATGAAAATTTTTGTGTTGTACTATTTTACAACATGCCTCAAATATTAATGATGTGCTTTTGGAAAAATATGTATTCAAAAATTAGGATTCTACATTTAATATGTCCGCCATTTTATGCAAATTACTCCACAAATTATTCAAATTGTAGTAATTAATTCATAGCAATGAAACAGTTTATGCTGTACTATTGAAAACGCCATTACTGAGTTAATTATATGCTCAGAATAACAATTTCTTCACAAAAACATTGGGAATCCTCATTCAATATGGTCGCCATTTCATAATAATTATGAAAATGATGCACCAATTTTGCCCAAAAATTGGGATTGAAATTAACTATAATGAAACAAGATATGTTACACTGTCCAATACCCTGTAAATATACGCTAAATAATTAATGACATGACATGAATTGCATCTTGTTACAGTCTATGATTCAATATGTTGGCCATATTATGCTAATTAGGTCATGAAATATGCAAATTAGGTCAACAAAAATGCAAAAAATAAATTCCTCGTGTGAAAATACCTGTATATGCAAAATTTTAAGTAATTACCTCAATTAATTACTTATCTGTTGTGAAAACAATGACAAAAATTATAAAATAGGGGTACACCCTGGAAATACTGTGACCCTATTCTTTCTGTGTTATTTTTCATGTTCACCGTTCCAACGAAAACCCCTGGGGTAGTAACCTTTCCAACTTAATAACTTTGTCAGTAGTTGTCCGATTTTCATGAAATCAAAACCATTTACTTCATAAGAAGAAGCTCCTTACATGCATAACAAAACATGTTTAGGTAATGAAGTTTATATTTTTCATGTGGTAATGCTACTAAATGTGTTGTGACTTTTTCATGTAATAAACAGAAAAATGTGTGTTGGGGAACTAAAGCTATCGTACGGAACCTAAGTAAGACATCAACATTTGGCTGGGTATTTCTTCAGAGCAACAGATGCGCCAGTAGCAAAACTTACTAACTTTGCTGCACGTGGAAAGTGAAGTGGTCAACAGTGGATCACTGCAGACAGTGCTACAGCATTCAGGGTTTTGATGGGGAGGACTTTGAGAGACATGATGTGTGGGCTCTACTCGTCAAGACTTAATTGATCTCCCTGAGACAGTTCAGAACTTATTTCCATCTGTAAGTAGGCTATATCAGGTGTGTGGGAGGATTGTTTATTGTACAGAACAAAACAGTCATATTCTGAATACACTCCTGTGGCAATATTGCCAGGTGTGTTAATTGTCATGTTACAGCATTCAGGATATCTGATTTGGTGGACATCCTGCTAATAATTACCACCTGTTCTTCCAGGCAATGGAACAGAAATCTTGCTTGAATGGTTGACTACATATGAAAAGCTTGCTTGCATTACTATTGTTGGTTGAGTGAGCTGACATAATGATGAAATGCATGTGATTTAATGCGTGGTTGTGTTGCAGGCAAACGAAGGTACAACATCAAGCTGTGGAAAACTTTCACAGATTGCTTCAACTGTTTGCCCATCGCGGCCATCATTGACGAGAAGATCTTCTGTTGTCACGGAGGTGAGACTTGGGTTTTACTCGCGTAGATAAACACACTCTTTGTGCAACTCACTGAGATTCATGTTCCTGTTGTCGCAACACCAGACAACATTTCCTTCACCTTTGATTAAGCATTTTTCATGTTAACAAAAAATAAATAATTATTTTATGCTGGAATGTCTTTAAACTTATTACATCACACCACTGGAGTAAGTCACATCCAGAGCTGTAACAAGTACATTTATTTTGTACTTGAGTAAAAGTACAAGTAACTTTAGAAACAGCTACTCAAGTAAAAGTAAAAGTACTTTTTGAAAAATGTACTTGAAGTACAAGTAAAAAGTAAACAAATGTACTTGAAGTAAATGCAAAAGTACTTAAAAAAAAAAAAACTGTTGACATGGTCACCCACTGCAAACAAACAAGTAAATTCAGTAGTGTGCAAAACAAACACTTTATTGAACAGGACAGGATCCTCAGCAGGATACAGTGACAGGCTCCTCAAACAAACTATACATACTATGCAAGACAATGACAAAAGAAATAAAATAATGGTAATACCCTATTCAGTAGTGTGTACAGTGAACATTAAATATTGTCTACGACCAGGCCTGAGGGTCAATATGTGAGACAAAATATTGAAAACATGAACCAAGAATACATATAAACAACATTTATAGGCCCTAACAATACTTATTTTATTATTAAGATAAATCTGAGTAACCATTAGCAGTTTAAATTGTCACAGCTAAGGGAATGTTTTGGGGCGATAATGTGTGAATTTCGACATGCGTTTATCACTAATGCAATTCGGGACGTTATTCAGGTCACTAATATCTCAAACCTAAATCTAAGAACATATCTTGTTCATATTAAATGCACTTGCACCTTTTGTACAAATAACGACGTGTTATGGTGTAATACATTTGCACAGCAAAATTGAGGCAAGAATACCTTTTACCTGCGTAAGTCTAACACTAATAATTTACTGACCACGTGTGTAAGGAAGGTTCGAAGGTGATCAACAGATCTGACATATCGGCGCACACAACAGACAGATCAACTTAACAGTAGCCCCGTGAACTGACTTAATCTCAAACATACTGGATAAGTATGGCCATGGATGCTGCAAATGATCGTTTTCAGCTGATCCTTCCATAATAAATCTTTGAACGCGAATGACATCATATAATCTTGGCAATATTCACGCCACCTGGTGATCATGCCTGGTAATGGCAATGATAGGCCAATCAGAAAAGACTACCAGTTGTTGCTCCGGCTGATATCTATTTATAGATATATGCTTGGGAAAACCAGTTCCGGGCTTCAGGCATTATCGTTCGTTACTAATATTTTTGGAGCTCCAACTTTTTAACTTTAAATTATGGATACTTCGTTACATTTATGAAAAGTACACACGTTTGTACTTCGTTACAAGTAAAAGTACTCCTAAAAAAATGTACTTCGTTACTCACGAAAAGTAAACTTTTCTACTCAAGTACAGTAACGAAGTACTTGTACTTCGTTACGTCCCAGCTCTGGTCACATCCGACTACAGAGTTTTTTTTATGAAAGTTACATGATGATGGGTTATGAACCGACACACATTGAGTTGTCAAATTAAAAAACATGTAGACAAACCATTTGCACATTTTGAAAAAACTAGTCGAGTGCAGAAATATATTATGTATACAAGCAGCAAGGGAATTTTCAGTTCATTTGGTAAATCCAATTAAGATAAAACAGTATTATAAAAACACCATAATAATCCAAGATGGCTGCCATTTCCATGACAACGAGCAGTCTAAGCAAATGTCACACTTGCTGCTTTTTTTTAGCCAGTGAGAATCCTCGAGACTTTCAGCTAAGCTAAAAATAAATAGATAAACAATCACTCCAAGGCAGGCCCTTAGTCAAAAATAATTTTTTGCCAGTCTTGTATTAATCAAAATTGTACCTTTTAGCATGCGAATGGCTTGCATGGAAGCGTCAATCACAGCCATTATTGGTCAGTTTAGTTTTTTCAGTGACAAACCAGTGTCATTTGAGCCATTTATTTACTAAATACTGACCCATTCAATTTGTTTCCCTACCAGTTGTGCCAATGGTAGTCATTAATGTGGGCCCCCTACACTGGGAACTATATGTTAATCTAATGGCCAGCTGGTACCTTCTAATTCCACCTGTCTTATCAGTTGTAATTACCAGTCATCTGCCAGTCTTGAAGATGGGCCAGACAGGTCTCTGACTAAGACCATGCTCAGAAGTCCCCAACACGGACATTTTGTGAATGACATTTCTTTGTGTTCTAGGTCTCAGCCCTGACCTGCAGTCAATGGAACAGATCCGCCGTATCATGCGACCAACAGACGTGCCAGACCAGGGTCTTCTGTGTGACTTGTTGTGGTCTGACCCCGACAAGGAGACAATGGGGTGGGGCGAGAATGACCGTGGAGTCTCGTTCACATTCGGTGCTGAAGTCGTTGCCAAATTCCTGCACAAACACGACCTTGACCTTATATGTCGGGCCCACCAGGTACGTGTTTGGTGTTTAACCCCTGTTTAAATGGAAGGAATTAAACATCAGTAGAAATAAACAATTTATGTGCAACCATCAACTTAATTGTTTAAACCTCTGATCATTTTTAGCTTAAAATAAAGTAATGTATAATGCAGTACGGATTTTTGCTGTCTTTCAACATTGTAGCAAAATGTTTATGAAGCTGTATCAAACTTAATATGCATTTGTTTACAAAAAAACCTGTACGAATGTCAATAACATATTTGTATTTACAACCATAAAAAAATTTCTTTTGGGGAATTTCTCCAAATGAAATAAAATGCCATTTTAGGGTGATTTTTGACATATTTTTTAATTGTCCTTAAGCACATTTAAATATCACTAAACAAAATCAATTATTTTTGGTGTGGAGTATTGTTTAATGTGTTAGGCAGTGTCTGAGAATTTTTTAAACTTTATTTTCAAAACATTTATTAATTTGATTTAAGTAAAAACAAGCATGTCATAGGCAATCTTGCCACCTTAAATGGAAGGAATTAAACATCAGTAGAAATAAACAACCGTCAACTTAATTGTTTTAAACCTCTGATCGTTTTCAGCTTAAAATAATGTAATGTATAAACTATATACTAAGTTACCATCCAAACATGTTTTAATGGACCATGGTTTGTTTCACTGTAATTTGATCTTTGCAAGCAATTATAACAGCATGAGCAATAAGTTGCTTGATTGATTACAGTGAGCTCCTATCAGACAAGTGCATTCTGGGAGTTAATGCCGAGCCCTGTGCTCTAAAATGTGATGCATTGTTATCATTTTATAATTGTTTATCTGTAAACCAAGTAACTGGTTTACTCTCTAGGCATATAAAAACATGCAGAACTTTGTACCTTTTACTATGTGAAGTCGTGCACAAATATAATTCCTAGTGATTCTTCACTGAAAGAAGCAGGCCCTTAGCCAGAAATAATTGTTTGCCAGTCTTGAATTGATCATGTGCCCCTTTCAGCGCGTGAGTGGTTTGCATGGAAACTATTCACGTCAAACACAGCCATTATTGGTCAATCAGTCGTCAATGATAAACCAGTTTTGTTTTAGCCATTTTAATTAATACTGATCCATGTGATTTGTTCATTACCAGTTGTGCCAATAATAGTCATTAATGTTGACCCCTAGACTTGGAACTATTAGTTAATCTAGTAGCCAGCTGGCCCCCTGTAAATTCCACCTGTCTTATAAGTCAGTTGTAATGAGTCGCTAATAACACGTCATGGCCAGTCATCTGCCTGTCTTGACGACGGGCAAACAGGTCTCTGGTCTCCTGCAGCAAAGTAGAATAAAGAATATAAGAAAGAAACTTGGAACTGAAAGAATAACACAGTTTACGCTGTTGCTTTCAGGTCGTGGAAGATGGCTATGAGTTCTTTGCAAAGCGCCAACTTGTGACGCTCTTCTCGGCACCAAACTACTGCGGGGAGTTTGACAACGCGGGCGCCATGATGAGTGTAGATGAAACGCTAATGTGCTCGTTCCAGGTGAGTTTGTCCGCACAATTACACTTGTGTGTTCATGGTGATTGTTTGACCTGACCTGTTCCTTATCTGTTCCGTATCATAGGTAATAACAGGGAGGTTGTTGAATTAATTGTACTTTATTCCGTTGTGGTCTTGATTGCGAGAAAATGCCAGTTGCCCCCAATTTCAAAGAGAATCATGGGTTAGTGATCTAGACATTGTAAGTTTCACATCTGAAATGTTCTTTGTAGGACACAAGCTCCCCATGAAAAGTCAGCTTTAATAACTGTCAAATCTCCTTAACTTTCCCTTCTAATTCTGATTATGTATATCCATGTCAGGGTAACTACTGTCTGGTCACCCTTGCAGATATTGAAGCCTGCGGACAAGAAAAAGTTCCCGTATGGGGGTCTGAACGCAGGCCGACCCGTCACCCCACCAAGGAGTTCGGCCAAGAACAAGGGCAAAGTCTAAGAAAACGCACAAGTGACAGGCTGAAGCAGATATATTGTACTACAAACAGAGTCATCGCATCTGTGAGTCGGTCTGCACAACCAATTCTCTGTCACCGATCGTTGATGCCCACCGCACTGTGACAGTTTCTAATCGGCTGGGATTTAATGGGGGTTATTTAGGCGATGAATCGCTCGCGGAGGCAATTGATGTGAATCGCGACGTGTTTGTCGGTGGCAACCAGCTTGTGTAGCTCTGGCTAGTTGGCACAGTTGGTTGGCAGCGGCGTTCAGATGTTTGTAGTACGGAGTCGATGGATGCGGACACATGTCGTAGCGACATGCTGCCTTGTAGTCACATGTGGCCGTAGTCTGTCGCGTGTAAATAGCGGACTCGTATATTCACGTGTGTTTGCATGTGTGAGTGTGTGCGCATGCACCAACTTGTGGCTGTTGTAGGTGTACATTTCATAGGTTTCTAATCAAGCAGGAATGACGAGACATAATTGCCGACACATCCACGTCTCAGTGGGTTGTCTGTGTAGAACAACAGTTGAAATCACAGAATTATGTCACTCTGCCACTTCGCAGTGGCAGTTTCAAATATTCACTGGCCAGGTTACTATTATGAAACAGGTCTAATTTCACAATGAATTTATACATTGTTTATACATGATTTGTACACCGTTCTTGCCGCGAGCACTCCTGCACAGATGCAAGCATTATTTCCGAGACACCTTGTATATTTATGTAAAATGATATGTATACATGTGTATGTATAACAATATTGTAAATGGGCAGTTGTTTGTCTGTGTCAGTTTTTCATTTATAGAATATGTGTACCTTCTCTGTAGTAAAAGATAATCCATAAATCACTTCCTTGTCTTGTGATTCTGAAGTTTTATGTCTTTCAGTGTGTCATTAACATCATTTTGTATGACCAGTGGGGTGTTTTATTAAGCTTGCAAACCAGTTGTTTACGATAGCGCTATGTTTAGAACTGATCAACACAATCATCTCATGGAAAGAGAGAGGTACTCTTTTTGGCAAATAATTGTCTGGCATTCCCCACTTCAACATGCTTAACCAAACGACAGCACTGACAGCACATCACCCTAACACAGGCTACTGAAATAATAAACTGGACGAGTAAAAATAATGTAACAAAGAATGGATAGAATCATGATCAACAGAACAGACTACAAGATTCATCTTCACGTTTATGTGGTGACCTACATTCAGAGGAATATCCTACAGATTCATCTGCAATAACTGACAAGAGTCCCTTGGAAAGTCAAATTCCTGTTGTGAGAGGAGAACACTAACTAGGTGAATAGAGTACTGCACTGTTGAGGGTAGTGTATAGCAGTGGACAATCGTTGGCTGCTCACGTGTCGACACTGGCTGATAAGTGTGGTGCAGAACATGCGTAGGAGGTTAGTCCTGGTTTACCATCGACATAGGGGTGAGCTGTGACGTTAGATCCCCTGTCATTAAGGTGAATGTATCAACATTTAAATTTGGCTTCAGTCAAATTCGGGAACATCATGTTTATATATGTAATTATTTTTATACCTGCCAACTTTTTTTAGTCCTTTGGGCCGAAGGTCCAACGGACTATTGCCTTCACTCTGCGTCCGCCGTTAGCTGCCGTATCTCGGAAACAGTTCAGCAACTTTTTCTCTAATTTTGCATAGACATCTTAGGGCACTGCCACTATGCACGAGAAATCTGTATTTGATTGAATCATTCTAAGGGCTCCGTAGGGCCTCCAAGGACCATAAAACTGGTAAATGTTTTACATTTTGCCTATTGTTTTCAAAAACTATTCGGCAACTTTTTCTCTAATTTTGCATACACTTTTCATGTGGTAGTGTCACTGTACACAATAAATCTGTATGTGATTGAATCATTCTAAGGGCACCTAATGACAAAAAGGACCCCAAAACTGGTAAATGTTAAAATGTCTTTCTTTCAAAAAACTCTTCAGTAACTTTTATCTTTAATTTTGTATAGACATTTCAAGTGGTAGTGCCACTATACACAAGAAATCTGTATTTGATTGAATCATTCTAAGGGCATCAAAGGTCCCCTAAAATGCTATATTTGCTAACTAAATTGTCTACTGCAGAATAGCTGGTTATTCCCTTTTCCTACAACATCTGTCACACCTCATTGTGGAGGGCGGGGCTGTCTGCTAGAAACTCGGAGGCTTGTGTCAACAGAAAGCACCCACTAGACCCCTGGACAATTGGGCGTACATTTTAAGGGGTCATCCTGAAACAACCAAATGTCAACCATTAGAAGAGTTGACATAGTTCCGCTATACATAAGAAATCTGTATTTGATTTAATCATTCTAGTATCATCAGCATATAGCAGAACATACATTTTCAAGAAAATGTCTACATTATCATCACTAAGGTTGTAAAAAAGACAAGTTTTCTCCTTTTGGTAACTCTACATCATATGAGAAGAAGGCTGACACAGCCCCCCAAAATGCAAATTTTTTACACTATCTGGTGATGTGGTTTTGAGAAGGGCCCTTGAGACTATCCCCTAACAGTAGATTGTGTGTATTGTGCCAGAAACTGAACTGGGGTAGCTATTCCCCTTCCCAAAACATCTGTCACATGCGGAGTCTGTCTTGTATGGATATCTATTTCTACGCAGTTGTTTTGTATAAGCAGGAAGTTTGTGAAATTAGTTATTCTTAGACTACAGAAAGGTAATTCCCGGTTTCTCATCAATGCATGTATTTAAAAATATGTGCCACAACATTTTATTTTCTATTATAATTATTCCTCTAAATGTAAGACATGGTGCAATAAGTGAACAGTAAACATGTCAACATTTTATTTCCATCATAACCCTTAATGATCTGTAACTATGATTCACCAAAAACATTTGATTAATAATTACGTACAGGGTTGTTTGATTTCTGAAACTGTTTCTACCCGGCAGAAACGACAACAATAGGAAATACATGCCATTTATAGGCAAACGTGTTCTTTTTATAGAAACTGTCAGTTTCTTTCTGTACCTGTCTACGTATGATAACCATTTGTCCGCTCTGCTCACAATAAACATCACATGAATGATAAAAAGAAGATCACTGCCACTTAACTTGTGGATTATTATTATTATAAAACTGCTCTGCTACTGCTTGGTGGACAGTTAATTAGTGGCTCAACGTTTTTCACACCTGCATGGTAGTTTATGGTTAAGTGGTGTGCTTGCAGCCACTAAACCTACAGGCTTGTGTGAAAAGGATAGTTGGCAGAAGAACTAACTTCAAAGCACCATTGCATCCATTTAGCCACGCAGCAGTCACACTGTCCCAGTGTCTGATGCTACCTTTTGTTCTCAAATAATCTGTCCTCTTAGTTTTACACATAAAGATAAGTTTTTGTAGCAGCACATTTGTACGTCTAGTGTATCATTGCAAGATAACATACATACTGTGTGCCACATTTGAATGTCATGCATGTAATATTTCCACGCAATCCATTTGCATATATAATGTAAAACTTCAACAGTCGTTTTCTTTATTCTCACTTTTTGAACCCTACCATGTTCAATGCTCCATAACTTCGCCAATTTCTGTAGCAGTCATAATTTTAGAAACCGTGTAAAGCACCCTACCCAACCTTTACAAGGATGAAAGAAAACAATATTACCATTTTTCCGACTTATCACTCATTTGGTCAGCCGGGGTCACATATCAACGTATTAGTCCAAAGGACTTCAGGGCCCCTTGGCCCATTTTTTTATTCCAGGAGATTCTGAACGCTTCCCGTGTCGCGCTGTCTCGTCGCGTTATCTCGGATGTTGAGATCGGAAGACATCAAGAAATTCCGGGACGTTTGGCAGGTACACTATTTACGAACTTAGTACTTTCAAGAACCAGAAGAAGCACATACGATTGATGTTGAACTTGTAATCTTCCTATTTTTGTAGTAATTATTTATTCGCCACAAAAAATTAAAATATGGTTATTATATATAACGATGTTTCTGAATTGTATTTATCCAGACAGATCTCAATCTGTTTTCACATATATAATTACAATATATTACCGTACAATATATTTACAATTAATAAATTATACATCCATTACATTATATTTGTTTGGATAAATACAATTTAGAAACATCGTTATATAATGACCATGTTTTCATTTTTGTGGCGAATAAATAATTACTACAAAAATAAAAAAAACTATTTACAAACATTGCATTATAGTATAAAATGATTTTGTTTATATTACTTCGTGAAAACATAAACAAAAAAAGTGTAAAGAAAATCAAAAGTTTGCATGCTGTCATGATTGAACCGGCGTCACCCGATTGTAAAATAAACAACACGTCACCAACGCGCCTACCTACTGGGCTAGTGGGACCAACGGAAACTCTGACTGATTTAAGTTGTTATGATAAATTGTTCAACTCCTTCATATATCGATATTCTAGAGATTATACACGTTACTTTCTGTAGCTGGATACAATATATGTTTGCTATGTATGTTTATTGGTGTAGATTATCTCCCGTTGGTTGCATTCGATATAATTATTCTGAAAACGAGCCCAAGCTCGGCGAAACCTAGTCGACTTGTAGGCCCATTCGTATTCGTTGTTTTGAATAAAATTCGATTCTTGTGGAACCGTAGGATAAATGTTTGTTCCGCTATGATGACTAGTGTTTGTATTACGTCGGAATATTGCACAATAACTCGTTCTGACGCTCGTTTCGACCCAAAAGCTATCCTTGTAAACGAGTGCGTGTCATAAGTGACGTCACGATACCACGTGATCGCCTAGCTCATTAAAATTTTATTTTCTGCGGGAATCGCTTCACAGACGGGCTTAAAATCGAATTTATGGTACAAATGTATTTTTCTGTATTTGTTTAATGTTGTCAAATATTACATACAATGTTAAACTTTGTGTACACATGGAAAAAGGATTTTTTAGCTAATGCCTTATTTTTATTTCCTTTAATAAAATGTCTAAAAGTATTCTCAATAAGCTTCCTTTATACAACAATATGTATACAGCTGTATATGGGCAAGGCCAGCAAAAACGAGACATTTTCACTTCATTAACTGGTTAATTTTTTTACAAAATCTAATTTGTAGACATTTTAGTTGAAAGATCACCTATTCTACGATGTATAAAGTATTACTAAAACACGGTTTCAAAGTTGAATATTTGTATTTTTTCTGTTAACTTTAATATGAGTACTTTAAACGCCCACCGATTTACCTTACACAATGGCGCTTAGTGAATTACCTGCCCTTATCATTTTAAGAATTTACTTCCCCGATTTGATACACATGTATACTGAGCAAGAGAACAGAACAGAACAGAAGTGGATTTATTTATTCAGACTGTACATCCAATAATAATATGACAAATTATAATATAAAAAGGTGTACAACGAGGATGATGGAGACTCCCACTAAGACTAGAAAAGAAGTCGCTACCGTGGGAGCCACACATAGTATAATTATAGTTCAGTTTCTGTTGAAAGAAAAAATATGTTGTCTATTATGTAAGAAATAAGCAGTAACAATATAACAATAAGATACATCGTCAGTGAAAAAAACAGGATAGATTATTTTATTATAAGATGTATGTTCATAGAATGTGGTGAGGTAAGCGGGTAAAAGTATTTTATGGTGGACCTGATAGTATTGGTAGAATGTCAGTTACATGTTCATCATAATTTAGTGTTTGTTTATCTAACCAACTTTCATGCAATAATTTTGTGCATTCCATAATTTTTGAGGAAATTCCACATATTATCATGTTGTTCCGATGTCCACCACACGAGGAAGAATGCAGCTGTGTTTGCACAAACCATTGATATGCCTGTAGATGTTCCCAATATACCAGACACCATTGTATTGACACATTGGAATGTACTGAAATGTGTTGCTCCTTCAAACATACGACATGTTTTCGTAATGTAAGTCGGAAGAAAGTGGAAAATAATAAAAACGTCAAAAACTAACGAAATAATCAAAGTTATTGTATATTATTTATTCACTGTGAGATGCAATTAAAAGGTGAACAGGTTGCACTGCGTGTGCCATCATCCTAACAAGTTATTTAATAACTGAACCATGAACATTGGTAATACAAATTTGGTTTTCTTTCCTTTCACCCTTCCTTGTGAAGCGCGGACAATTGCTTTCTTCTGCGAACTGTTGAATGTTTTCTCCACCTCGTTAAGAAGGGCATGATGTTGCACGAGAATTTCCTTGATTTTCGTTACTTTCGTCGGAGTGAAGACAGCATTCCTTGTATCCTCATTTGCCTGATTTTTCGGACTCGATTCTTCAGCAGTTTCTCCTTGTCTGTCACTACTATCTGCACCAGCATGTTTGGTGTTCTTTAGTCTCTGGACAGTTTTCTGTAAAGTTTTCAGCTTCTTTTCCACCAGCTTGTTTATCAAGTTTCACCTCTTGTTGGTGTATTGTCTTGTTTTGCATAGACACAATAGTGCTAGTGCGATTCCTCTTCCTTGAATTTTGAAATGGTAATTTAACAGTAAGCGTTGTATCGGGCAGGATTCTTATTGTGCTGTCGCTTTTCTTCTGCCACCTTTCGAACTTCTGGCTGTGTAGCAGCACCTACTAATGCCTTAAGCTTTCTCCGATATGTTTTGTCGTAGTCGCGTCCCTTTCTTCTCCTTTCCTGTAGTTTTGACATTGATATGTTGTCTCTAGGCACGTAATATGTCATAACACGATCTGTCTCCTTTCTTCCGTAATGTGGATCTGCTGTCTGTTTTCTATCTCTGTAAGCTTTCTGGCGTTCAGCTGATGTTTTTGCCATTGTTCCTACAAACACAAACTAAATAATGCTTCAAAAACTGCACACGCATGTGCCCATAGCCCTATGTCATCAAACTTTGTCAAAAATTGACATAATATTAATAATAATGTTATTAATCATGTCGTGCAATATTACATGGTTTTATCAATCTAAAAATAATACATAATGTAAAGCATTTTAACTTTTATCGAAGTCGCACGTCGTGTATACGAATTTCGATTTACGTTGCAATTTACGTTACTTATTCTTTATAGGTCCATTGAGTGACACGTATTCACATTTCATTCAATTTGATATCGCCCATTGAAGAATAAGTACTCTCACACTAGAAATGCATAATACATTTATTATCGCTATATTTTCTCCGTTAACCTGAGTGAGTCATGCTTCAAGTCTCCTATTAGTTTACAGTGGGTAAAATCCTAAGAGAAATTAAGAACCATTTATTCACACTAACACTACGCGTAAACTTACCTAGTCACTCAACCAGGGACATGATAAAATTGCATGGCAGTTTGCTACGCGTTTATACAATTATTTGTCGGCGTAAACGAAAATGGTGTCACGTAACTCAGTGTAACGTAAATTGGGCAAATTCACGATTCAAGCTCTCTACACTGTTTCAAGGAACGCCGGAGCGAATGTATACTGTGGTATTGGTAGTGATCTCTGTTGAATAACAGTGAAGCATTTCTTTTGGCATGGCCCTGTAGTGTTATGCTATCGCGCTCCTACCTCTACATCGGGGACTTCGTTGAATACAGCCATTTTCTATTTACACGTGTCTTCTTTCTTTATGTAGTATTCATGTCTTTTACGTGTTATACTAAAGCAGTAGTAACACCACATGGTGTCAGAATTTTAAGATGAATACGGTGATGTTGTTGCATAAGTAATTTTGCATACATCTACTACGAGGTACGTTATTTTTGCTTGTTTGACCCAGTGATGGCCCAAACATTCCAAATCGCCCCGCCTGATGCTTTCTGCTTCGTCAAACCTAATGAATGGCCTAAATGGATTCGACGGTTTGAGCGCTTTCGTTCAGCGTCAGCCCTGGACGAGAAAGCCGAGACAGTTCAAGTCAACGCACTTATCTACGCGATGGGTGACGAGGCGGACGATATCATGGCAGGCTTCGGCTTGACAGATGAACAACGGAATGTGTATGCGGTCGTCAAAGACAAGTTTGATGCGCATTTCGTAGTTCGACGCAATGCGATTTTCGAGCGGGCTAAATTCAACCGACGTTCCCAAGAGGAGGGCGAGATGGTTGACAGTTTCATCACTGCGTTGTTCTGCCTGGCGGAGCATTGTGAGTACGGCGCGCTCAACGATGAAATGATCAGGGATCGTATTGTCGTTGGCATCACTGATGCGGCGTTGTCGTTGAAACTGCAGATGGACGCGACATTGACACTGAAGAAGGCAATCGACATGGCACGCCAGAACGAGGCTGCAAGGAAAGAGCAGACCCTGTTGAGGAACAACTTTGCGGCGAAGACAGGCGGCAATGTTGACTTTGTGCGGACGAGGAAGTCGTACAAACCCAGCCAGTCGAAACAGAAGATGAAAGCTCAGTCTCAGTCAACTTCGACGCGGAAGTGTGACTGTTGTGGGAGATCTCCGGCTCATCAGAAGTCAGTGTGCCCAGCGCGTGAGGCAGCATGCTTCAAGTGTAAGAAAGTCGGACATTTTGGGGCTGTATGCAGGTCAACGAGATCTGTAGACGCAGTCACTAAGCACACTGAGTCGGAGTTTGCTTTCCTCGGCGAAGTGACGAAGGGCGACGACCAACCGTGGACGTCCACCATTGTTTTGGAGGCAATGGACACTCGCCTTCGCACGAACGTTTGCTTCAAGTTGGACACTGGGGCCGACGTTACTGTGATCTCTGCCAACGACTACAAGAAAGCAGGTAGTCCGCGACTCGACAGGTCGACTAGAAAACTTGTAGGCGCGAACGACGGCGTCCTACAAACCATGGGCAAGTTCAGTGGCAAACTGTCACGAAACGGTGTCGTCATTCACGAAGACGTGTACGCCGTCAATAGCCCGACGAGGTCACTGCTTAGTCGGAGAGTGTGCGAGTCTCTTGATTTTGTCAGACGTGTTGCTGTTGACTCGGTCGATGCAGCAGACGTCTACAAACGCGACAACCCGAAGCTATTTGGAGGCCTAGGGAAGATGAATGGCGAGTACGAAATCAAGCTACGGTCTGACGCGAAGCCGTTCGCATTGACTACACCGAGACGAGTCTCGATACCGTTGCTAGGGGTCGTCAGGAAGGAACTTCAGAGAATGGAAAATCTTGACGTCATCCGCAGGATTGAAAGCCCGACGGACTGGTGTGCTGGCATGGTGGTGGTGGCGAAACCGAAGGCTGTCCCTTCTTCGGACGTTGAGGGGCAGAGGGAGACGCACAAAGTTCGCATTTGTGTCGACCTAACGAAGGAGAAACACGACCTTCCTTCAGTCGATCAGACACTCGGTAGGCTGGCGGGCGCGAAGGTCTTCACTAAGTTGGACGCCAACTCAGGCTTCTGGCAGATCCCTCTAGCCCAGTCTTCGCAAGAATTGACGACATTCATTACTCCTTTCGGAAGATATTGCTTCAAGAGGCTGCCTTTCGGAATCACTTCGGCTCCCGAGTACTACCAGAAGCGGATGAGTGGCATTCTCGATGATTTACCTGGTGTTCTATGTTTGATGGACGACGTCATCATCTTCGGCAGTTCGGTAGAAGAGCACGACGCGAGGGTGAGGGCTGTCTTCCGTCGTCTCGAGGACAACGGTGTGACTTTGAACTTTGATAAGTGCGACTTTGCCAAGTCGAGCATTTCGTATCTTGGTCACATTGTGTCAGCTGACGGGGTCATGGCAGATCCTGCGAAGGTGCGAGCCATCACAGAGATGCAGCAGCCCATCAACGTGAGCGACGTTCGACGCTTTCTGGGTATGGCTAACCAGCTAGGAAAGTTTTCTGCCAACTTATCGACTACAACTCAGCCACTACGTGATCTACTTATGAAAGAAAATCTGTGGACATGGGGTGAGAGGCAACAGAGAGCGTTTGATGCCGTGAAGACAGACCTAAGCAACACTCCAGTGCTGGCTCTGTACGACCCACACAGAGCGACGACAGTGTCCGCAGATGCGTCATCATTTGGTCTGGGGGCGGTGCTACTGCAGAGTGACGACGGCGCGATGCGACCCGTGGCGTACGCATCGAGGGCGAAGAACCTCTACACTGCAGATGCGTTGTCGCGCGCTCCACTAGTGAGACCACTGACGGCGGAGGAGTCGCGATTCACAGACGAAGTATCAGCGCATGCGAGCCTGGTGGAGAGTGAGATACCGGCAACCGAGACGCGTCTGGCCGAGATTAGGGCTAGACAGCAAGACGATGAGGTGTGTCGCCAGATGATGCGATATTGCCTAGAGGGTTGGCCAAGCCATCCATCATTGCCATCGTCTTTGCGACCGTATTGGCAAGTCCAGAGTGAACTGACAATTCATAACGGTCTGCTACTGAAAGGGGTACGGCTCGTCATACCGGCGTCGATGCGGTTGACTATGTTAGACAAGCTACACGAGGGCCATCAAGGTGTGGTCAAGTGTCGCTCGCGGGCCCAGTCATCGGTCTGGTGGCCCGGACTCAGCAGGCAGCTTGAGGAGCTTGTCAAGAACTGTACTACGTGTGCGATGGAGCGTAGCAACACAGTCGAGTCGATGATTGCGTCAGAGCCGAATCTGCGACCTTGGCAGAAAGTCGGCACCGACATGTTTCATTTCAAGAAGGCGACGTATCTACTTGTGGTTGACTATTACTTGAGTTTTGTCGAGATAGCGAGGCTAGACGACACGGGCGCGTCTGATGTGATTCTCCACCTGCGGTCAATCTTCGCGCGGCATGGCGTCCCGGAGACGGTTGTTTCCGATAACGGCCCGCAGTATGCGGCACACGAGTTTGCGCATTTCGCGGAGAGAACAGGGTTTGTACACATTACCAGCAGCCCTCGTTTCCCGCAGAGTAACGGAAAGTCAGAACGCGCGGTTCAGATGGTAAAGAACTTACTGCGAAAATCAACGGATCCGTACGGCGCCTTGTTGGCGTATCGTACGACAGCACTTGAATGCGGCTATTCGCCAGCAGAGCTGCTAATGGGTAGACAGCTACGTAATTCGATCCCAGTGTTAGCGTCGACACTGCAACCTCGCTGGCAGGAATCGAGACATCTACAGGAACGACGAGTGAGTCTAAAACGACGACAGACCGAGGCGTACGATCGTCATCACCGTGCGCGACCTCTGGCTCCCCTACACGTCGGCGATCCAGTGTGGGTGCAGGACACGAGAACGGGGGTACAGTGGTAGGCCAGGCAGGCTCACCTCGCTCGTACCTGGTACAGACGCCGACATCTTGTTTGCGTAGAAATCGGCGGCATATTGTGCCGACGCCGAACGAACAACCCGTTTGTGCCGACCGAGCGACTACGGAGACCGCTGAATTGAGCACGAACGACGATGAGACGCGACCACGTTCGTCTTCACACGAGAGACAGCAAAGTTCGGCATTGCAACCGAGACAGGCTTCACCAAGCGTGGTGCGCACTTCTGCGGCTCCACCTGTGACGACCGTGACGCGATCGGGGCGGACATTCGTTCCACCACAGAGACTCGATCTGTGAACTATAGATCAGTCAGGGGCATGTCTCACAAAAGGGCAGAATAATCCCTTGAGACGTGTTTGTGATAGGTGGTTGTCTACCATCTATCATTAGGTAGAGTTGTCTTCGTATCCTTAAATGACTCGAAAGGGAGAAGTAGTGTTATGCTATCGCGCTCCTACCTCTACATCGGGGACTTCGTTGAATACAGCCATTTTCTATTTACACGTGTCTTCTTTCTTTATGTAGTATTCATGTCTTTTTACGTGTTATACTAAAGCAGTAGTAACACCACTGCCCCAACATAGTTTCTTCAGTATCACCGTAACGTAAATCGAATCCTTAAAGTTGAAAACTGAAAATGTTATAGGTTTGTCCTATGACTGTAGCATTAAGATAACAGCTGCAAATAATTACAGTAGGTCATACATGCATATATGTTATTAGATTTCAATAACAGATTGCAACTACGTGTGGTGTGAATTTAAAGTTGGAGAACAATCAAAGGAAACAATGTAACGTAAATCGCATGATTTCGGAGACAAGCAACTCAAGGGCACAGACACATAATTTTGTACTGCAGGTGATTTATTTATACCATAAAATAATCTACACTTTGTATGAGATTAAGGAAACACACATGAGGCACTTTTATAATAAATAGTTTAATAATTTGAACAGTGGTTGTGTGTTGCCGGTGACATGCGAAAACGCACGCTTGTGCCGCGTGCATGCGTTCATAATTCTGCACATTTTACAGTTAACTACATATAAAACTATACATAATTTTAATCCTTATGATGACATTGTCTTCTAGCCATTGTAGTCGGAAATTTGTATGCACTTTACATAGGCCCCTATAACAACCACGAAAAAGCCGGCGACAGCACTTTTTCAAAAGTGTCTCGTTTTCGCTGGCCTTGCCCACATATATAATATACATCTACTGGTGTGGGCAATGATCGTGGGTTCAATCGTGTTTGCCATTTTTACTGAATCCTGATCAAATTCTTCCGTAAGATATTTATGTGCTAAATATCTAACACATATTCCTTCCCATTTCTGCAAACAAACTGTTACAAATTTTTTTTTGAATGAAGTACTTTCGAAAATATACCGGCGAAATCTAAATCTCGTCGAAGACCCCTGCGTCAAAAACGTGGGTCATATCTACGCTGTGTAAATTGTTCGCGTGTCACGTGAATCAGTGCGAGACCACGCAGTGTATTAAAATAGGCCAAGAGCATTAGAACACGAGATTCCTGTGTCACGAATTTTGACCTGCCCCGTATTTTTCGGTCGTGAGTATCCTTCTCAAGAGCAACGATAATGTTTAACTGAAAATGGTTTATAATTAGCCTGTAGATGGTGACACTAACTCGAATTTAGCTTGTAGGTGGCGACACTCTTAGCCGTGATTATCTAGGCATCGTGAAGTGGCACCACTTATAGCACACCTCACGTTTTCCGCTTGTTGTTGAGTTCACGAAGGCGAGCGAGAGTCGTACAATAGTATTCACTAGCAACATGCGCGCATTCGTGGCGATATTTACTAATCGTAGTTTCAGAATTTGCTCATGCACACAGCTTTTCATGAACAGCGGACGTTGAAGAATTGATGATATGGCAACGCTCTTTGGTTAGTTCCAGATCCCCGTGTGGCGCCACTGTGCGTTATAGGCGCACAAACGCAGAGTGAAAGGCGTGCAGTAGTTTTATTACGAGTTGTGTGTTCGTGAGCAATATAGGAATGAGGAAAAGCATCACATAATGATAACTTGTATAGTTCCATCCCTCAAACGTATGTTATAATTGTTATATAAGCAGACCGATTAAGCCACAAACATCTAGCATATAGTTTTTAAGCGGGAAGTGTTTTGAAGTAGTCCCAATCACATTCGACTTTCATCTCTAACCACCGCCGATTTAGTCGAGAATGTGTCAGTTCTGCGCTGCGAAGTTGGACGGTTGCTTTGTATTTCCAGCGGCGACGGCGTCGTGTCGAAGTAATGCTTTGTTGATTGGTTCCACAGTAGCCACGGGTAGGCGCCACCAGCGAACAGAAGCGTCGCACACGTAATATTGACCTAAAACACAGATACGCGCAGTGTTCGGTGTTTCGTAATTCTTCCAAGTTCGCACAAGCAGATAGCGGGAGATTCCCCCTTCACGGGATTTCATGGTGGGAGGTTTTTTTAAAAGTAGTCTAATGACGAATATTATTTCGACGGTGGCGTCAACATCCAAATGTATTGTACCTGACTAGCCCACGTAGAAACACGAACAATTGCAAGTGAAACATAATCATGCCACAAACCCTGAAATTCAACGAAAACAGTCATATACAACAAAGGCCGTAACTCGCGAGAATGTTTGAAAAATTTATTACAAAAAAACGAGATCTTACTCCATATCAAGCGACTTAGAAGGTCTAGCTTTGGGGTGTTCGTGTAAATGTGCAAAATCCAGAAAAAAACGTGAGCATTACACAGTCGTAATATCCGAAAGCTGTCCGTGTTTAATAGCTACATGCATTGCTAGCTAATATAGTCCATGTTAGGACATTTCCATTTCAGCTTCAGAATGCATATATTCAGCAACTAATATAAATACACAGCCACTCGTGTTGGATCGATATCCCGGGCACCATATTGCCGCCGCGAACCTCTATCACTATTCATGCAATGTATAAGTGTTGTCAAAATTCCTAGATATAGGCCTACGCAGGGCACATCCGCACTAACGGTCATATTTTTCGAACGTACCAAGTTTTGAAAACTACACTTTATTAAATACTCACAGCATTGTCAACTCTGAGTTGCGTCCCGGTGACGAGGCTGTACTGCAGAGAAGACACAACCTCTGTGACAGCTAGACATGTACCGTATAGGCGACCGAAGTTCTCGAATGGGTATCTACAATAATGCCGCCATACACATTCGGCATTACAGAAAGTACATCGACAATGACAGTCTGACAAATAAACTGACCAGATTGGAACGTTTAATCCACAAAGCTCACGACCGCAGTCGGCAGTACTTACATATCATATTTTTTATATTAGAAGGTTGTGTTGTTTTACCGTTTTGTTTTTTGTGTTTACTGGGTACAGTGTAACATAGAAAAACAGAGAGAGTCTATGCAAGGTGTATTTGGCGTAAGTGGTATGAAATAGAAAAATTCCGTTAATCAAGCACGAAATTATTGATGTTTGTATATTTACTATTGACGTTACAAATTCCATTCTGACTCCGATTGTAAATGCTACTAATCCGTAACGATAATTAAAAAGTTGTTAATATTATAAATATCCAGGGTGCTGAGTCACTGCTTACACACTTACAGCCACTACTCCAACAAGATCCACTTACATGGTGCCCAGTATGATGGCGTTTGTCCCTAGCAACACGGGCCTAGTAACGGCCTCAAGGACGTAGACGAAGTCACTGATGTCGGCTCTCGTGCCCAGCAGTAGAATCGACATGCCAAGCGTGACGAACCAAAGCAAAGCACAGAGGGCGCTCAAGTTCCGCATGAATGACTTTCGACGAACAGAATCTAAGAAGAGATTGGAAGTGATGAATTAATGTTGTACGCACACATGTCATGTTTCTTAGATGAAAAAACAACAAACTTACGCGTCCTTGCTAGAGCCAAATATTACAATAAACATATATATAGACCTACAGTGTAAGCAATATGCAGTTTAAAAACAAGTGCGCAATTTTGTAGGTGTTATTATGATTAAGGGCACACAAGTGTTAGGCTCTAAGCTTTACAAGGAAACGTATCTTGGGCGTTTTCTTGCTGCAATAGTTAGTGTTGCTGATATCCTGTTTTTATGGCCCAGTATTGAAGACGTGCACACACTCACGCACATACACAGACGCACTCGCACACACCCACATGACGTAATACCATATTGACGTAATGATGTAGCATTAAGGTATTAAATATGATGATACAATGAGCTATGTGCTTCAAAGTATCTTGTAAACGATACTTATAATATACGTGACGACAGACAAATGCTGCCGTGGCTTACCTTGGCCAGATCTTGGACAATGGTCAAGCATAAGTCCAACCGGGACTACGGATATCAAACCAAGCAGCAGGACGTGGTCAGAGAAGTCGATGGTATTTCTTCCTGTAGCTGTAGTTACACACGGAATGATAACAATAATTACATTTCTACCAGGACTAAGCCATCGGAAACCAGAAAAGGGCAGATGGCAAGTGAACACAGAAGCCTTTGATGTACCTACAGTCCAACATTCGCGCGCGCGCGCGCGCGCGCGCGTGTGTGTGTGTGTGTGTGTGTGTGTGTGTGTGTGTGTACATCATGTGTTTTTTGTTTACCGTGTATTTTAATATTCGCATCCCATGTGCAATGCATATATATATATATATATATGTATATATATATATATAATTATATATACATATATATATATATACATGTATGTATGTATGAATGTATGTATGGATAGAGTCGCACTGCGCTTGGGATGCAAACATTAAAATACACGGTAAACAAAATACATACATTTCGCGTGATCCCTACCAGTTCCGGTGTTGCTGAAGCTGCTGTATATCCGCGTCACATTGAGGCTGAGCATGAGAAGTGAGAACCACACAAGCTGAGCCAGGTAGAGGCGAGATGTAAGGATTGCACGAAACGACATCCTCGCCCTGGGGGCAGATTGTGGAGCGTCCGCATCTGAACGTGACATCGCGTCAGATTAACGTTGACTGTACTGAGCAGTGTACGTTATTTCACACTCCATCGGATCATTCTACATCATATGTGCTCCTACTATAGCTTACTGTCGTCGTCGACATCATCATCACCATCGTCATCATAACCATCATCATCAACTTCATCACCACCGCCATCATGACTGTCATCATCACTATCATTAACACCGTCATGACCGTCATCCCCGTCATCACAGTCATCCCCCTTAGCACCGTCATCCCCGTCATCCCCGTCATCACCGTCATCACCGTCATCACCACCATCATATCGCCATCATCATCCGTTATCTTTGGACGAAATGACGGTGTGTAATGACGAGGTACAGTTTAGATGTATTTGAATGAACTTTATGTATACAATATAATCTGTAGCGAATCTACCTCTGTATACAATACAATATGTAGCGAATCTACCATGATATCACAAACGCCGCGTTTCATCCAACCTTGTCTCTTCAACAATTTGCAATATAATGTTCCCAATGCTAGAGTAAATATGTTGATTGTATACTGCACGTCAAAGTGCATTTAATAAGCCCGAAACAGTGTTCACAATTTGACTATTGCGTCCACAGTATGTCCAAAGTGTAAACAAAATATTTTTCTCAATTTGACTGTTGCGCCCACAGTATGTCCAAAGTGTAAACAAAACATTGGTCTCAATTTGATTGTTGCACCCATAGTATGTTCAAAGTGTAAACAAAACATTGTTCTCAATTTGACTGTTGCGCCCACAGTATGTTCAAAGTGTAAACAAAACATTGGTCTCAATTTGATTGTTGCACACATAGTATGTTCAAAGTGTAAACAAAACATTGTTCTCAATTTGATTGTTGCACCCACAGTATGTTCAAAGTGTAAACAAAATATTGTTCTCAATTTGATTGTTGCACCCACAGTATGTTCAAAGTGTAAACGAAAAACATTGTTCTCAATTTGACTGTTGCGCCCACAGAATGTTCAAAGTGTAAACAAAACATTGTTCTCAATTTGACTGTTGCGCCCACAGTATGTCCAAAGTGTAAACAAAACATTGTTCTCAATTTGACTGTTGCGCCCACAGTATGTCCAAAGTGTAAACAAAACATTGTTCTCAATTTGATTGTTGCGCACACAGTATGTTCAAAGTGTAAACGAAAGATTGTTCTCAATTTGATTGTTGCACCCATAGTATGTTCAAAGTGTAAACAAAACATTGTTCTCAATTTGATTGTTGTGCCCACAATATGTTCAAAGTGTAAACAAAATATTGTTCTCAATTTGATTGTTGTGCCCACAGTATGTTCAAAGTGTAAACAAAACATTGTTCTCAATTTGATTGTTGCGCCCACAGTATGTTCAAAGTGTAAACTAAACATTGTTCTCAATTTGATTGTTGCGCCCACAGTATGTTCAAGACATTCAAATAGTAAACAACACATTTTTGAGGAAGCAGACGTCTCTATCCGGAATTATCTTTGAAACACAGTGATTCCCACACTCCAAGCCACAAGTGGGACAAAATACGTTTGATTAATCGAACTTCCCGCTCGTAATATTATCACCCATGACAGACAAGAACACGTTCGATCTATCGTAAGACGTGGTCTGAAAGCCAACCATAATAAACATAATTCGGTCCTATTGTATATTACAAACTATGTTCAAGCTGATACCGAGCTGTCAGCTAAAGTTGAACGTGAGAAAATGGGACATCGATGAACATCAAAAAGTATTCTCAACCCGACTAGGCCGTATTGCGGATAATGCTTGTTTTGAAACTGCATGTTACCATTTGGATAGGATCCGGGTTCGTACCTTCCAAATTGGGAACGTTGTTATGGGCTTAATAAACACAATTTGGTGGGCAGCATAGGCCTACATTCAACATAGTTAGTATAGTCTTAGGAATATTAGATTAATTACTAAATGAAAAACCAAGAACAGATTGCCTCTTATTAAAATATTTTAGTGCATGAACTTGCCTGACATGCGTGGACCGCACATCCGCTTCCGCCGGATATAGGTGCTGATTGAGTCGGGCAGCTCGCTGTATTCGGACGGCATGGGCCACGGTAGACGGGAGCGCGGCAGGAAAGCAATGGTGTTGACGAGAAGTGGCACTATGCTGACTGTCAGGAACATGAAGGACGTCTGGATGTTGAGACCTGCGTCCGCCGATATCTGTTCGCGATTACAATAACCTTTCATTAACGGTGGGTAGGGTAGGTTACTCCAGTTACAAACATTACAACAACGTTAATAATTATTAAATTATTAAAACAATACGTATATCTGAACATAATATATATATATATATATATGTGTGTGTGTGTGTGTGTGTGTGTGTGTGTGTGTGTGTGTGTGTGTTTGTGTGTGTGTGTCATTAGTAGTTGAACATACTATCAGTTAAGGTATTTGTTGTTAAATACAGTTATACTGCCTTATTTAGTGACGAAACCGACGATCTGTCGTGGTAAGCCTAAAACGGGTTTCTTTGGTAGTGCTACTGTGTATAAGAACACTAATAATAATGATAGTGATAGCAGTACTAATATAACATACATCTATGTCGCCAATATCCTTGGATTCCCGAGCGCAGTGGCGCGACAACAATGACTTAGGTTTCCTATACTACGCACAGAACGATCGTTGGTGAGATGCAAAACCAGCGTTGTCTTCCACATTGCATGTTCACCCACCTTTATAATGACGATGATATAGGCGCTGGCTTGGTGGGCGCCGAGGAAGCACAAGAGGACCGTGTTTCGCCAGGTGGCGAAGTAGTTCGAGATCTGTAGGTTGGTGAGAAGGATGAGAGAACCCCCAGCGCCGAGCAGACACCAGCCGAGGTAGAGCAGCCACGACACGCCTGTCACACACACGATTCTAACGTATAATAAAATAAAATGTGCATAGCGCCCGATCAATAGAGATTGCTCTCAGACTTTTTACACACATGTAATCACCTCTTTAGAATCAATCAAATGAAACATAAAATTATACATAATGATTCTGAAATGTAAGTCATGAAGAAATCATTAAAATAGTCCTTCAAAAATATTTTATACAAACATTTAAACAGTAGTATTTTATGTAATAATCGATGGCAGCATAAGTTAATGTACTAATTAAAACACAAAAAGTGCATTGCATAATGTTCACATTAGCATGATTATAAAAAAAACGCTGGTCTAAAAAAGAAGTTTTTAGAATTGTTTTGCAATGCGGTTTTTTAATTCTCATAGCAGCGATGCAACATTTACACAGAACACACAAATGCGACATCGTGAACATTTCCTAATCGACGGAGGAAAAAACTGTATTTCGTTTTAATGCGGATTTGTTTCAATTATGATGGTTTTTCAGCCAGCACACAATGTATTCATACGCAGATGTAGAACCGATTTTTATAGATCCTCTTGCTCGCGGATTGACCTGTTTGGAGATCGCCAATTTACACTACTGCGCATGTGCGCACATGGAATTGTGGGGATGCACGCGTTCAAAAAACTAAATGTAAACACAAGAATATATAGAAAACATTATTTGTGAGCATTGTGATTGGACTGCCTATTTATTTTACCCAGGATAGTTTGCGTAGAGCCGAAATGAACCGATCTCCGAAGAAGTCAATGGTACACTGGGAATGTATTGAGCATTGCGAGCTGGGTGTCGCCGTAGTAAATTAGCACGTCTTTGGATGTCTACTCGTTAGTTCAGCGTCTCACGTAACAACGCGTCTCCCGCACTCTCAAAATAGCCTTCCGACAACAATACAGCGTCCACCTACCCAGCATAACAAGTCAACGTGTGCTTTCGTCTCATCCAGTACAATAACGCAGGCATCATCTCTTGCAAGCTTCAATTACCACCCCACAACGGCTGGGTGTAACCGGCGGCTTCTCCACTTAGTGAACGGTGTTATACTCTGTGTGGTTGTGGTAAAACCTAATCTTCCGTCCAGTAGTACAGCCTAGCGAGCGGTGTATCTAGCGATAGTGAGTAACATTTGGCAAGTTCTAAGAAAATTGCCAATCATCATCAAGGTCAACGACACATTTGAATTAGTTATATGCAAGGTCCAATCTTGCAATTCAGTTGGTATAGTAATTAATCAATTTCCCTTTATTTCGCCGTAGTGGTACACAAAACAGCATATTTTATTAATTTGTAATTATGGGGGTAATTGTTTTAATTGCCATTCTAGGATGTTCCTGTCACTACTGCTAGGTTCTGACATTGCACAGTGTACAATGTTACTCTGTCGAGACATTGCCCAAGATTAAGTAAGTTCAAGGCGAACATAATTTCAGGTTTTCTGTTCTTCCATGGGGCGGCTGTAATAATAAAAATGCGTAGCTTCGTTGAAGTTTTTGATGACCTAACAGTCGCATGTCGAACAACGCACCTCCCAACACATTCAAAGAGCTACTGGCGTGACGACGGACAACGATGATAACAGTGACTGTACCTGGAGTTGCGAATGTCAGGAGAAAGGTGGCACTTGTAAACAGGAAGCTGAAAAAAACAATACAAAATACGATTATGTAATAAACAGAGCATCATTTAATAACATCAGTTATATGCGTATTATTTGTTATTTTATAACCATTTTAATCAGTTATTCGCATTTATATGATCAGGTTCACAGTTGAATTTATTGCCAAATTAATGCATTTGTTTTTAGCAAAACCAACAGGGTTATTGTTGTTATTGTAGCATCAGATAAATACTATTGGGATATATTAATTATTGTAAGTGAATTTAGACTGTAGTCCTAGGTATCCATTTGTAGAAAAGGCAGATGTACAAGAAATGATGTTTTAAAACAGAGTATTGTATATATTGCTTTCAAAACACATTGTTATACGCAAACCTACGTGCACACACACACACACACACACGCACACGCACACACGCACACACACACACACACACACATACAGGCAAACATCAACAAACACACAGACACACACGCACACGCCCGCACGCACGCACGCTTGCGCTTCAATGGCGACAGCCGCAGTGCGACGTGCCAACCTACATGGCAACGAGTCGTAGTTTGAGGGTGCCGCACAGATCAAATGCCAGGCCGAGCGGGTAAGCCAACAAGCCGGATATTGACACAGCCACTGCATTCACCCGCCAGAGGGCGATGCGCTGCGCCGGACAGGTACTGTCATCTGCCGTCACATCCGTGTTTGTCGATGACGTCACGCTGGTTAGTCCCGTTGGAGCACTGTGGTTACCCGTTTGCTCTGTAAAATAGTCACATGAAGAGGGACGTAGCAGTACGAATCGTAACGGCGGTAGCGTTATTAGTGTATTCATAAGCAGTCGTGTCAATTTGTGGCGATCACAATGAAGAATGTTGTTAGCCAACGGACGTCACCCGCGAAATTCAAGCAGGCTCTCACCCGCACATCTCGCACAGACACAACTAATCATTCACACCGTCATGTACCGTGTGTGATTCCGCAAACAATCACACAACAATAATAAAACAGCTTTATCATGTACAGGGATAATTAAGCATTACGTTGAGCAACCGTAGATAAGATACTAATGGTGACAGGTTTGTTTCTGCACTATCGTGTTTACCCGCGCCCAGACTGCATACTCACCGCTGCGAGTGGAGCATGTTATAAGACACGGTTTCTTTAGTTTTGATAACGCAGCAAACGAAGGTTTAATAGAATAGTTATTATCCTGTACGTACAAGTCCGCTTTGCTATGACAGCCGAGAAAATATCGAGGTCCTGGTCTATCGACAGTCTGCGTTGGGTCGAGTTGACATAAATTATAAACATTAATTTGACACGCAGTGACTTACAGTACACTGTTGGTTGTGAATAATTTTCATCAATATATTCAGTACCAACATGATAAGACATAATAAAGTCAATATCTTTTTAACCAACTTTTATTGTATAAGCATTCTCATAGCTAAGATACCTTTGTTCTGTAATACGTTTAGTTGCTCTATGGATTTTTTTATAGCCTACCTAGGTTCTTCTTAGAGCACGATGCTCGTACTTACGCAAAGCTCTGAATGAGGCTTAACTGTAGCTCTGTGCACGCACGCACGTACTCAAATCACCCACACGGTCCATTCTTCTCAAAAGAGTCTCAACAGAATATCAAAAGTCACACGGGTGGTGATACTTCCGTTTCCGGTAGCTATTTAAAAAACACCACCCACTGCATAATTAATTTTATAACTGTAACCCAGATATGCCACATCGTAGGGGCCTACGGATATCTGATATGCAATACGGTGGCATCCCGTTTTAATACGAATACGTGTGCGTGCGTGTGTGCAATTGGAAGTGTCAAGGGGTTGCACTTTGCTATGTTGGTGAGCCCTAAGGGTGATGGTTCCATTTGGATGTTTCACGGAGGTTGATTTCCTCAAAGGAGAAAGACCACAATTTGAGGTCTGAAGGAGGTGTGCAGTTAGACATTTTGGAGAGCGCCAATATAGGTATAAATCTCTGTTATAAAACGTTTACAGGCAGTCAGTGAACGACAATTGTTGTCCACTAATCCGAACTCAGTGTGAATTACGTCTTGAAACGCGCATTAAAACATATGTATAATAATATAATGACGTGATGTTTTCTACTACCATTATATACCCAACTGACGGCTTGTGCATCTTGTTCAGTGTTGTTCAATGAAAAGCGCAAATAGCTTTGTTTGTTGCTTCAGTCGTCGGCCTGGCAAATCCCTTCCTTTAATGGCAAATGGCGGACCGTTAGATCTGGAATTGATTTAACATGTTGAACGGAATATACTGATATTGTCAGAGAGGCTGCCGGCAAAACCGCGAACGGTCTTCATCTCGACTGAGTGGTAAGTCATGCAGGGGTTGAGACAATACTTATTATGAGCGGCTTATGTCATTCACTCACTTCTAACTATGTTATGATGATGACGATGATGAACCAATAATAACGACAATCATCATCATCATATGTCATCATCATCACCATCTGCATGTTATAATAATACTCATCTCTATCAGCACGTAACTGGAAACATGTTCTATGGACACTTCGTGATATTGCATATGGTGGCTCGGTTTGGATTAGAATCTTAATTGTTGAATGAGACTGTTTTTGACTGAACTTTAACAAATACTGAAATGACCATTGTTGATTGATATCAGTATGGTTTGGACTCGTTGTTTGAATAGTTCTGTTTTTTGTTATAGCATGTAGACTGACTGACTACTCCTAACTCACTCAACGCAGTAAAACACACACACACACACACACACACACACACACACACACACACACACACACACACACACACACACACACACACACACACACACACACACACACACACACACACACACACACACACACACACACACACACACACACACACACACACACACACACTGCGTATGGTGGCTCGGTTTGGATCTTTGTTGTTGAATGAGATTGTCTTAGAATGAATTTTGACACTCACACACGCACGCACGCACGCCCGTCCGCCCGCCTGCCCGCCCGCCCGCACGCACGCACGCACACGCACGCACACACACGCACACACACACTCACACACACACACATTCACTGTCTCTCTCTCCCTTCCTTTCCCTCCCCTCCCTCGTCCCTCGTCCTTCCCCCTCTCTTTCTCTCTACCTCCATCCCATATATCTCTGTCCCTCTCTCTGTCTGTGTCTGTCTCTCTATCACTGGTCTCGACTCTTCTTACGTGTAAACTTCTTTTTTAAAGGTCCACTATGGAAATAAGAGGACTGCACTTTGCCCTGTTTCTGTTTGCCCGTTTTTCTGTCTATCTGTCTGTTTTCTGTTTGTCCATCTGTCTGCCTGTCTCCTCTCTCTTCCACACACACACACACACACACACACGCACGCACGCACGCACGCACGCACGCACGCACACACACGCTATGAGATATGCGACGTTGGAAAAATGTCTTTGTGGTAAGTAGTGTTCTACACAAGTGAAGCTGATTTTGCTTGACTTGACTTAAGTAAAAGTAAAGGTAAATTCTTACAAAGCGGAGGCTTCAATCTTTAGGACTGCTCAAAGCGTTTTACTCATTACTCTCCGGCACTCGACGTTCATCCAGTTCACTTAACTATAAGAATGAGTGCCTGGCCACAGACAATCGCGGATACTTCTGTACGAATTGTTTTCGCACACAAATTGCAGCGTGACCGAATCTTTCCCCAAGAAGTCGAAATGGTTTTCCATTGTACATTTATGCCAGTGAGTAAAGTTAAAAGCGTTCTGCGCAGTCATACGAACTGAATACCGCGAAAACAAACCCACTGAATCTGCAGTTCGATTTTTTTCACTAGCATCCCTGGTAGCGGTTAGTGACAATACTATACATATACGCCAGATTGTAAGATACTCGTTGTGCTTTACAAGATACAAACACGGAGTTTTCTATTTCACCAAAAAATTATTGTGTCGTCAAAATACCCGTAACATTTCAGAGAACCATTGATAAAAGAACTAACATGCGAGTCCCTGGAGCGTCACAGAACGACCAACTGCCTAGTATTATGCTATAAATCCTCACACGCAGAGACAGTTCTTTGCCACGCTACATTGTCCGCTCAATCAACAACACGAATGGTCACAGTGAGCGATTTATTCAGGTGCCGGTCAGGATACAGGTTTACGCCAACAGCTATTTCAACAGAACCACAGCTGTATAAATAATTGGAACTCTTACATTCTATCCGAAACAGTTGTGGCTGCAGACACGTCTAGACATTATTAAGTGTCCTGATCAAGACAAATATGCTAATTAATTATTAATAAAAACACGTAAAGTTATAAGGAAGTTTATCGTATAGAGCATTCATTTTGTTTTACACCAAATGTATTTTTTGGCGAGAATGTACAGGTACAGTAACGGTTGAGTCTGAAATGAAAATATCCATCCATCTGTTGACAACTTGACGAATGCTTATTGATTTTGAGATTGACCAACACTTTTGTGTTGATGCGCTTCTGAGCTTGGTTTTCAATGATTTAGGAACACATGAAGTTACCTTATTATTTATTTTGTTATTATTTATAATTTGAAAAATGTGATTGTATTTGTTCATATGCATGTGATTCATTCATTGTAGCAGACCTAACACCACTATTTATATTCAGTATACTGGTGTTGTAACATCAGTTATTTACATATGAATTGACACCCAGCGTCTGTACTACTTGTGACATGTTGTCGACGGAAGAGGAGTTTAACATAGCTAGCATACTCAGACAACTAACACAGAAAACAATTGAATTTCTATGAAACGATGTTGTGAAATGTGATTATCCATAACTTAGTATTAATCAGAGGATTCATAGTTCAGAGGGTGCATCTGTCGTAGCCGAATGAGACTGTTAGATCAATTCCACGAAAGCAAAACTTGTGGGCATTGTGTACTATGTGTGTACACGCGGGACATGAACTCGACTATTATAAGTTCAGCAAAGAGAAAATATTAGATAGGGCTGCATCTAAGAAAGGAATATTCGAACAATATTCTGCAACAACATAAAACGTTAGCATAAATTTTCATGTTTACCAAAACGTTTAAACGTTTAATGGAATCGGAAGTGTATATTTTATCTACGGATTAAACATTGCATTTTGTTCCATACACTGAATATCGACAACTAAATTGTGAAGTATTTGTTTAATAGAATGACCAATTGAATGTCGTGTCTCTGTTGATTACATGTAACTGATTTTTGTGGCACATGTTTACAATTTATTTGCTTTTTAAAAGAAAATTATGAAAGGAGGCCAATCCGGGCTATGTAACGTCTACCGTGTGACATATCTCTGACTTGAGAACTGCTGTCAGTCTGAATCATCCCTGGTGACGATGCCCCGCGTAAGGCTGCACACTTCTGTTTGATTCGGTACGGTTCTTTGCTGATCTTGTCATCAGCTGTCCAGCCGAGGACTATCTTGGGCTGCACGCCATGCAATATTCGGTACACATCCCACAGACGTACGATTCTCTCTCTCTTTATCTTCAAATTGGTGAAGCAGAAATCTTGACTTTTCAGTAATGCTCTCTAGTGCGCCTTGTGTGTGTGTCTTCTGCACCGAGTCGCGTCGAATGCGGTATCACAGCTTAGCGACAAAACAACAAAAACCCCGCTTACGTTTT